>JAJOZX010000679.1:157500-627500 GCA_023014485.1 Bathynomus jamesi
GAAATTCCTGGGCCACCTCTGGTACCTAAGCGAAGATTTAGCCGGACTCGCTATGTTCTCCTCCAAAACCACCGATGCAGAGAAGACGGCCATGCTCCAAAACCTGCACAAGAAGACCGAAAACCCAAAAGATCTGCGTCGGCTGGAGGGAAAGAGTGTCTTGACCGTGAGACGGTCGGATTTGAGCACCTTGGTCACGAAAAGGACTCAAAACCTTTTTCATTGCCTGAAGCTGCCGGTTCCAAAAACCCCCAAAGATCTCGAAGGATGTGCACCATCGTTGAAGTCTGTGAACGACGCGGCAGAATGGGTGGTGAAACTGGCGGAAGATTTCAACGAGGGCCTGACAAAAAACGAGGAGGAACGGCAGCTCGTGTACCAAGTCGTCGAATACCACCGCCAGCAGTTCCCCTCAGCAGACAAAAAGATCCTCTGTCCCCCGAAATGAAATGTGCCATTAAGAAGAATTTCCATTTCCTTTAATTTAGTCATTAGAAAGAATTTACATTTCATTCTTCCATTCTAGAATGATTAATGCTGAGCATTTACGTTTGTTCATATAGGGTCGAATAAACAAGGTCAATGAGGGGACCCTTCCCCTCCTAATAGGCCAATGAAATTTCGCCCATTTTTTCCTTTCTTCAAGTGTAATTAATTAAAGTGGTGTGCGATTTGACTCTTGCAAATTTTTATTTTCACATGTGAGGCTGGGACACCCTAATATATATATATATATATATATATATCCCAATGAGTACCGGCACCTTTTTTTTTACCAAAAAGCACTGTGTGTATATATATATATATATTATTATATATATATATATATATATATATTAAGATTTTTAGTGAAACCTAACCAGACCTAATCTAACCTAGCATAACCTAACCTAACCGAACTGAACCTAACTGGATTTAATTTAAACTAACTGAACTTAACTAACACGGATAAAGTCGAGATTTTCGACATTATGCAAGTTCAGAAATTTGGGTGTTGATATTTGCATAGCGACATCATTGAGATCGACTTTATTTGGGTCGACATTATTCCGCTACTTCTTTTTATTATACGTAAATAGTGTGTTACTTATCCACCTATCTACTGCATGCCTAGATGTATATCTATCTAGAAACAACCTAGAATACTGATGTAATTTATCCAAGTCATAAAAAACAACCATTTTCTTTCAGTTAGCTCAAGATCCTTCGAACGCGAGGCACTGACGTTATCCACTGCTTCTTCATGAAAACCAAACGTTTTCATGGCGAGGAAATTTAATCGGATTTCTTAAAAATATCTTGGGAGTTCTTCCGTAAATTTGTACCCATTAAGCTCTCCCTCCTCCAGATTAAGTGTTTTCTCTTTTCTGTCTTAAGCGTGAAATGTATGTGAGCAAGGATGGAAAGTCATAAAATTCCATTCCGTAAAATCTGCTAAACCTTTTCTCGTATCCTGTCCTTCATTTCACACGTATATGATACTGAATCGCGACACTTTATGGTATGCAGAGGATTAATTTCTTCCAACATTATTTTATATTTGCAGTTTACTTTTGTTTGTGTCGTCAGAAAGCAGTTGCACCATGAAATAACTCATTTAATTAGCTCCAGTATAGAGGATAAGACGTATTTTAATAAACCTTATTAACAGTTATGTTACCTCTTTTTACTGTTACGTGAAATTGCCCAGTTTATGAACTGGACAAACATTACTTAAATCTAAATTGAGAAGTTGCCCATTTCATAAATTGGGCAAAATGACTGCCCAACTCATGAACTGGGCAATTTCACAAACGGTGCGTAACATATACACCAGATGTCCCCCATCCTGAAAATGTTCCTCTTTCTAAATAATGTTCTAAGCCAAAAATAAAAAATGAATCTAGACACAAAGACAAACGCAATGAGTACGTAAAACATACGAGTTTCTTAACCTTAATTAATGTTCAGTGTAATTGCCATTTTTTCTAGCACAATATTCAGCCTTACACAAATGTTTGACAAAATTTTTGGAAGTAGCTCAGATGGGATGTTGTTGATTACCTCATAGACTTTGGTTTTTAGGTCTTCAAGTTCCTTAGGCTTGGTAGAATAGATTCTATATTTTATGTAACTCCACAAAAAAGTAGGGGGGGGAGGGAGGAGTATGGGGGCCATTCCATTGCCTCATGAAGGGAGATTAGTCGCTCGGAAAAAATGCTTCCTCAAAAAGTTGCGAGTTTCACAAGCAGTGTGTGAAGGTGCTCCATCCTGCTGAAACCACTGTAAGGTAATCCAGTTATGGCCTTACTTAGTTATAGTCTATTGGTAGCTGTATCCTCCTTTCCTAATTTCTACGAAATTAGGAAAAGTTATTGCTTTAACTATGAAATGGTGAAAGAACGATTTTAATATACAATATTTATTAGTTATTACAAGCAGAGCCTTCGGCTCCCTACCCTACGGGCGGGGCTTGTGCTTCGCAAACTCGCCTACGACGAGGGCATCTTCTCCCCCCATAACCTTCTCCCCTTTATACAACTTGGGGGCTATCCCCCACCCCCCCTTGTTGCATATCCCCCTCCCCATTACCCCCACCCGTCTCCCAAATCTGTTAAATTTCTGAAGAAAAAACACCAATAATAAAATACACAACCATTATAAAATAACGAACAACTAAAAATAGGAACACGTTTTGGGGCATCATATATACTGTATATACACACACACACACACACACAC
The DNA here is from genome assembly GCA_023014485.1 of Bathynomus jamesi. Lineage (NCBI taxonomy): Eukaryota > Metazoa > Arthropoda > Malacostraca > Isopoda > Cirolanidae > Bathynomus > Bathynomus jamesi. The sequence goes on from JAJOZX010000679.1 coordinate 160,222, forward strand.
ACACACACAGTGTATATATGTATATGTATATATATATATATATATATATATATATATATATATATGTATGTGTGTGTGTGTGTGTGTGTGCTAAAATCACAGAATAACACGTGATCTTATTAATAAGCAAACAACCACAGGGAAAAGGAAAAGGAAACACGAAGTCCGAGCGCTTTCGTGATATATTCACATCTTCAGGGAGAAACAAAAAATATTTTTGTTTCTCCCTGAAGATGTGAATATATCACGAAAGCGCTCGGACTTCGTGTTTCCTTTTCCTTTTCCCTGTGGTTGTTTGCTTATATATATATATATATGTGTGTGTGTGTGTGTGTGTGTGTGTGTGTGTGTCCTTATATAAATTGTTGACACTGCACTAAAATAAATTGTTCTGGAAAGTTTTGAAAGACAGACTTTTTGACCGATGGGGTCCAAATTCTCGCGAAATAAGAAATTTTTCTTTTTTGAGAAAATATTTGAAAAAATAAATTTTTGTCCCCAAAACAGAAATGACAAAAAATAAAACGATATAACCTATTGTAACTTAACCAAATTTTATGTAATCTAATTTCTATCTAATCTAACCCAATTAGACTTAACTTTTATTTACAAAGAAAACTATGTATTAGAAACTTAATAGATGATAGAGATAAAAAAAAAATCTATTTCTGTTCCATTTTAAAGAATTTAATCTTTTGTGTCGACTAGAAGCGAAGTCTTCCCAAAAAATTGAACTATAATATTACTGAAATCAACTTATATACAGGGTGTCCCATAATGAATATACCAAAAATAAATATTATTTGCCGTTTTATATTTAGAGGTATCGAAAAATTTAAAAACCCTGTGGTTAAGAAGTTCTTTTTAAATTTCCTTGACAGCTGCTTACATTTCCATGTACGTACAGGGTGTTCCAAAAAACAAACAAACATTATTTGCTGTCTTATTTTTAGTGGTATCGAAAAAAATAAAAAAATCAATGTGATTAAAAAGTTTTCGAATTTTCATAACAGTTGTTTACACATTTATGTGCACATACAGGGTGTCCCAAAAGGATATACCAAAAAACGAATATTTGCTGTTTTATTTTTAAAGATATCGAAAAATTAAAAAAAACGTGATTAAGGACGTTTTAAATTTTGTTAGCAGTTTTTTACATTTTCAGTACATCTCATTTTTAGTGATGAGGTTACATTCCATACTTCAGGCAAAGTAAGCCGCTATAATTTGAGGCGTTGGGTGAAAACAGCCCACATGAAATCTGTGAACATGAGAGGATTTCCTAAAGTAAATGTCTGGTGTGCTTTATCACATTTTCGCTTCTATGAACATTATTTTCTTGACAAAAGAACTGTAACTGGCGAGTCTTACCTAAAGATAACTACAGAAGCTTTTTACTCCACATTTGCAAAGAACTTCCTGCATGTTACAAAGAACAACCTTCCAACAAGATGGAGCACCACCATGTTTTTCTCAAAACGTTCGAGCATTTTTGAACGAAACATTTCCAGAGCGTTTGATTAGTAGGGGAGGACCTAAAAAATGAAAACAAAAGTCTGTCATAACAAACCAATGGATCTTCAGAAGCTAAAACATCGTATCCGTGATGCTATCATCTCCATCCTTGAAGCTATATTGAAAAATGTGTTCTCAGGATTTACAAGCAGAATAAGATTAACTATAACTAATGATGGAAGGCACGTACAAGTTTATAAAGTGAATTAAATAAAACTTATAACCTTTCACAATATGATCGATTTTGCTTCCATCTCAAATAATAAATATATAATTAAGATTTTTTTTTGGTATATTAATTTTGGGACACCCTGTAATGTAATTGTAAACAACCGTTAAGAAAATCCCAAACCTCCTTAATCATATGTTTTTTTAATTTTTTTGAACCTGTAAAAAGAAAACAAATAATATGTGTTTTTGGTATATTAATTTTGGGACACTCTGTATATTAATTAAAACTCTTTCTAAGTCTTAGAAATTAAAAACTTCACGAGTTTTGCGAAGCAACACTCCGCCCAAATACCCACTCAAAGTACGAGCAACTCGCAGCATCAATACCATCCTATAAGTTAGTATATTTTCCTTTCTTTATTGATAATATACTGTCAGAAACAAAAATTCGTCGGAATTATACTGAATAGCGTTCCTGTCTCTCATTTCTCGTTCAACGGCGCCGGTTTGCTCGACCGAATACATTTTCGTGAAAACTCCAAAAGCCATACCACTTAATCACCCACCATTCCTAATGCCATTGACTTAAACTCTACGGAACTAGAATGCCTTCTTTCAAATCTTAATTGCAAACTGAAATACTGTACTCTGATACACACTTAATGCCCATTTTAGTAATATAATATATATATATATATATCAAGAGAGAGAGAGAGAGAGAGAGAGAGAGAGAGAGAGAGAGAGTAAAAAAAATTAGACAAGAAAGAGAGATCCGACATTGAGGAAATTCTTTATCTCCTTACGCTTATCATGTCATAAAGGAAAATTGGTAATGAAACTGCGTCACTCAAATGGATGCAGCTTTTAAAGGCTTATCGGGACGTAATTACCTCGCATCAAAGTACAAAAGGGATCGCGTTCCGCAAAATAAAAGGTCGCACTGAACTTCAATCATACAATTACCGTTCGCCACAATAGTTTAATTTGCTTCTATTAATAAAGAGATTTTTAATGTAGTCAGAAGGAAGTTGATAACGCTGACAGACGTTCAGTAAAGATGGATAATCTCGTTGCATTGCAACCACGGATGGTTAAACAAAGATGGAATATATTATATATATATATATATATATATATATATATATATATATATAGGTCCTAAGGACCTCAGAAACGTAACGGGGGTCAAAGTTGAAGTCTTCAAGAAAAGACTGGATGCCTGGCTCAGGACAGTACCAGATGAGCCGGGCGTGCCTGGCTATGTACGGTGGAGAGCACAAGAAAGCAACTCGCTCCTCCACCAGGCCAGACCTAGAGGCGGGGCCACCAACTTGACCTCCGTGTGAAGAGAGACCAACGCACGAAACAACATAAGGTTCATAAGTATATATATATATATATATATATATATATATATATATATATATATATATATATATATATATATATATATTACACCTTTAAAATGAAATTCCTAAAATGTTCAGGGATTTTATGTAAGGTTAAATCGTGATATTTTCGTTAGTTTTAACGAAAATATCACGACTTAACCTAACCAATCGTCAAGGTCGTACAGTTGACCTAACGGGGCATTCAATTAACCTAACCGTGCATGCAATAATTTTCCTGTAGGTTTAACGAAAATATCACGACTTAACTTTACATGAAATCCCTAGTTACACAGATTCCCTGTAACATACACTATATCTATCTATCCATCTATCTACTATATATATATATATATATATATATATATATATATATATATATATATATATATATATATATATATACACACACACACACACACCAAAGTCGGCCTAACATTTGTTTAAAAAAGTTTTCCGTGACCATTTTTTTCTTTTCACTGAAAAGGTCGAACAGGTTATAAATGTTATATTTTGAAACTTTTAATTACTTTCGTGCGTGTTAAAGTAGAGTGGGTCGGATTCTGTAAGAAAGTTTAGAGGAAACGTTTTTTCACACTGATTAATTATGCACGTATACCCTGATTAGTTTTTCGAATGTCACCCGCGACAGGATTTTAATTAAAGAACTCGAAGTTAAATAATTTATCCTTTATTACATACCCTCTGATTTAGTTTAGGTTACGTTAAGCTAGATTAGGTTAGGTGAGGTTAACCCGAGTTAACATAACGTAACCTAACCTAAAAAAAAGTAGGTCGTACGAGAAAATCTGGTTCTCGACACTACTTCTGTTCGCCAATATATCACTAACTACCAGTCGGTGTGTAACTGGCCTGTAACAATTGTGTGTTGTGGGGGGGGGGGGTATTTAAAAGGGGACTTACAGTAATTGAAATAGTTTGCTCTAAAAGAGAAGGGTAACAAAGAGCTGCGGTGGGTTTGTGAAGTTCTTCTGACTGATGTGGTACATCAATTTTGGAACTGTACCTGTGTGCACTCCAGAGACGATTTGTAATTTTAAAATTTGGGATTTCCTCTTTCTCGAGAGCAGTTGTTTCTCATTAGCCGAGTTGTTTTGTGGCTTACAAATTGCCTGGTCATGCTGAATGATTCTGTGTTTGAGGACTAAAGTTTGTTCTGTACTATACATACGTAGTACTCATACCTATTCGTATAGAGAAATATTTGAGTTATATTCGTCCTTTTCTTTCGTACCATGCACATGATAGTTCTGAAAAAATTTCCGTTCGTTTGGAAAAATTGAAAAAATAAAACAATTAGTTTAACTCCAACTTATGATGTAAAAACATCAAAGAATTTGAGGTAAACAAAAAGAAGTTAAAATGCAAAAGTTTTCGTACATTTATTTACAAAATTATTTAATACTTTGTTTGTCCACCTTTTCTTTTAATGACTTCAATGATTCGTTTTGGATATTTTTCTACGAGGTTTCGACATCTCTCAGCAGAAATTTTAGGCCATTCTTCAAGTGAAAAATGTTGCAATTCATTCAGACTCTAAGGGTTTCTCTTGCGGATAACTTTTTTCAAATCAAAGCATAAATCCCCGATTAAATTCAGATCTGGGGTTTGACTGGGTCACTCGAGAAGCTTCAAATTCTTTTGTTGAAGCCATTTCATGGTGTTCTTACTTTTATATTTTGGGTCATTTTCTTGTTGCAGTACCCAGTTGCAACCCATTTGCAACTCCCGAACTGAAGGCAATTAATTTTCTTCTAAAATTTCCTGATATTTCTTCGAATTTAAGATCCTATTGATGACAACAAGATTTCCTGGACCAGAAGCACTCTAACATCACCAAAGAAGCAAACTACCACCACGCTCTTTAACCGTAGAAAGGGTGTTTTTTTCTTTGAATGCGGTATTTGATTTTCTCCAAACATACCATTGCTCGTTGTTCCCGAATAATTGAATCTTGGTCTTGTCTGTCCAAAGAACTTTCTTCCAGAATGCAAATCCACATTTTGATCCTTGGCATAATATATACGAGCTTCTTTGTGGGCTTTTCGTAGCAGAGGTTTTCTTCGTGCAACTCTTCCATGCAAACCATTCTTTCTCAATGTACGACGTACAGTAGAGAGGTGGATCTCGATCTTAGACAATATCAATGATTAACAAATATGACCCGCAGTCACGCGTGGATTCGAACAGCCATTCTTTCAATCCATTATTTTGACTGTTCCAAAGCCTTTTCATTTGTTTATAACTGCAGCAAACCGTTGTAAATGAATTTCGAAGTTCTCCTATCTTCCTATACGTAACTCTTTCCAGACTCGTGTGCAGCAATAACAGATCTCTTAAGATTTGTAGGCAGTTCTTTACCACAACGACCAATTGCTTACTAATGGCTTGTATAGTCATCCGTCTTCCATGAGGATTCACGTGGAAAATTTTATAATTCAAAACTGCCAACAGTCTCTAATCATTGCACAACCAATTACTAATAAAAATTTTAACCCTCAACTGGTATTGCAGGGTCAAATTTGACCCTAAAGCTCTGTATCTCAGCAACCACAACACGCACAAAGTACCACAGCCGCACACAACCACGTGTATAGAAAAATAATTAATGACTTGGAAAAAATATTCCATGAAATATTTAACTTTTTAAGGAAAAGGGTCAAATTTGACCCCGCCACATCATGTACGTAATTTGACCCCTGCCATACCAGTTGAGGGTTAAATTCTTCATGCCTAATGTGGACACAAAAAATATAAAATAATTTTGCAAATAAATGTACGAAAACTTTGGCATCTTAACTTTTTTCCTCAAATTCTTTGATGCTTTGAATTAAACTAATTTTTATTTGTTAAATTCTTCCAAACAAACATCAAACTTTTCATAACTGTTCTATGGATGGTCAAAACATAAAGACAAATATAACTGAAATATTTCTCTGTACGAATACTTATGTGTACCACTGTAATTACTCTTGCTGGGGTTCTTGATGTACTATCGTTTACAAAAGTCGGGATACCCTAAACCGTGAGGTAGATGTGGACCCAGTGTATTCCGACTTTGGTGACCAAGTGTATAACGTCATAGTGAGTTGGCGATCAACTGGACGTTAAACTGACAAAATATAATTATCTCGTCACTAGAGGTGGAAAGAGTACCAAAACGAGTACCAGTACGATTAAGAGTATCGTACTTTTTGAGTGGTCGAATACCGTTTCTTAAGTGTTCCAGTACGAGTACGCGTGTAAGAGTATAGTTTCAAACTTCAACTGGTGCGTGCTTGACTACAACTTGTAGCCAAGCACTTTAACTGGTGCTTGGCTACAAGTTGTAGCCAAGCACCAGTTAGAATTTGAAACCACACTCTTACACACGTACTCGTACTCGAACACTAAAAAAACCGTACTCGACCACTCAAAAAATACGATACTCTTAATCGTACTGGTACTCGTTTTGGTATTCTTTTGGTACTCTTTCCACCTCTACTCGTCACAATCTGATAGTGTTTATTTATTTTCGTTTGTCGTATGCATAACTTCTGTATTAATATCTAGCAATACCTGATAGCTTTGAACGGACATATACGGTTATCAGTGCATTTTCTGATGAAATCGAAAAATAAAACGAGTTTCACTGAAAAGTTATACTTGAAAGGAAATTTTTGGTGCGATGATAAGAGACACAAAGTTAAAAATTCAAGAGTGATTATCACAGTGCCCTCCCTACGGCTTTGGTTAGGAGGTACCATCTTCATTCCTTAATGGTAGTACTTAGAAAAGCATGGTGGCAAAGAGTGGTACGTCGACACAAAGTGGTTGGGAACTCCTGGTATAATTAAATACGGGTTGTAATTTCCTTAGATTTATTTTAACATTGGGAAAATTATACCTTAAAATAAATCTAAGGAAATTGCAACAAGCATTTAACTATCTCACTCACCTCACAATGTACGATATCTATCAAAAAATAAAAAAAAACTGCGCGGTTTTGAGCGGAGTTGAGCGGAGTAACAAATATTTCTTTCGCTCAGTCGCCTGTTATGATTGGCTCACTCGTGTAAAGTGGGTAGAGCTAATGTCTCGCTCAGTCGTCCGTTAGGGTCGGATCTATCAAGATGAGCGGCGTTAAAGATCACGAAGTGATCACAAGCCCTATCCGTAGGGTAGAGAGCTGAAGGCGCGGCTTGTACAACCAAATTAAACTTGAACAAAGAATTCATATAAATTAATGAAAAAAATTAAGAATAAAGCCATACATTTGGGAAATAGAAACTTTTACTAAAACTATGACGTTTTTCCAATACACACACACACACACACACACACACACACACACACACACACACATACTGTTTCGTGACTCAAACATCGTACGACAAATGGTCAAATAATTTCTCCTAGTTATCGTAAGGAATAAAATGGAAATTTTCATCGGTGGAAATCTGAAAACAGAAGAAATAATTCGTATCATGAAGGAGAATAATTGCGTGGTTAAAGTTCAAAAATTGTTCAGACACCAAAAAAATAAAGAATATAATTAATGTTGATGGCAATGTTCCTTTTAAGAGATGATTAATTTCCCTGACCCATAGTCAGCGCAGATCAGAATGATAGTACAATGGAACAGCATGGATAACTATCTATTTTCCACTGAACATCGTATGAAGTCAGTTCCTCCAGCATTGCTTCCCTTTTCCTTCCCCTCGGCCTTCTACTGTCATATCTATCCTCTATCATCTCCTTCAACAATCCTTCTCCTCTCAACACATGTCCGATCCATTTTCGATGCTCTATTTTCTGGTATCATTAATGGTATTTTCTGGTGTCATTAACATCTTTTCCAAGTGCTATATTTTAATTTATTTTAAAAGAACATGAAAAAACAATATAAACATATTAAAATAGAAGGTGTTCTCAATATTATATGCAGTTACATATTAATTAAATAAAGTACATAACGCCATTAATGATATCAGAACATACAGCAACGAAAATGTGAGTGTTCCCATTATTCTGTCCAACCCCTGTGTATATATACGAAGACTGAAGTAAAATATGCAGAGCACATTAGGGTTCGTTGTAAGCCAACATCTCGAACGCGTCTCTTACCGTTACACCAACCGGGAAAGCGAGGACGAACCTTCCTCTGCTTTGTACGTTCTACTTCAGTCTTCGTAGGAATCTTGATGAATAGCGTTAGAATAAATGTAACTTTTCAGATAAGGCTAAAAATTCAAAACTGAACAGCACAGTGCTCTCTCTCTCTCTCTCTCTCTCTCTCTCTCTCTCTCTCTCTCTCTCTCTCTCTACTGCTTTGGTTGAGTTGTACCATCTTCCTTCTTTAATGATGATACTTAAAAAAGTATGGTGGGAAAGAGTGATATGTCGACCTTAAAGATGACCTTAAAGATACGTCGTTTAAAGATGACCAATGTCCTCACTGGCTGATTGCGACTGCACGTGGCAAGACTGAATTTCTGAAAAATAAAGTCTCTCTCTCTCTCTCTCTCTCTCTCTCTCTCTCTCTCTCTCTTAACACACGCGATTTTGCATTATACAGAATTGACCCCAGGAGAATTCAAACCCAGCAACTGTTGGGTAGGAACGGAAGGTCCTGAACATTACGCGAGACTAAGATAAAAGTTATTACAACCTGGTGCATATTTCAACACTCGAGGGCACACCTAATGTTTTTGCGTTCAGGTGTTTTTTATTCAGACTAGACCTCTCGCACTGGAGGCAATGCAAACATTTCATCCCAATCTCTGATGTAACGAAACTAAGCAAAAATTAATGGAGATCGTTATGTCACGCTGAAAATTTGCGGAAGTTTTTTAGATATTTGTTAGAAACTTTTCCATCGTAAATGAACTGAAACTCGAATCCCATAAAACCGACGTGATTTTATAATTACACATAAATTCGTTATAAGTTTTCTTCTAAACTATATTTTTTGCGCTCACACTACTGATCAACTTTTATTTACAACCTTTTTGCATCACATTTTGATCATCTATACACACACACATATACGTATATATATGCACTAGACACACACACATATATGTTACACACAGACCATGCATGAAACAAGGAACTCTTCTGGGAAAATTAAATCCACTATAGTCCAAATGGTAAATGACAAATGGTAAGGACAAATACTATAGGAAGCCCATCATTAGCTTTCCTTGTTCCATGCATGGTCTGTGTGTAACATGAAAATTTTTCAGCTCATTCTGAGTTGTAATATATATATATATATATATATATATATATGTGTGTGTGTGTGTGTGTGTGTGTGTGTGTGTGTGTGTGTGTGTGTTACAGTCAATCTGTGAAACCAGTCATTTCACGTAATGCCTAAAAATTTCAGTCTTTTCGCGTAATTCGATTAAGCGATTAATGACTTCGTGAAGGTTATGTTAGGTTAAGTTAGGGTGGCTAGGTTAGGTTAGATTAAGTTGGTTAGGTTAGATTAGTAATGCGTATTACCTATGATTAAGGGTCACAGGTATTACGCGAAATGACTGGTTTCACAGATTGACTGTACCACACACACACACACACACACACACACACACACATATATATATATATATATATATATATATAATTAGACTAACACGAACTTAGATGTAACCTAACCTACCTTTTGTTATACTCTTCTCATCCTCTCTTTACTTGCATGTCTGTAGTTTGCATGGTATGACAGTGTTTGGGTTAAGACTGTGTTTGCATGGTTTGTAAGCGTTCTTATTTTACTTCTTTTCATCTTTCACCCCTTTCCTATTCTCTTCGACTATTTTTCCCACTTGTCGGCAGTGGCCGGCGGATGATGATGGTGAGTCTTTCTTTTTTTGAATAAATGTTAACTCACGAATGATAGGTTTTGCTACTTAACCCCTTATTCTCTTCTTTTAACTCCCTATTCTCTTCTTTTAACCCCCTAATCTCTTCTTTCTCTCTGGCTAACTTTAGAGTGAATCTTAGGGTCTTTGTTAGCCTTAGCTTCTGTAGATCTGTAGATGTTACAACTCAGAATGATCTCCTGAAAAACTTTTATGTTACACACAGACCGTGCAAGAAACAAGGAAAGCTAATGATGGGCTTCCTATAGTGTATACACACACACGAGTATTCACTATTATATATACATACTAGTATATATATATATATATACACAAAAGTGTATATATATATATAACTATATATAAGTGAAGAAAGTGATCAAGATGTGATCTAAACTGAAAAAAATCTATCTGACAAAATGACAAAACTACTGTACGTTCTAGTACGAGGACCAACAACTTGCGGCTCCGAAGACCCATCCTTGTCGATCTAAAATTACAAATATATATCAAGTACGTGACTAATATTAAAATTTTAGAAAAATATGAATTAAAACACGGAAGAATAATAAAAGACAGAGTAAGTTTGTTTTAAATATTAATATTACCGCTAATATATCATAACAATATTATTATTATTATTATTATTATTATTATTATTATTGTCATTAATACAAGACAGACAAATTCTTTATATTAATTTAAGTATGTATTTATCGCTAATCCCTATAAATGTGTTTATGAGATTATAATTATTAAAAAAGCAGGGTATAAATTATACCTGTGGTTCTTTATTCCTGATATTCTTTTTATATAAACTCATGCAGTTCGCAAGTTGTTAAAACTTCCAGACCCCTTGTCTAGTAGGTAATTTAGGAGGATTGTGATCTGAATGGAACACTTAGAAGGATTGTGATCTGGATGGAACACTTAGAAGGATTGTGATCTGAGTGAAACTTTTAGAAGGACTGTAATCTGAATGGAACACTTAGAAGGATTGTGATCTGGATGGAACACTTAGAAGGATTGTAATCTGAGTGGAACAATCTGAATGGAACACTTAGAAGGATTGTGATCTGGATGGAACACTTAGAAGGATTGTAATCTGAGTGGAACACTTAGAAGGACTGTAATCTGAATGGAACACTTAGAAGGACTCTGATCTGGATGGAACACTTAGAAGGATTGTGATCTGAATGGAACACTTCGGAGTATTGCGATCTGCATGGAACTCACTTAGATCACCTTTCATTACCAGTGTATCCCTCACCTATTTCCATCCTAACTTTATTCCCCTATTCCTTCCCTTCTCTTTACAGACCGATCACAATTAAGATTCAATCATTTTAGTCTTAATAAATGTTATGTCAAGATATTTAATATTATACATAGCCTCTACATCCCTAAAATAAAGAAGAGCTCTGTCTGCTTAGCTCAAGTCTCTATTATTATTATTATTATTATTATTATCATCATCATTATCATTATTATCATTATTATATATCATTGTAATCTACAATTATATGTTAACATTTTTTACGCTATTTTATACAGCATCCAGCGTCAATAGCCATCGTATTTTGTATTTAATTTTCCACCTTTTTCCTCTTCTTATAACTTCTTGTAAATATTCTCTATGTTCTCCACTATCTAAATTCATTTGTCAAGTAACCTCATTCTCTCAATGAAATATATGCTTAATTTTCTTGCAAGTAACAGTTCCGTGTTATTACAGTACATATATATATATATATATATATATATATATATATATATGCAGTAAAATCACAGAATAACACGTGATCTTATTAATAAGCAAAAACCACAGGGGAAAAGGAAAAAGAAACACGAAATCCGAGCGCTTTCGTGATATAGCCACATCTTCAGGGAAAAGAGAGAAATAGAGAAATTTCTCTCTTTTCCATGAAGATGTGAATATATCACGAAAGCGCTCGGATTTCGTGTTTCTTTTTCCTTTTCCCTGTGGTTGTTTGCTTATATATATATATATATATATATATATATATATATATATATATAGAGAGAGAGAGAGAGAGAGGAAATCATTTACGCAGCTATTTTTATATATTTCCTGTTACATCAATTTACATATTCCTTCCATATATATATATATACAGTATATATCCTTAGCTCCGACCTTTGATTAAAGAGTTAATTAATGATCATTAAAATGAAATAAAAAAGCCTTTTATGCCCTTCCTTCACGTTCCCAATCATTGTTATCCATGTGTATATTATATATATATATATATATACACATTATAATTGCAAACATGCAGTATAATTAACGTAAAGAACGACGCTTTGTATAGGAGAATTATCCGCGCAAGATGAGAGCGAAAGAACGAAACAAATGAAAAAATGAGGTACCCACCCAGGAATCGAACCCGGGATCTTCCGATTGCCGGTCAGATATGATAACCACTACACCTTATTTTTTCATTTGTTTCGTTCTTTCGCTCTCATCTTGCGCGGATAATTCTCCTATACAAAGCGTCGTTCTTTACGTTAATTATACTGCGTGTTTGCAGTTATAATGTATAAATGTTACGGCATGCGGGAGGTGCCCCTTTGGGGCATTGGTTTCTGCGCGTATGTAGAGGAATTACGACATTTGTTTGGGTGAGGCCTGTGGTGTAGTGGTTATCATATCTGACCGGCAATCGGAAGATCCCGGGTTCGATTCCTGGGTGGGTACCTCATTTTTTCATTTGTTTCGTTCTTTCGCTCTCATCTTGCGCGGATAATTCTCCTATACAAAGCGTCGTTCTTTACGTTGATATATATATATATATATATATAGAGAGAGAGAGAGAGAGAGAGAAGGGAGGGGAGGGGAGAGTATATTGTCTAAATTTGACTGATCACGCTATGGAATCTTCATATTATTTCATGGTGACCTCGTATATACACCATTGCATGGTCTTCATCATTTTCATTTACTTGGTTCTTCGTTTACATGAATCATTTATTGACTGCATTGACGCCAATAGATTATAACTTATTTAGATTATGTTTCGTGCACTGATTACCAAGTTATTCATTTCAGTATTGACCGTGTAGGAAAATACATATTATAGACATTACATAACCCTATTTATGTTTCTTTAAAAGAAAATTGTGTAAACCCTTTCTACATCAATCGGGTCATTCATGTCTTCGAAATGAAATAGCTAATCTTTGACATGTTTGCTTACGGAGTTCTTCAAAGCCCTTCCCAAATCTCTGTCTCTCTCCATTGAGTGAGAAGTAATAATGCGTCCCTTTGATTACTACACTCCCATTCTCTTATCATCTTCTACAGGGTTTCTATCGCATTCAAGTCTGTTGATTAGAATGGCAAGTCATATCTTATTACCTTTTGAACATCTTCAAACCATTCTAAGGTTGTCCTCGCTTGCATGTAATTATCTTTTAAAGTTGGCTTTGTCGCCGGTGAGATAGGCCTGTCTCATACAACTCTTATTGTATTGCAGTTCCATATCTCCTTGTATTTTTCCTTGTAGTAGTTAGTCTAATAGGGTCCACAACAGCTCTGTTAACTGTTAACTACCGTTATATCTTCGTCCTCCGCACGTGTTGCTGCGCGAGAGGACGGCCAGTTCATGGTCAAGTTGCAACGCTTAACCCATTCGATACCTAAGCGTCCATCCATTTACAGTCTTGGGGCAAACTTAAAATTTCCTTGTATTTTCAAGAACTTGCAGGGTTATGACTCCTTCAATACCTTTTGTAAGACAGTTGCCTGTTGAAGCGCGTTCTATGACGCCGAAGATAGCGTTCAGAATAATAAGACGCCAACAATTTCAGCTCGGGTTGAACGTTCTTAACACCAAAACTTATACTGTAATAAATTATATTGTGATGTTAATGAACGATTTTGAAGAAAGTGTAGTTTAAACCCTTATTAACTCTGTTATAAACAAAATATTTAAAACGTTCGCTATTATTATTGTTATTAACACTTTAAGGACGGAATTTTTTGTAGGATTAAGTTAACAATGCCTGTATATGAAGCGTTACCAATTTGTATCGGTCGTCCGAAAGGGTTAATATTAAGAAGAATATATAAATCACCATTAATATTAATGTAAATTATGCATTTTCCTTTTATTTTTCCAAAGAATTTGTTTTTTTTTGTGATTTTATTTGTCGATTTGACCTATTGCAAAATCGACGAACCAAATTCTCGAGGCGTCGAAAATTTTTTTTTTTAATAAAAATTTCCAGTGAAAGTCTTTGAACCTCCCAAAACAAAGATGGCGAAACATATAATAATCTAATCTAACCCAACTTCACCTAATCTAACCTAACGTTATCTAACCTACATTTACAAAAATAAATACTAGTTGAAAGTTTCATAGACGATAAAATTGGAATAAAATTTTCCTCGACGCCATTTCCAATTTTTGTCGTGTCGATTAATTACAGTGTAATTTTCCCTTCTATTTTTTCGAATACAATTCCTAATACTCAGAAGGACGTTTTTCCGAAATTAATTTTATATTACTGACGTTTCGACTCACACAAAGGAGTCATGTTCGGACTATCTTCATGCAATGAAATCATTCCTGAAAATGAACGTTTTTACGTAAAATTTCTCGTTCTTTTTATCAAAAATATTTCAGGATATAAAAAATAATGCTACACTAAACTGAAATTCCAAAAATTAATTCCTTTTCCTAAATACAAAAATATTTTTGAAAAAAGTCTTTTTCCAAAAATATTTTTGATGATGATTCATCGTTCGTCGTTTTTAATATTATTAATTAATATTATTTAATATTATTAATTAATATTATGGTTCGTCACTTTTAATTACAATTTCTTCAGCGATTGTCACATTATATGGTTCGTTTAATATAAAATTTTGAAATTAGAAAATAAAATCTTTGTCGAGCTGTTCTTTCAGTGTTAGAAACCAAAAAATAATGAGCAGGATTTTGCTTGGTTTAAATCGGTGTTGTGGTGAGTTGGTTTGTTGTGTAACTTTTTTAAGATGACTTACAGTTCGTTTTCATTACATGAAAATTGGTACACATAACTTCGAGTTACGTACAAAATATTACATTTTAACCTTTCAAGGCAGGAATTTTTTGTAGCGTTGTTGCGAATGCGTGTACTTGAAAACTACCGATTTGTACCGGTCGTCCTTGAAAGAGTTAAATGACAAAAAATTTAGAATAGAATTTTTCTCGAAATGCTGTCGAGATATATTTTTTATCTATTTTTATTGTCGATTATTGTCTATCAAATTTCTAATGGCGGTCTTTGTAAACGTACGCTAATTATATTTAGGTTAAGTTGGGTTAGCGAAGGTAAACTTAGGTTACGTAAAGTTAAGTTCAAGCTAGATTAAATCAAATTTGGTAAGTTAGATCATTTTATTTCGTCGTCTTTGTTGGTGAAGATCGAAATACTTTTGTCGAGAAATTTTGCCTTCTACTCTAAATATATTTGTCGACATGCAGAGAATTTGTCCCGTCTGTCAAAAGTCGTTTCACACCATCCTATCGTCCATATGATCCACGTTTCCTGGTTGAAAATTGTTCTAATAGATTCTTATGTTTGAACTACATTAGTAGAGTTTCGAAAAAAGTTCGCCCATAAACAAAAATTTAAAAAAAAAGTATAAAAAATTTACCAGTTAGTAATGAGTGGGTTTTGGTTTTGAAATTTCGTGACTCTTACCAAAATGAATAACTATACAAAGAAAACTGAATATTACCAATGAGTGATTTTTATGCTGTTCAGAAATTTTGTCTCGAGGCGAACTTTTTTCTGAAACTGTACATCGACATTTTTGGCTGTTTTTAGTATGAAATAATTTTTTTCATTAATTTGTTTTAAAAATTTCTCTTCCTATTTTAGGGATGGATTATTACATCTAATAAAATGTAATAATCCAACCGTATCCTCATCCATTTTTTGTTCTATAAGTAACTTAACATTGTTCGATAGTTAACTTAACATTGTGCGGTTCGCACCCTTTTATGAGTTTTTTTCCCCTAAAATGTACAGTAGCTTGGTAATATTGTGACCCACCCCCAACGCGTACTGTCGCCTTCTCTCTATATATATATATATATATATAGTGGTGGCCATAAGTCACGCATCACTCCATCAACGTAAAAGTAAAATACCAGAAATACTGTAAATGGTAGAAAAGATGTATTTAGGAACTACTCAAGCATACAAAACATACTAATAAATTGCGGTCAGTATTTCGTACATTTACCATTTTTTTCAGCACTTCGGCGATACGTTGTGGCGTGGAATAAATTTACCAGTATTTCGCAATACTCCGGCGTAATTTCCTGCGCCCACACCTTCTTTATGGCTTCAAGCAAATCATTCAGTGATGTAGGATTGTGACAGGTAACTTTTTCTTTGATGGTTCGCCAGCAGTTCTCTATCGGGTTTAAATCGGGCGAGTTTCCCGGACAAGACCCGATCAGCTGAAAACCCGAATTTCGGAGCCAATCAGACACGGCTTTAGTGTGGTGACATGACACTCTGTCTTGTTTGTCAAACGTTGTGTGGTGCATCTCCATAAACAGCGGCAACTTCTCCTGCTTTATATATATATATATATATATATATATATATATATATATATATACACCTTACCTTATCTTACAACCTTACAAAGGTTCCGCGCGATGATTCCTCATTTCGCGAAGGTCAAGCTTGTCGCCCCTCCTCTCGAGTTGGCCTAGTGAAGTAGTGAGTTGGTTTCTTGTGTTCTCCACTTCATATTGCCAGGTACGCCCGGCTCATCGGGGATTGTTCTGAGCCAGGCGTCTAATCTTCTTTTGAAGATGTCCACTGCAACTCCCTTCATGTTTCTTAGGTGTTTAGGCAGCTGATTAAACAGTTTTGGTCCTCTCACAACAAAACTATTTTCTTTCAGGGTTAAGGATGCTCTCTGTCTCGCCTTTAATTTGGGAATACGACACAGTCTATCGTTTCTACTTTCCACCGTTGTTTGGGGAGTTATAGGGTTCAGAGTAAGATTAGGGACTAGTTTCTCCATTATTTTCCAAGTGTAAATAATGGTGTGTGTCTCTCTTCTCCTTTCCAGTGAATATAGGTCTAGTTCGCGTAACCTTTCCCAGTAATTTAGTTCTTTGCACCAGTTGATCTTGGCTGTGAGGTTTCTCTGGATCCCTTCCAGCTGTCTAATGTCTTCTTTTTTATATGGGGATGTTAGGACCGAGCAGTATTCCAATTTGGGTATGATCAGGGTTTTCAGTAGAGGAATCATTACATTCCTATCCCTTCGTTTAAAGGTTCTTAATATCTGCCCCTTATTCTCTTTGCTCTGTTTACTGCTATCTTATTTTGTGTTTCAAATTTCGCATAATTTCGCAGAATATAAAGCTGAAAAATCATCTTAATTTGTGTTTTTATTATTTCTTTTGTTTACCTGAATAATGACTTGGAACTTTCGACAATAAATACAATGCCCACCTCTGTTTAGTACAAACTATAAAGTTAAACGTACTAAATATAATTACCTTCTTTTTGTCATTATACATCCATTCATTTTTCACTAAAGAAGAGTGACGTGTACTTCAGATTTGTTTAATGGGGAACCCCTGGGAAGCACACGTGGCCTCCTAGGGGTCCGAGAACCCCGGTTGCGGAACACTGACCCATCATATATTATAGAAATTCATTGTTAATTACATTTTTTTTTGTTCTGTTTGTATTTTGTCAAATGTAGTCCATCTACGTCGAAGGGGAGTGATTCCCACTCAGTATCATTCCCATCCGCGATCTGCAAATGAGAATGGCCGAAGTAAACATTCCTAATTTGAAATAAAAGAGTGTCCTGATTCGGGAAAGTGTAAAACGAGACCATGACGCAATTGTCGGTTCTTGACGGGTATTTTTTAAAAAAAAAATATCTAACAAAATGGGAAATTACATAAAGTCGGAATGGGAGTGGATCGTTTTGAAAATTTCCTCCTTTGACATTTTCACTCACAAATTTATCGCTTTTGGATGAAACGAGAATAACACTGAATGGAAAGAGACTCCTATTGAGCAAAATTTATAAGTTCGATGAACTAGAAGTTTTAATTAGTGAAATTTAATATTTATAATCTGTTAAAATCGTAATTTAATTATATTCATGCCACGGTCGGTGGTTTAATATAAACGCTAATTTGTGTCGCTTCGTTCGTTTCAACGAAATAGAAATTATTTTTTATAACTAACCAGAAAATGAAAATAATTATTTGTGGGTTAAATTTGTTAAATAAATTTAACATTATTCTGTTTACGTTCATCAAAATTAAAAATTTCTTTTCATTTGAAGAGAGCCAAGAAGGTATTAAATATGTACACACCACACGTAAAAATCGTGTTCAACTCTTCTTTCATACGTAATTATATATTCTTTGTGGGACTCAAAGAAGTCCGCAATGTTTGGACCGAAAGGTATTCCCATAGCGACGCCCATCTTTGTGTAGATACGTTTCGTAACGGACTATAAATAACGTTTAGATGTACTGATAATATATCATGATTATGAACTCAATTTTGCGGTTGACAAACAACGTAGTTACAACGATGTTATGTGTATCTTTTCACTACCTACAGCGATAATAATAAAGATATTTGGGGTTTAACCTCGTTGTAAGGGCAAAGACCACGTGATGAAGGGGATCTACAACTTTACTCTGAACGTAAAGAACGGTCACCCATACAACTATTGAACAGAATCAACGTCGCTTAACCTCGGTGATCTAGCAGAAGAGGCGTTGCGACATGAGTCCAGCGTGAAATCCGGTTTATTTCTTGGAGCGATTTAGAGATTGGTGTCTCTCGTTTATGAACCCTAAAATTAACCACATCAAAAATGATTTGCGATGTTGGACTATCTTCATTTTGTAAATAAAGCTTTATAGAATTTGAAAACAAAATTTCCATTAGGTTAAAACCCGAAGCGAGGCAAGTAATAACAGCAGCGATATAAAACTGACACTTGTCAAGTTGTCATATCGTAGGGCTACGTCGTAGCGAATGTCTTAACAGCGCTTCCCGTTGATTAGCCAAGTTAAGCGAGATCGTGTCGGATAGTAAAGTAATTGAATAGGAGACCGTCTTCTACATGTAGATTATGTAGCGACCCGTGGTTCGGATCCCACGTAAAGCTGTAGGTCCCCTCTGTCATAAGACCTTAGCTCTCGCGAAGGGATTTAAAACCCCATCATTTCATTATTGTTGTCATACCGTATAATTCGAAATAAGAGTCTGAAATCACTCCTACAGAAAGATAATACTGACACGACCTTCAGTTACCCAAACAAAGTAAGAGACTCATAAATGTAAAAAAAAACAATAACTTGGAATGTGTTAAAAAAAAAGTGTTCTTGTCAAAAAGGAGTTCTTTTAAAATGGGGTTCGTTTGCTTTATGAACAAACATGGCGCATCTTAGATATCAAAATACTGAAATTGATGAACGTGAATGGAGAGTTAAACGCGATAAGGAGAACTTCGCATTTTTCACTCACGCTAAAAATGAAAATCTCTCAATGAAATGGAAGCAGGAAGAAATTATAGAATCACATTTTACTGATAACACAGGTCTGCGAATGAGAACTTTGTAAGAATTGTTTTCTTACTAATAACTCATTTTATATAATTCAACTACGCTGATTTCCAAAGCTGGGCACAAACCGTTAATCCGTTAATCGTTAATTAATGAAGTTAACTTTTTCGTTAACGATTTAACTTTTAAGTTAACTTTGAAAATCATTATCGGACTAATTAACTTCCGTTACATTTAACTTCCGTTAACTCAAGTCCGTTAACCCAAAAAATTCATAAATAAACGTTTAAAAGTTTCCATTATTTTCAGTGCTGAGCAGGTGCGCAATTAATCCGCCACTGTTAATAGTGATGAACGAATTTCCATTTCCGCAGTGCAAAATCAGGCGATATATTTGTTTCCGTCGCCACAATTTGTGTGTTACCAAATATGGTAGTTATTTATGGCATTGGTTTGAGCAAAACATGGTCGACTGTAAAATCAGGCGGAAAGATTTGCCATTTGAGTTGAATGTTTCAACTTCTTTCAAGAAATATCACGAGCATTTTAAGACACTTTCAATTATATATGTAACAATTACAACAAATAACTACATTCGTTTCATTTGCAGTGTCTCTTGCGCAACATGTTTGTGCAGTGAATATTTAAAAATAATCGTTGTCAAGTAAGTCATGTATATTTATAATATGTCTGTGAGTACCTTATTAGTAGTCTCCTTGATACATTTCAAGAACCATAAAACTGATCAGGTAAGATTTCAATTCTCATGTCACTTTGATGACATAAATTAAGTCAATTGATGTCTTACAATGGGAGCGTTTTCACCTTAACCCTTTATGTCCTGGCGGTACTTCTAGGTACCACATCTTTAAAATCTCCATAATTATTTTTCTACCCGGTTGATCCTGCCGGTACTTTC
The DNA here is from genome assembly GCA_023014485.1 of Bathynomus jamesi. NCBI lineage: Eukaryota > Metazoa > Arthropoda > Malacostraca > Isopoda > Cirolanidae > Bathynomus > Bathynomus jamesi. Next base: position 180,665 of record JAJOZX010000679.1, read on the forward strand.
AAGTCCCAATGGAATTAGTTTCTTTATGAGATAATAGATGGCGTTGAGAAGTAAATGTGAGCGTGTTGCGCCAGAGGCTGTTTACTCTTTAGTATCTCTGCTGTGAAGACCGAAGAAATTTCAGTGCAATTACTTCCCGAATATTCTGTGCCATATCTGTTCCAAATAACAAAGGTAAGGGTTATTTTATTTTTTATCTTGTTCTTGAAATGTTCAAGAATGCTTCAAACAATTGTTGTTCTTGTTTATTATTTTTAAGTTTCGCCTCATCTGGTTGGACAAGTATGACAACACCAAGGTCGCCAGGGTGAGGAAAAGCATGGAGGGTACAGTCGAGGAGGCCATGAAGCAGCAGTCCAACGAAGTGGGCAGCAACAGTGGAGGCAGCAACAACGAGGAGGAGGAGGAGGATGACTTCTTCAGTGCTGTCATCCAGACAAAAGAGAGCAGCAGAAGCCACAGGTCACTCAAGGGCAAGGCCCAGAACTTGGTCAAGACCTGGCTGGAGACCAACTCCAAGGATTTGCTGATAGATGCTGCCTTCTTGGGTGAGCAAGTGTTGGTGGACTTGTTCATCAAGTTCAACACAGCCATCCCCTCCAGTGCTGCAGTGGAGCGTTTGTTCTCTATGGGCAAGGACATCCTGAGGGCCAAGAGATCATCCCTGTCTGATGAAAACTTTGATATGCTAATTTTCATGAAGGGCACCATGCATCTCATGGACAAAATGGAGAACGAGAAGAAGAGGGAAAATTAAATTATATATATATTGTGTTTTTCATTTTTTTTATAATAAAAGTTAACGTTAACGGTTTATCGGTAACTTCCGTTACATGTTTAACGAATTAACGGATTAACGGTTAACGAAGTTAACTTTTTGGTTAACGGATTAGCGGTTAACGAAGTTAACTTTTTGGTTAACGGTGCCCACCACTGCTGATTTCGAATGAGATGTCCATTTTTTTCTATCACGTAAGGATTTTCTGCAAACTGGAAGGGAAAAAACGACAAATAAATAAATATTATTTATTTCAATTTACATTAGGTACCTATTTCGCTTTGTTATACTAATTACTAAAGACCTCGAAAAAGTTCATGAAATTTACTTTGAAAGTTCAAAAAAGTTCACAAAAACAATCCCGTATTTTAAGTAGGTTAAAAAACTATATTATTTATTATATTTATTGATAAACACATATGAAACAAAAATAAACTTTATTGTACAGTACTTGTATAAAAACAAAAAATAAAAGTAAACATAATCCTCGGAGTATTTTACTGAAAAACAAGTAGAAAAAATTGCTTAATCATCTGAAACGTCTTCATTCCATTGCAACACCATATTCTCTTTTACATGTTCGACGGTCAGATTCAGTCTCTTTGACGACACTACGTCCTTGTAACGAGAGAAGAAGCGCTCAACTTCGACGGAAACTATTGGCGCACATTTAAATGGCACACAATATTTGGATCTCGTGTAAAATTGGGAACTTCTTTTTCTTGCAGAACCTGGGCATATCTTGTGAGAACTTCAAATTCAGGATTTTTTTATACAAAACTACTTCTAATTTTTCTTTGTAAGGCGTACAGGTTATGGTATCCTTAACATTTTGTACAACGTGCATAGCATCCACTAGGTTTAAACGACCTTCTAGTTTCTTGATGGCATCTGTCAAACACGGAAAGTTTGATGCGATGAAAGCAATGTCTTTTGATAGTTTTGGATCGCCCAGTAATTCCTTGGTATCCGTAATGGCTTGTGATGCAGGTTCTAGACTTAAAACAACTGTTTTATCTTTGACAAAGTTTTTAGCATAATAGAAGCAATTATTTAGCCAAGTTGACCAGCGTGTTAGAGCCAACTTTTCAGCTTCAGCGCTAAGCACGTTGACACTTTTTATGCGCAAATAAGCGCTTAGAATGTTCTACCACTAAAAATAGGTCACAAATTAGATAAAAGGTGATAAAAAGTTGCTAAAAGTTCGCAAAAAAAAAAATTAAGCTGAAAAGTTGGAAAAGTTCGTAAAAGTGGCTAAAAGTTCAAAAAAATTAATAAAAACACGAACGTTTCTGAGGTCCCTACTAATTACAACTGCAAAAAATAACTTTAAAATGAAAGAAGACTATTATCAATTACACATTCATCTTCATTTGTCCTGAGTTTTCTCGCGAGATCTATGCCTTTTAGTCTCAAAACGTACGCGCTGTTCCTTTTCTTTTATGTAATAATTCTGGAGTATCCCGTTTCAACATCCAGTAGTAATCAGCCATCATGCAGATGTCCCACCTTCCCCGATAGCTCTTCTCCATTTCTTTGATGTCTTGGTGAAACCAAGCATTTATAAGCCTTTATAGACAGTAGTTTTTAATCAAAATTTAATAGTCAATTTTAATGAAAATTACTTACATACGTAATATAAAATATGACAGTTTGTGCAAAATCTGTACGTGATGACGACGAATGAATATTATTTTCGGAATCAGCGTGCAAAATTTACTATATAAGTGATAAAATATTTCGGACAACAAAACCATCGCAGACCTGCGTAATATACGCAATTTCAATATTTCTGGAGGTAGAGGAAGAAGGATTATATCACTAAAATAGCGGTCGACCACACCTTTCGCGAGATAAAAAGTTGACCTGGAATTTGGTGTAGGAACGGTTACGTGGAAATTTTTACATTTTCATTCTTTTTCTACTTCACTTCAACTTGAAGCCTCGACTGAAGAGGCTTTTAGATGTGTGTGAAGCGAAACGTTTTGTTTCCTGAAGTTTTCCTTCCTTTGATGTACGTTTTATTTTATTCCGTATATATTATATATATATATATATATATATATACTGTATATATGTTATAGAATGACCCCTCTTTTTCCGGTACGTGCGAAAATAGCGCCAAGCCCTAAAGACGTGAGTCCACTGCGCATGTGCGAGACCCGAGGTTATAAAAGTTCGAGTCAAGCCACACCTGAGAGGATTCTATTACTTGATATTACCCATGCTATACGCATAAACCCGTTGCCGTTTGGCCAGTTCATCCACTCCCATTAATCATCAATTAAAGTGTTATGTAAGCTATCATTCATTATCATTATTCATCCCTTTTCGGCTTACAACCTGAAGCATCGACGCCATCCTGATGCTCTTGTGACAATGGCAACTGAGATATCCCCATAGCTAGTGGATCCGAACCCCGTTATATATTGCGTGTTCAACCAAGACACTCGTAGCAACGAACCAGAATCACCAATATTGAAGCTCTAATGTCTGAGAAGGTGCAACACAGATAACTGGTGTCAAAAGTGCACCAGTTCTATATATATTATATATATATATATAATATATTATATATATATATAATATATATATATATATATATATATATTTTATATATATATATATATATATATAGCCCGACGACGTGGGCAACGGGTCACTAGCAAAGAGGGCCCCAAAATATAGTTTCCCTCACACCAACTATCTGCTAAGCAGATAGGACCCAGCTTTGGGACAGGGTCTAGGGTTTAAAGCTAATCCAGACAACTGCATTCAGAACCTCAATATGCACAAGAAACTCGTTGCATTTACGTCGGGTTGAAGTCACATAAAAAAAGGGTAACTATTGTATTTTAGCCAAAATTCAAACCATAAACTTCAACCGGCAACACTGAGAGTCCACTTTCAAGGCACTTAACACGTCTGTTTAATGTGATACAACTCAGAATGGTCCCCTGAGATAACTTTTACAGTATACATAGACCCAATGTCATGAAAAAGTAAAAACTTTAGTATTTACCATTTATCATTACTTATTCGGACTACAGTGGATTTAATTATATATTGGCAGTATTTATTAAACATAATGAATTTATTCTATTTTTTTGTAACAATGACAAGATAGTCTAATAATGTAGTATGTCGCTACGCATTAACTTTTCACTATTTAATAAGGTTTTTTGGCTATATTTTATTTTTTTTTTAAACTGGAACACAGAAGCGTCTTTTTATCATAATGACGTCACAGATACTCGCTAGTCCTCATAAAAGTACAAATATAAGTTAAAGGTATTATCAAGGTCATGAGCTCATTTGAGACAGTTTTCTAATTTTTTGTTCCGGAGTTGTACATGTATGTACGTAATACGTCATTCGCTAAATAAAAAAAATGTTGTCATTTTCAGCCGTGGATTTTGTGTAAATGAAAAAGTGATAATTCTGTTTTATCTTTTAATGAAAGACAATTCTCCAGAAACGAAGAAATTAAATTGTCAAAAATTTTTTCATTCTTTTTGAGATGAATTATTTTTCTCTTATTAATTTATGCTACGAATTTTGTCTCTTCTCAACACTTCGTGAAACTCGTAATTACTCCTATTAATTGTTATAATTTACATTTAATTTATAATTTACATTTTTTTAGGATAAAAATGTGAAATGTAAAATCGGATTTGAATTTTAAGTACATTAACTGAGTAAGTGTTGGTTTTTATTCAAAACCCGAATGCCGTAAGTGCTTTCTACAGGGTGACGCAAATTTCACGAAAATTACGACAATAAGTAACTGAACATTCAAACGTTACTGCATTTATCCAAATTTTAGATGAAACAGGACATTCGCCATTTATTACATTCATACAGAAACTGTATAATTTGAAGTTACGCGGTGTTTGGGAACGGGAACAAAGGGGAGGGGGGACTGAATGTTGAACAATGGGTGACGAAACTCCTCCGGGGCGTCGCGAAAAAAAAGCAGATGGCACTGGGGTGCCTTGAGCCAAAAACAGAGGAAAAAGATTAAGAACTGAAATTGGTGACTTACAATTCTTACATTAAAATGCACAAATTTTACTTTTCACCAAAAAAAATATTTCAATACTGAAATTTTAGGCAAAACTTCAACATACTTTACATATTTTACTCGTACATGACTATAAATATTAAGAAAAATTTTCTTTTCAACAAAATAAACTTTGCAGATAACCAATATTAATATTTAATTGGAAAGAAAACTTTCGTTTTTAAGTTCAGAACTGAAGGAATCTCTCTCTCTCTCTCTCTCTCTCTCTCTCTCTCTGAAGCGTTAGTTAAACTGTACAGTAGTTACGTTTTCACAAATTTTAAATGGCTGACTGGTAATAGTACAGTAAAACTATATAAAAATCAGTGATGTAGTCGAGACCACCATGGCCGAGACCGAGACCGAAACCGAGACCAGAAAAAAAAGGTCTCGAGACCGGTCTCAAATCCTATATCACTGATAGAAGTTTTATTTTTGTATTGTATGATACTGTATATATATGTATGATGTGTGTGTAATATATATATATATATATATATATATATTTTTTTTTTTTTTTTTTGCGGAACGCGCCGGAATAACGTTCCGGTACCTTTTATTTTCACGATGCAGAAGAAAATTTCTAATTTCATTACGATTTATTTATTTATTTTAATTTTCTTACATCCTTTAACCTTCCTTCTTAAACAGACAGCCTCGTAGGGACCATCCAGTCTGTTGCTGTTTGGTATTCTTTTGTATTCTTTTGTATTCACTTTCAATTGGAATGGCCACGGGGTGGGATGGAATAACAAATGACAAAGGTTGTAAGAAATTTACAACAGAATTCCGGAACCATTCTTTTCAGAAAAAAACACTGTATATACTGTATATATATATATATATATATATATATATATATATATATATATATATATATATATAGATAGATAGATAGATAGATGTATGCTGTATAAACTTGTTCCGTTTGTAAATTGAAACTAAAATAAAAATATGAACGAGACTCTGAACTTTATTCGTAAAAGGAAACGGAATTTTTTTATTGTTCTTTTGTAAATATTATAAAAAAAATAAGAGATGACGTTTTCATAGTTTGGGTTCTAGAATTTTTGAAGATGTTTGCTTTTACCACTCAATTTTTCTTTGAGGTTTGAGAATTTGTCACAGTGGCGAGTTTAGTTGCATGCTTGGTTTTGCAGCCAGAAAGAATAATCTCAAGTTCACCGGAATTAAGGGTATGCGCGGTTAGTTCACCGTTTGATGAGTTATGTGCATACCTATACCCAGAGGCGGATTAACTGACTTCGGGCCTGAGGCTAATTTTATTTTTGGGGCCCTTCTCTATAGATTTTTATTAACAATACATGTGCATGTTCAGTACATAGTACATTTACACGAATTAGATGTACGGTGCTTAGGCTAATTGAGAAACAAACTTAGAAGAACCTTAACATAGTGTATTTTGCTGTTTGCTAAAACCAAACAGTATTAAACAAATTTTACTTTATGGCCTATAAAACATAAAATAAAATAGGTAATTTGTCAGTTTGTGTACTCTGTCATATTTAACCAAAGAAGTTTGCGAAATCTCGAATTATATTATCGAAACTCAGTTGATTAGAGGCCCCCTCAAGCATGGGGGCCTGAGGCTTCAGCCTCAATTGCCTTAATGATAATCCGCCACTGCCTATACCCACTCGGTCCACGGGACTTTCTGTCGACGTTTTAAAAACTAATAATCTAACATAACTTAATCTAATCTCACATACGCTAACCTAACTCACAAAAGCTTGTCGATTAAATGTCAGAGCGTAGGAATGACGTCAACCCGGCTGTATGGACGATAAACAATCGTTTCATTCGTCAGTTTCTAGTCTGTCTTTTGAAAATCGCCTGTGGAAGCATTTTGTTTCGTATTTGTCGGTTCCAATCTGTTTTTCGTCGTTCTTCTGTTGGTGCGGGTATCGTACGACTGGCGTTGTTGTTTGATTGGGTTGTTTAACCTCCTTCGCAACATCTAAGGTCATATGTCTGAGAGATACTACAGCTTTACGTAAGATTCGAACTACGGGTTGCTACATAGTCTGGACGAGGGGTGGGACGATCTCCCATCCAGTTACTCTCCAGATGTCGCTTAACTTCGCTAATCGAAGGGAATTGGTGTAACGCCATCAGCCACAACGTAGTCCGAACAGTGATATAAATGTACCGTCATATCGTATGACATATTATTCATACCTTTTTTTACTTTACACTTTTTTTACTTGAATCTTTTCTCAGTATTCTTTAATCTTTTAAAATTCATCTCGTTCTTTCAAATTATAAAAGGAAGATGATTGGTTAAGGTTCATTTGTTAAGGTTCATACACTCATAAATAGGATTTTTAGCAGAATGTTCTGTCTGTATTTCACTTTAGAAGTATGTATATATATATTATATATATATATATATATATATGCTGCAAACCCACAAGGAAAAAGAAAAACGATTCCAAGGCCTTTCGTGCATTCAGAGCTACACCTCGTCAGCATTCATTCATTTCACGTGTTTAATTGTGAAATTCATCCCAAATATATATATATATATATATATATATAATTCTGGTCATTAAAAGGCTTAAAAACTTTGTTGTTGGTATCGGAAGCCATTAAGTGTGGTCCATTGCACGGACGACGGACTTAATGGATAGATGTAAATAGTTTCTCGTATCATTGACTCTCTTCTTGTTTTAGAGATGTAATCATGGCTTAACATTCGTACATTTATTTCTCACGAAGAAAAGAGGTAACATCCGAAACCCTTGTTTTTCCCCCACGGACGGGAGTGGGTGGGGCTGAATTCCCGAGAGAATTAATTGAATTAAAAAAATATTCTATTGGTTATAATTAAAAGAATATTAAAACAGATTTTTGTTTACAAAAAAAAAACATTTAATTTACTGAGGATCTTCATAATTTACATCTTAAAAGAGTAGTTTTGATCCGAATGTAAAGAGAAAAATGAGAAATGGAAATGGACAAATAGAAAAAACTTACTGAAAATGCTTACATTGAATATCAGATTAATATAATTTACAATAATTACAAAAATTATTTCCGATGCGTTTAACTTTATTCTATTTTCCTTCAATTAAAATATTCCCCATAGTGAGTTCAGAGTAGGATAATATAATTAATTAAATTAAATTATTTACGTAATTCCCACTGGTGGGGTAGGGGGGAAGGAGACTTTCCACACACTTTAGGGTAACAACATTTATTTTTGTACAAAACCATTAAGTTTTACAGAAATAATTTCAACAGTAATTTTGAATGTTTTGCTGATATTTTTGAACAAAATTTGTCTCGAGTAATGATAGTCCTTCCGTATTCAAATGGTTCCGTCTCGGAAAGTTAAGTTGAGTTACTTGGGTTCGCTTCCCGCCTTCTCCTCATTTTGGTTAAAAGACCCCTTTCGTTCAACGCGGCTGAGGTAAAAAAAAGCGTCGATCAACGTGCTCCACTTACCGTGGGCCTGAACTCGCCGCGCATCCTGGTGACACTCGGCAGAATCGTACTTACAATACAACAGATGATGCGAGTATCTGCTAACCTTTAGCTTTAAGGTAATAATATACGTGTATAAATATATAGACGTATTTCTTAAAGATGGTGTATATTCAAATGCGCCTAGGAAAACTATTTTGTTTGAATGAAGACGTACCATATAATTAAATGTCATTCTTTTGTATGTTTATTGTTGATTCATTAATTAAAGAACAGTATAAATAAATTTCATATATTTTCCTTTGCACGTTCGCACTTCGGAAGGTAACTGTTGGCATTCCCCAAGGTTTCTTATAATTTCGACAGTTAGTACTTGAACATCTCCCATTATTTAATCTCCTAAAATGTCCTCCTGCCAATGAACCAGTGACATCCCGCTCCTCTTGCAACTTCTGCTCATACTATATTTGTATAACATAGTTTATTATCCATAATCAAAAAAACGTTCTTCATCTCCCAAGACAACATATAATGATGTTAAAGCTCATTGGAAACTTTTTTTGCCGAGTTACACCCGTATATACAGCTCCATAATAAAACAATTTCACATCGTGATGTAGCAACAAATAAGAAAAATGTTTTTATTTCTCTAATCAGCTACTGTTCTATTTTTCTCTCTATATGTCTCTCCAATAGGAGCTCATCCGTAAGTTCATTTTGTGTTAACATTAAAACCACTTTTTTCTATGTACAAACCTTCCTTTTATGCATTTTCATTTTTTTATTTTATACATACATACGCTACTCTTTCATTTTTAAGAGTAGTACACAGCTCTTGTAACCAGGGAAGGGACGTTTCCGGCAAATTTTAAAGCAATTCACCATTAACACTATGCTAACTAATGGTTCCGGTTTCCTTAAAATGTCTCGCAGAGCTCGACTTATTTTACAAATAGGTATTGAAGGATCGGACTCGGTAAACATTGTCCATCAGTTTCGCTCATCTTCTAGCGTGAGGCAATCAAAGAATTTCCCATTGATGAAGGTTCACAAAGCCTTTGGAATACTGAAAAATGAGCAAACAATCAGAAAATCGTGTACGTTTCAGTATAAACCTATAGTTCTGCCGAAATACAAAGATAGCGAGATTTAGGCATCTTAATGCATCTGACAGCTTGTCACATTAATATATGCATATACTGTATACGAAGAGAGCGAGGTTGAGATATTTCAATTCAGCTGACAGTTTGTCACATTAATATTTTCATATAAGATCAGTAACATTGCCTTCCTTGCATTCTTGAAATTACGGCACCGTAAGATAGACATTTTGAACTCACAATTTATAGTAATTTAAATGATACGCTATGGCATAATCTTTATATAAAAAGAGGCGCGCTGTATATGCTATTGACGTACTTTATATTATTATATCAACACATTAATAATAATATATAGATAAACTTATATTAGCAAAAAGTTATTAGTAAAAATGAACTAAAGCAATTTGTACAATGACAAAGCATTACCACAATCTTTCCGAGTTGCTACTATGTCTTGCGGAATTGCTAATTTTAGTTTGAAGTGAAAATATATTCACCCTTAATTATAATTCAGCATAACGAAGTTTTTAAGCTTTGTATTTTACAACCTTTCAATTCTTGAGAGGTGAGATATGCATTTTTATTGGGTTTCTGCAAAATTGTCGCGTAAACTATACCGCTTACAAATGTTAATTCTCTTGCATAAACTACGACAGGGACATCGCGTAATATTCTTGCAGAGTCGTTGGCACGCTCTTTTCGAATGCTCACCTTTAGTATTTTCATAGTGCGTGGCCGTGACTTGTAAACCAACGACATCAGGTAAAAAAAACTCCAGTATTGACAAGCCCGGAGAACGAGGAGGCCATTCAATAAATCTACGCCATCTAGGCCATTAGGGTGTGTCAATTTTAGTAAAGTCACCAATTCAAAAACTACTAATGCTCAAATGATGTCATATTATCTAGCAAATTTAGAAATATCTTTAGTGTTGTTTAAAAAAGCCATTTACCTACTTATATTTGACCATAAAGGTTTGAAATATAACCTAAATATAACTGTAGCATCGTATATCAATGTGCCATTAATATGTGTGGTCAACTTTGGTTATTTTTGGTGTGCAGTATGGTTTCTAAGTTTCACATAGTCACAAATGCTGGAGTTTTGATTGTGAATGCATGTGTTTTCCCTCCTTTTTGACAATTTTGATTACTTCGTAATGTAAATATTGTGTAATTCAAATTATTCGAAATGTTATGTGTGACCCAAACTTTCTGTATATTTTGATATGATAGATATATGAAATTGTCATTACTTTGAATAATTAAGTCTTGTACCTATAACAACACAACCTTTTATCTGAGCTTATAGGAAGATATTAAGAATTTCAATTAACTTAATTTTATCTAATCATAATCAGTAGGCCTTTCCAAATTTCAATGACATTTCTTTTGTTCACAGGTCCACAGGATGAGTCAGAAAGAAATCAGAGCCCGAAGAAAAATCAAGTTGTCGCCTAAGTCATTTGGTGGGGACTGGGAGGGAACTTCCCTCTGCTGAGCTACTCACAGCCAGAGATCTGCTGAGTTATGGTTTGTTGAGGAGAGAGATGAGTGAGGAAGACAGGAGGAATTACCCAGTTAATGACCTGATTAACAACGGCATTGTTCCAGGGCTACTGGTTCAGTGGAGAAAGGCCAACGCTCTATTCACAGGACCTGTAATCAACACTGAGGTCAGGATCAGGGCTAAAGTGAAGGCACTGTGGGATGAGGCAGTGAACGTGTCCATTGGCAATGTGAAGCTAGAGGTCAAAGATAGGTTCATGATGAAACTGGACAAATTGGTGGACATCCTGACCTGTCGCTGTGTGATCAGGAGCTGTAGTGACCTCAGGTGCAACCCTGTCTGCAACAGTGAGGTTCACATTGACTGCAGCTGCGGGAGCGAGCAGAAGATACCAGTGCAGGAGCCTGCCTTCATTAAAGGTCAGAGAGAAAAGGTGAGCAGTGTGGGGGCACACCAGATGGGTCTAGCTGATCACCCTGAGACCAGGAGACAGGAAGCAGTGCTGCAGAGACAGGAGCAGAGAAGGAAGGCCGAGGAGAAGAGGAGGAGGAAGGCAGAGGAGTCAGCCAAGAAAGAAGAGGGGCTGAGGGAGGAGTCACTGCTTGAGATGGAGTTGGAGGAGACTGGAGATATACTGGAGAAGGCAGGGAGGAGAGAGGAGGGCAAATACTTCATACCAGAGGCTGCGACAACTTCCTCCTTGCCTGTGGCTAAGAAGAAGAAATACAACACTGAAGATATCACCAACATAGCTCTGGCTAGCTTGAGACATCACACTGGGCTGAGAGAGACTGCAGAGATTGCCACTGCTGCCTGGATTGATGCTTGTCTTATCACAGAGTTTGACACAGCACTGGTGATTGACCACAACAAGGTGAGGAGGGCTCAGGAGAGACTGACTAAGGAGCTGGTCAAGAAGTTTGATGAAGAGATTAGGGAAAATGGCATCACCTGTATCTTCTTTGATGAGAAAAGAGATGACACCAAAGTGATGATGGAAGCTGAGGGCAGTGACATGCAGTTTCCTGGCCTCATTAAGGAAGAACACTACACAGTGTGCAATGAACCAGGTGGGAAATATTTATGGCATTTTGTACCAGAGGAAGCTGCAGAGGAGAGAAGTCATGCTGAGGTCATTGCTGATCATCTGGTGAACTGGCTAAGAGAGAGAGGAGCAGACCAGACCCTTTTGGCCATAGGAGGTGACAGTACTAATGTGAATACTGGCTGGGAGGGAGGAGTAATGCATTATGTGGAGGCCAAGCTTAGCCGGAAGTTGGTGTGGATTGTCTGTGACTTGCACACTGGGGAGCTGAGTCTCAGACACCTGGTGACTGCACTGGATAGCAAGACATTGAGCAACAACAAGTGGTCTGGGCTCCTAAGGAAGATGTTAGACACTGCCACTGAGCTGGAGATCAACCCAAACTTCACGAGGATCACTGTTGGTCCTCCTCTACCCCATCTCAGTCAGGAGGTAGTCAAGGACCTCAGCACAGACCAATTATATGGCTATAGAATCATCACTGCCATCAGATCGGGAGAGGTACCTCAGAGTCCAGCTCTCCTGGAGATTGGGCCAGTCTGTCACAGTAGGTGGCTCACCACGGCTCTAAGGTTCTGCAGATTGTGGATTTACAAACATGGGCTGAAGGGTAGGAACCTGAAGAATCTGAGGATAATTGTGGAATTCATAGTGGGAGTCTACATGCCAAACTGGTTCAATATCAAGTTAAATCACAACTGGGTGGAAGGTCCCAGGCATGTACTGTACCAGCTGGAGTTCCTCAGAAGTCAGAAGAAGGAGGTGATAGGAATAGTGATGCCTACAGTGAAGAGATCAGCCTGGTATGCACACACTGAGGCTGTGCTCCAGGCCATGCTGTGCAGTGAGGTGGAGGAGGAGAGGAGGGAGGCAGTGAAGAGGATACTGGAAATCAGAGGTGAAGGAGATGAGGACACACAGGTAGAAGACTGCAGTGTCAGACCCAGAAAGACTCCTGACATCAACCCAGATGCCACCAAACTCTCGGAGCTTATTGACTGGAACTCTGGCGTGACTGAGCTTCCTCTGACCTGCTCCCTCACCACTGCTGCAATCAAGTAGTTTCTGGATAAACCAATGGAAGTTCCTGCATGGTCCTCACACACACACAGTCAGTAGAGAGGTGTTTAAGGATGACAAGTGAAGCAGCACATGTTTACTCACAAGAGAGGTGGAAGGCGTACATCAGTGGCCAGGTGGTCAGTAGGGAGTCCATGTCCAGGAACAAGAGCAAGGCAGACATGGCATCCTTGGCAAAGTTCAAGAAACCTATCTATATTTCTAAGTTTTAATATTGAAATACAATCAAATTGTCTTTAATTGTATGTAATGTATGTAAAATGTAGTTATATACGATAAAAAAAATACTTGCAAAAATTGCTGATTTTTCATAAACTTCAACTTCAAATATAAGTAGCTAGGAGTGGTCAAATCTGGATTTTAAAGCCATATTTCGATTTAGCACATAAAAATGCATCATTTTGTCACTAGTAGTCTTTGAAAATCTAAAGATTTCACTTTGCTCCCTAAAATTGACACACCCTACTAGGCCATCTGACAGGCAGTGTGGTATGCAACCAAATGCGAACACGTAAGACATATTCTAATTTACTAACCAAACCAACTCCATATGAATTCAAAAGAGGGTTGGTAATAGTTCCACTTCGAAGCCGAAGCTTGGTTTTTCGAGGTGAAGAGGAGCGGAGCCGAAGCTAAAAATCCAAAAATATATGGAGCCAGTGCGGACCTGGAGCAGGGCTTCCCGGAGCGGGAGCAGGAAACAATGGAGATGGAGCAAGGTATCTGTAGCTGGAGCAAAACCTTTGGAACCTGCTCCGAAAATTTTACTCTTTCATATCTTTTGTCCTATTAACTACATATTCTGTAGCAATAGCATTTTAATTTACAAGATCATAAGTGAGTTGCAGCTTTACCTTACGTTTATTGTTGTATTATAGGTTACAAAAACCTTCTTATATCTAAAAAAATAAAAAATTCCAACATATATTGGGTGTCCCAAAAGTCCTGCTCCATAATACTCAACATGATATCAGCGTTTGGGGCAAGACTTCTGCGACACCCCATATATATATGGAATTAGGAGATAAAATTAAAAATTATTTTTTAATGAAGATTAAAGAAAAATATCCTAAACTTTCCAAGTAATAGTTTTGTGAAAGGGAATATATTTAGTTATTTGTGTAGAATGTTATTTTATGAAAACGTTGGGTATTATTTTAATTATTTTTATGAAATGCTACAAAATTGAAGGGTTTTCCTGTCCGTCCCTTACATTGCTAACATGAAAATTATCCTGAGTTTTGTTAAAAAACGTTTTCCGAGTTTTCTTATTCTTAGCTTGTTTTGAAGGGGGTGAGGCGAGTGTAAGGTACGAATTAGAAGATGAAATTAATAATGATTATTTTAATAAAATTTAATAAAATTTATCATTGTATTGTGTTTAGACACAATTAGAGCAGTTGTCAGTAGGGGAGAGCCCACCAATTACAACGGCGGATTTTGAACGTTCAACTTTATCACGGGTTTAAGAAAAATTTGAAATGCCGCAGAGGCAGTCTTCCCAATACTGGGTTAACGAATAGATGTGTCTTTGTTTAAAAATGCAATTTTTGTGAATTAATTTGTTCAGTGGGAATTTCTCTCCCTGCAATACATTCTAAAAACATATCGGTCATTATAGATATATATCGGTCATTATACATATCGGTCATTATATGTATTTTCAAAATTAATGAACTTAAATAAAAATCAGTCGAATAGTGAAATTATAGCTTCATTTCGAGTTCCTTTTGTTCAAAATGTCCGCATGCTCAGTGTTTTTAGCCTCGCCCAAGCTACCACAGCGCCGTTAAATAAAATTCAGAATCAGTGGGAAGTAATAGAAATAAGTGCAAATAACGTAACTTAAATAATTTAGAATGTAATTCTCATGATTATCTATCTATCTATCTATGTATCTATCTATCTATGTTAAAAAATGAAAATTTTTAATATTTCTTCGTATCACTATTGCTTATGAATTGGTTATCGTTAATATTAATTATTTACATTTTATTTATAATTTATCTTGGATTCTGATGAACATTCACCTACAGTGTAGGGTCCATCCATACAAATTACAGGATGTAATTGCCTACCTGATTCCCAACTTATAGTACGCGTATCATCGATGTTACGCGGAGCTCCTTTGCTTTGGGCGTAAGGAAGAAGGATGTAAATATTCGTAGCTCTTTTATTGATAATTACTTTCATGATAATTGAAGTTGTAGATGAATAACTGACAACTTTTCTGAGTGCGAGCTTGCATGCTATCAAATTTGCCGGCTAGGTAGATTTCACATTATTTAACGATATCGTGCAAGGTCAAAATCTTGCATTTTCTGATGAAAGCGCAATATAAAACGCTACACTTGAAAGAACATTGTTTTGGCTTTTCAGGAAGTAGTGTAATAGTGGTGTAGTGGTAAGAGGTGTGCTCTGGATGTTGGTTTCCAAAGTGAGAACAAATCTCCCTCTGTTCTGTACATTTTATTTCGGTCTTTGTATACAGTATATGTCGATGAATATCAATAGAATAAATATAATTTTTTAGATTAAGCTGAAAATTCAAGACTGAACGCCACAGGTGCCCTCCGTACGGCTTTGATTAGGTGGTACCATCTTCTTTCCTTAATGGTTGCAATTAGTAAAGCATGGTTGCAAAGAGTGGTACATCGACTCAAGAAGGTTGGAAACCCTTGCTATTTAAATTCTGGTCGCAATTTCCTTAGATTTATTTTAATTTAGTGTAACATACTTTAAATAAATCTAAGGAAATTGCAACCAGTATTTAACTATCTCACTCACCTCACAATATACAGTATATAGAGTACAACAAAGCAAGTTCGCTATTTTTAAGTTTGCGAATTCGCAAACTCGTGAGCAAGTAATATAGAACAAAATTCGCGAGTTTGCCGGTATACAATCTTCAGTTCGTGGTTATGATTCTAGCTGTAATAAACGAAAATTAGTATGACTATTTTTAATGTGATTTGTTAATTAATTTGATCGTTAGTTAAAATGTTATAACTATAACGGCTGTTTGTTTCGAAGCAAGCTCAGTTTGGCTTAAAAGGCACCTTGAGAGACAGAAGTGGATGACCAATCATGTAAAAGCTTACAGTACGGCCTCTTCTTTTAACCAATAGCAAAACGCTTACAGTCTTTTAACCAGTAGCAGAACACATTATCCTGCGTGTTAAGTGCCCCTCTACGTTGCAATTGTCGTATACTTCAAACCAAATTCCTTACGTTTGTTTTAGGCGTAGGATTTTTTTAGATTTTAGTGCAAATTTTTAAGTGTAAAAATGCCGGATGACGTAATACCAGTCACCTAAGTTTATTCGTTATTATTCTCTCTCGTAGCTAAATTGAACGCTAATTCAAAATTACCCCCCCCTCGTAATTTAAAAAATATCAATTAACCCTCGCAGGACGACTGGTACAAATTCGTAGCGTTTCAAATATAGACATTCACAACCTAACCCTACAAAAAATCCGACCTTAAATGATTAATAAAGCGTATTAGGAAAACACTGCGTCTTCACTCTCCCTCTGGCACACCATTTTCAGTGCTAAATGATGTGGTTTCTTAAAGAAAATACCCATAAATAGTAGAGCAGTAAAGTATTAACATAAAAATATAATCATCACAGATCACATTCATTTAAGCCTCTTAATGTAAACTCCAGATTGAGGAGACAGAAAAGTAAGTACAGTGTATAATTTTTTACCCTTATGCACTCCTGCAGTAATGCTGGAGTAAGTAAATATGAGCATATTGTATTGTGACCCCTTATATAATCCTGCAGTAAAGCTGATGTTACAAAATATGCAGCCGGCCAATCACAGAGTACATAATCTCGCTGTTGATTTAACTGTTATTTTTCATTCTTTTTCGGGTTATTTTATGCTTCGGTATGTTTTATTTTTATGTTCTTTAATTTTATTATTCATATTATTTTTAATCCTTCTTTAGCAACATTTCTAGTGTTTGTTGATAATATATATATATATATATATATATATATATATATATATATATATATATATATATATATATATATATATATATATATATATATTTTAACTGCAAACAACACACAGTATAATTAATGTAAAGAACGACGCTTGTGTGGAAGAACGTTCCGCACAAGATGAGGAGGGAGAACGAACAAATGAAAGAGAGAGAGAGAGAGAGGAGGACGAGGAGATGGTACATGTTTATTTACAAACGTTTCGGAAATATCAATTTCCATCATCAGTGCTAAAATTATAAAACCAAATACAAAAAAAATGAATAAATATATAGAAGAGTGATCAATAGTCAACTAGTCGCTATAGTCACTAGGGATTCTTTCCAACAATACAACCAGTCATTCCCAACCCTCTCTGTTCAATTAGTCCCCTCACCCAGATAATAACCTGGTAAGACACTTTTCAATTTTGTTCACTTTTAACTTTTTATGTTATGATTATGACTATTGATCACTCTTCTATATTTCACATTTTATTTTTAATTTTAATTACTTAAATATATACTGTAAATACACCATTAATATTACATGTTTCCTTAAAATATATTGTATAAGTTTTCGTTCATCATATTTATTAATTTTTTTATATTTTTTTTTTTATAATTTTAGCACTGATGATGAAAATTGATATTTCCGAAACGTTTGTAAATAAACATGTACCATCTCCTCGTTTTCTTATTCCTTGCTAAGCTACGATTCCCCAAGAACAAACCTTTCAATCAAGGTGTGTGTGTGTGTGTGTGTGTGTGTGTGTGTGTGTGTGTGTGTGTGTGTGTGTATATATATATATATATATACTTTGCCGCTAAAGTATCGTAAGAGGTACGAGTGATATTTGAATCAATTTGAATCATTGGAAAGTTGAAGACAGAAGAAATAATTCAATTTCTGAAGAAGAATTTTGAGGTTGAAGTTAAAAAATTTTGAGACACGAAAGAAGTAAAGAATATAATTGATGTCGATGGCATGTCTTTAAGAGATGACAAATTCCTATCACCCACAGTCAACGCAGATCATACCGATAGTACAAAGAAAAAACATGGACAACTATTCTTCACCAAACGTCTCATGAAGTAGGTTTATCTTATTTCAGCTTGAGAAGTTAAACGTCAAGTGAAACACTTGAAACAAAAATAAAAACATATGTACAGGGTTTTATTAAATATGTTTCATTAATTAGTATGCATATTCAGGACGTCAAAGTGAACAAAAAAGTCCCTATGAACATAAATTCACAATCGCTTCGCTTCCGAGATAGGTACATTGCTTTTTGCCGAGGATGATCCAATTCAAATGAAAGTCATTAAAGTTTATGAACGTTTATTTAGAGCAAGTGCTCAAAATGGTTTCCCTGCATCAGAATACGTGCTTCAAAGCGTCGATGAAAATTTTGACGCATACGTTCGAAAACACCTACATGGTTGCGTATTGTTTCTGAACAATCTTGAACACGTTGCCACAATTCATCTATGTTAACTTCTCTTGCATAAACAAGATTTTTCAAATAACCCCACAAGAGGTCCGGTGCTAGTGTCTCCGAGCAACTGATACAATGAGAAACGGACAAGAAAACGTCAATTGCATTTAGGTCCGGAGACCTGGTTGGCCAAGCGACGGGACCATGCCGAACATGGCATAGGAATTTTTTTGTTCACTTTAACGTCCTGAATATGTATTCTAATTTATGAAACACAATTTGATAACACTCTGTGTGTGTGTGTGTATATATAGTGGCGCTCATAAGTATTCGTACATAGTGCCTTACGAGAAGTTTACGGTTCGTTTGGAAAAATTTAACAAATAAATATATTAGTTTAACTCAAACATATAATGTAAAGAATTTGAGGAAAATAAAAAAAAAAGTTGAAATGCAGAAGTTTCCGTATATTTGCTTACAAAATTATTTAATACTGTACTTTGTGTGTCCCCATTCATTTTGGGCATTTTTCTAAAAGGTTTCGACATTTCTCAGTTGAAATTTTAGCCCATTCTTCTAAAGAAAATTGTTGCAATTCATTCAGATTCGAAGAGTTTCTCTTGCGGACAACTTCTTTCAAATCAAACCATAAATTCTCGATTAAACTGAGATCTGAGGTTTGATTGGGCTACTTCAGAAGCTTGAAATTCTTTTGTTGAAGCTATTTCATGGTACTCTTACTTTTAGGTTTGGGATAATTATCTTGTAGCAGTACCCAGTTGCGACCCATTCGCAACTCCCGGACTGAAAGCAATACATTTTTTTCTAAAATTTCCTCATATTTCTTCAAATTCAAGATTCCATTGATGAGAACAAGCTTTCCTGAACCGGAAGCATTAAGGCATCACCAAAGAAGCAAACTATCATTACCATGTTTAACCGTAAAAAGGATGTTTTGATTTTCCTCGAAGCAGTATTTGATTTTTCGCCAAACACACCTTTATGATCCTTGGCGTAATTTAAACGAGCTTTTTTGTATGTTTTACGTAGCAGAAGTTTTCTTCTTGCAACTCTTCCATGCAGAGTTCTTTCTTAGTGTACGACGTATAATAGAGGGATTGACATCGATCTTAGACAGTCTTAATGTTTGGCAAATATGACCTGCAGGAACTCGTGGATTTGCAGCAGCCATTCTTTCAGTCCATCTAGCTGTACATTCTGAAATCTTGCAAGGTAGAGTTTTGATTGTTCCAAAGCCTTTCCAGTTCTTTATAACTGCAGCAACGTCGTAAAGAGAATTCGAAGTTCTTCTCTTCTCTTCCTATAACTCTTACCAGACTCGTATGGAACAATAACACATCTCTTAAGATCCGTAGACAGTCCTTTAACAGGATGACGAATTGCTTACTAATGGCTTGTACCGTCATCCGTTTTCCATGAAGATTCACATAGAAAATTTTAGAATTCAGAATTGCTAACAGTCTCTAATCAATAAACAGCCAACTACTGATAAAAATCTTAAATTCTACAAACCTAAGGTGGACCCACAAAGTATTAAGTAATTTTGTAAATAAATGTACGAAAACTTTTAATTTTTTTTATTTTCCTTAAGTTGTTTCATATTTTAAATTATATGTTGGAGTTAAACTAATTATCTTATTTGTTAAATTTTTGCAAACGAACGGTTAACTTTTCATAGCTATCCTATGCATGGTGCAAAAGATAAGGACGAATATAACTTAAATATTTCCTGGTACGAATACTTATGAGCGCCACTCTGTATATATACAGAGACTGAAATAAAACATGAACTGTAGAGGAGGATTTGTCCTGGCGTTGTAAGGCAACCTCCCGAGCGCGCCTCTTACCACTACACCATTCGGGAAAACAAGGACGAACCCTCCTCTGTGCTATACGTTTTACGTCACTCTTCGTATAAAATCAGTCTATGGTTGTTGTAGTTTTCTATAATACTGAATTGAATGATACTGAATACTGAAATGCTGAAAATGATACTGATATTGAATGATACTGAATTTACTAAAGGTCGTTTACGCAGCGGTAAGACAGTACGTGAAAATAAAATTGCTCACCTGCAGTATTATATATATATATATATATATATATATATATATATATATATCCTTCTCTTCTTTCTCTTTACAGTTTTATTTTTGTATTTTTAATTCACCTTATCTTATTTTTTCATTTCTCTCATCCCTTTTTCTCTTTATTCATTCAGAAGACCATGTAGTGAAAGTTTATATGAAAAGTATTAAATATTACAGATTTAACGATATTATTTATTAGTATGTACGATCATAGTGACAAAAATAAGAAATGAACGATTTATTCTTATTCATGGAGACATCGGTGGTTATTGATACTGATATTGAATGATACTGAATTTATTGAAGCGTTAGTAGTGCATATTTTTATTAAAGCACGAAAACAAAAACAAAAAACTTCAAAAGCTACACTTGAAAGGAAATTTTTTGGTTCCCTGGATGGGAGGTTCCTTTCAATTCACTGTTGGAGAATAAACGGTACGCGATATGAAAGTAAAAATGTATTAGAAGACCGATGAATATCTAGGAATGAATGTGTGGGTATGATGTCGGAAAAATGATATGGATAGATGAGAGGTAGATTTAACACTGACCATTATTCAGAAACAGCGGACAAAATTATACTGCCAACGGGTAAGACAATTTTTCCAGATAGAATTATGTTCATGAATGATCGAGCCCCTTTTCACACATTTGGAAGAGTTTCGTAATAGTTTGATAAATACTAGCATTTTATTCAGGTTCTTGACTGACCTCCAAAGAGTTGTGATCTGACCCCTATATAAAACCTATCGAGAATAGTGGTTAATAAGTGAGAAATGTGACTGGACAAGTTATGATCTCTATAGGCATTCTACTGAAGTGTGACAAGATATGTGCAGGTGTGCAGGTACTCACAAATCCCCGCAAGACTGGTAGCATCTATATCAAGAAGACTGAACATGTGCGTGGTTGAATAGGAGAGGGTTCGATCAGATATTAAATAGAGCTATACAATTTCATTAAATTTTTCTACTCTGCATACCCACTGTCTCCATGAATAAGAATAAATCGTTAATTTCTTATTTTTGTCACTATGATCGCACATATTAATAAATAATATCGTTAAATCTGTAATATTTAATATTTTTCATATAAACTTTCACTACATGGTCTTCTGAACGAATAAAGATAAAAAGGGATGAGAGAAATGAAAGAATAAGATAAGGTGAATTAAAGAGACAGAAAGAAAACTGTAAAGAGAAAGCAGAGAAGGATAAATAAATACAGGGTGATCAAAAAGTCGATGTGCACCTATATAGGTGATATAGGTAATATAGGTGTACAGTGACTTTCTGATCACCCTATATATATGTATTACATATCTGACATATTACTGTACTTCCTTCATTAAAATTAACGTATGATACTGTAGGTGAGCAATTTTATTTTCACGTACTGTCTTACCGCTGTGTAAACGACCTTCCGCAACAAGGAGATTGCTCCCCTTTGGGCCATTTGCCATCCAGTAAGGTTATTCATATCTGCCTCATCTATAATGAATAGCTGTTTCTTAATTGTTTCTCTACTGTTTCAGCATAAAAAAATTACAATCTTTTTTACTCTATGCCAACTTCTTAAAAGTATATAATAAGGAGCGAGTATCATGTCCTTAGTCCTTTCACTCACGAATAAAATTGTGAGGTGATAAAAATAGGTTTAACATTGATTTATATTAATTGATAGTTTATAAAAATATTTTGTTTAAGACATTTTTTCACATCTACACAAAAAAATATATCTATTTTTAGACTAGCTCTGCATAATCATCGGTGACTCAAATGTAAAAATCTAGACAAAATAATACAGCACAAAATCAAATTTCTGTTACATGAACATCTTCTCATTACAGAAATTACCGAAAAAAAATGACCTAAATAAGTTTCTTCCACGTTTGGTATCAAATTATTTTCGCGCAATCACAGCACAAACCGCCTACGTGAAGTTGCTGCTGGCAACTGATGGCAGCGTAGACCGAAACACGTGGAAACTAAGTGCTTGCTACAATAATGCTAACCTATAGACTACTTTTCATAGTCATATATAACTGATCGGTCAAAATGTTATAGATACGATACAGCATGGCCGAATATTTATTTAATTACCCAATTAAGTCATCAGTGATTGAAAGATTTAATGAATTCCGTAGCAATATCGCTTAGCGGAATAAAATATAGATATTAATTAGTTTTTCACAGTTAAACTTGAGTCAACAAAAGGTCTGAATATGTATGCGATTGGTTGCTAGCCAATGTTCAACGTTGAATGATTATCTCACTATATCCTTGAACAAATAAAGGTCATTGAAACAAAATTCCAAAATATTATAAATCTTTTAAATATCATCCATACCTTTCCAAAGGAAACCTTTCAGTTAATCAACTTTATAGATAAAATAAAATTAGAGTCAAACAAGTGAGTAGCGAATTTCACATTTTGTTTTATTTATTTATGAAAAAGATGGAGGAGAGGAAGACAAAGAGAAAAATAGAGAAAGGAAAAAAGGAACGGTTTTACATTTTTACATTTTAAGGCCTCAAGCTTTTCATTTTTCTGACTCTCGCTGAAAATGTAATAATAAATATCAAAGTCAGTTTACAATGTAAACATTTATTTTTTAAATATATGATGTCCTCCAAAATTGCCCCTATTTTTATTTGTTCGTTATTGTATAATAGGTGTATATTTTATTAATGGGGGTTTCTTTCTTTTTCAAAAAGGTAACAGATTGGGGGGTTTTATTCCGCATATACTGAGTTTTTGGATCATATACGTATACATTTCTAATTTTCCATTACTTAGAAACTAATAAATATTGTATATTGAAACTGTTCTTTCATCATTTCATATTCAAAGCAATAACTTTTCCTAATTTCGAAGGAGGATACCGCTACTAATAGACTATAACTTAATAAAGCCATAACTGCATTAGCCTAGATTCACAGTAGTTTCAGTAGGATGGAGCACCTTCACACACTGCTTGTGAAACTCTCAACTTTTTTGTTGAAGCATTTTTTCCGGGCGACTAATCTCCCTCCATGAGACAATGGAATGTCCCCCTACTCACCTGACATTTTTTGTGGAGTTGCATAAAAGATAGGATCTATTCTACCGAGCCCAAAACACTTGAAGACCTAAAGACCAAAGTCTGTAAGGTAATCAACAACATCCCAGCTGAACAACTTCCAAAAGTTACGTCAAACATTTGTGTAAAGCTGAATATTGTGCTAGAAAAAAATGGTGATTACTCTGAACATGTTATTTAATTATTAATAAATTCCATTCTTTACGTACCTACTTCGTTTTTCTTTGTGCCCAGATTCCCATTTTTTAGTTTATTTAGAAATAAGGACATTTTTGGGAACACCTGGTAAATAAATAAATATATATATATATATATATATATCGTAAAGAACGACGCTTGTATAGGAGATATTCCGCGCAAGACGAGAGAGAGAGAACGAAACAAATGAAAAAATGAGGTAACCACCCGGGAATCGAACCCGGGATCTTCCGATTGCCGGTCAGATGCGATACCATTACACCATGGGCCTCACTCTTCCAAATGCCGTAATTCTTCTACATACTCGCAGAAACCAATGCCCCAAGGGGGCACCTCCTGCATGCCGTAACATTATATACATTCAACTGCAAAGAACACGCAGTATAAATAACGTAAAGAACGACGCTTGTATAGGAGATATTCCGCGCAAGACGAGAGAGAGAGAACGAAACAAATGAAAAAATGAGGTAACCACCCGGGAATCGAACCCGGGATCTTCCGATTGCTGGTCAGATTTATACTGCGTGTTCTTTGCAGTTGAATGTATATATATATACACGAGTATATGAAAAATTTTGTTGCAGAAGAAAAAATAAATAGAAGTACAATTAATGAAATAAGTAATAAGAAAAAGTCAAAATAAAAAATAGACTGAAAATAAGAGTACAGTTAATGAAAATACCAACAACTCTCTCAAATGGAACTATTGACAAACAATTTCATACTATGAAAACAAAACGGTACTTTAGAATGCATAAAGCCAGAGTGATGAACAGCTTGGACAATAGCATTGTCTGAGTTTTGTGTTATTTACATTATGCTCATGAATGAGATTTGTAATTTGTAATGTTCACGTGAGAGGGCGTTGCGAGTCAATTTTAGTATGGATATTGATGAGCCGATATGGTATTGATATTAGTCTATGTTACGCAGTTGTTTAACTATTTCTGAAGTATGACCACAGAGTCAATTTCACTTATTTATCTAATAATTCTCTTTTGGTTTATGATTTAAAGGGATCACCTGAAGATCAGGGTACCCAGCCTCAATTACCGAATGATATCTTCGTTAAAACTAACGAAAATATCACGACTTAACCAATCGCCAAGGGCGTACAGTTGACCTAACCGGGCATTCAATTTAATTTTTTATTATATTTGGTACTGTAAAGCAAAAACCAAGAATACATGGGGCCCTGATCTTCAGGTGATCCATTTAAAGAATTAATGATGTAATCACAAGCACTTCCACATGGGTAATGTTGTATGTGAAGTGTGGATAGACTAGAGAAAAGCCACAGCATTTTAAGTGTATTTGTGGGCAGGAAGTGTAATTTTATGAGAACAAATGAGAATTTTGATAGTTTATGGTCTGTATGTTCGATATGTTGGATATGTTGTCGAAAAGGTTGTTTGGATCAAGTAAAGATAAGCACCCCCAGCCTTCTTTAATTAGCCTTATAAGGCTAACTAACGAAAATATCACGACCTAACCTAACCAATCGTCAAGGGCGTACAGTTCACTTAACGATTGGTTAGGTTAGGTCGTGATATTTTCGTTAGTTAGCCTTATAAGGCTAATTAAAGAAGGCTGGGGGTGCTTATCTTTACTTGATCCGGTTGTTTTTCATCAAACACAACTCACAATGTTTTCCCCTCATTGACACGTGATATCGTATGCATGTCAATAATAATATTGAAATATGGTGTTGATTTGTTTTCATTTAAGAATAAATTATTGGTTTTCAGCCGCTCACAGAATATCACGATGGTTCTATCTCCCACTTCTAAGGGATGCAAGATTGTTGTTTTAATATATGAAAGAGGTGTCATCAGCATAGTGAAAGCCTTTCCAATTATGAGAGTTGCGAAAGTCATTTATATACAGTAGATCAAGAATAGCAGAGGACCCAAACAAAATGCTTCCTTGTGGGACTCCATGTATAATTTTTAATTGGAGGTGAAAATGTTATTTTCTTTGATGTAATGAATTCTGTCCCACAAATATGATCTGAACCAATTTAATGCACCATCTCTTATGCTATAATGAAATAATTTATTAAAAAGTAAGTCGTGGGAGATTGTATCAAAAGCTTTTGATGGGTTCATAAGCAAGAGGACAGAAGACTCTTTATTATTATTATTATTAGGGTTTTTATGCAATAAATCTAATACAGCTGAAATTGTGTCGTTTATTTTATGGCCCTTCCTAAATCCAATATTTTATGGCCCTTCGAGATATAAGGCTATTTTCTTCGAAATAGTTCGGGAGGCGTGTAAGCAAGTTCTTCAAATATCTTCCCTACGGTAGATAAAATGGATATAGGTCGATAATGAAAGGTAATGATTTGTCTCCTGTTTGAATACTATGCATATTCGTGCCTTTTTAATACGTCAGGAAAACTTCCTTGACTGTGAGCTAGAAAGAATAAACAGTGATAAACGGAGAGATAAAGAATCTGAACTGTACTCAAATACTGCGTTTGGAATAAAATCGGTCACATGATTTGTTTCTAAGGGTGGAAATTGCCCTTTTGATCTCGCTGGGGAAATGGCAGAGAAGAGGAACCTGTAGGGTGGAGGTATACCAAAGATATTCTTCATAAGTGTGTATGGAAGGCGATATGAGATCAACTGTTGTTTTAATATTGAGATGGTTTGTTGTATCTAATGGTTCGTTAAAAATTATATCATTCACAGGTATATTTGTGTGAAAACAGTTTTGTTCTTTCTTCCTACTGTATGTAAAGTTTGAATGATAAGTTTTTGCTTCTTAGAATCGTCTTTGTATTCCCTAAATGTATTGCTGTCATACTCTCATTTTGCCTTTTGAAATCTAGAATTTTCTCTGCAAATCTTCATGGTAGACGGATGACTGTACAAACATTAGTAAGCAATGGGTCCTAGTGGTAAAGAACTGTTTACAGATCTTAAGAGATCTGTTATTGCTGCGCACGAGTGTGGAAGGAGTTGTAGGAAGATAAGAGAAGGACTTTAATTCCATTTACGAAGGTTGCTACAGTTATAAAGAAATGGAAAGGCTTTAAAACAATCAAAACTCTATCAAGGTGTGGACGACCTTGCAAGATTTCAAAATGTACAGCTAGATGGATTGAAAGAATGGCTGCTGCGAATCTACGAGTGACTGCAGGTCATATTTGCCAAATATTAAGATTGTCTAAGATTGATGTCAATCCCTCTACTGTACGTCGTACTCTGAGAAAGAATGGTCTGCGTGGAAGAGTTGTACGAAAAAATCTCTGCTACAAAAAGCGCACAGAGAAACTCGTTTAAAGTACGTCAAGGAGACGTACGGGACCAAAATTGAATTATTCGGGAACAACGAGCAACGGTATGTTTGGCGAAAATCAAATACTGTATTCGAAGAAAAAAGCATCCTTCCTACGGTTAAATATGGTGGTGGTGGTAATTTGCTTTTGGGGGGGATATTTTAGTGCTTCTGGTTCAGGAAAGTTTGTTGTCATCAATGGAATCTCGAATCAGGAAATTTTAAAAGAAAATGTATTGCCTTCAGTTCGGGAGTTGCGAATGGGTCGCAATTGAGTACTGCAACAAGATAATACAAAACATAAAAATAAGTACACCATAAAATCGCTTCAGCAAAACAATTTCAAGCATCTCGAGTTTTTTCATAACTATTTTAACCCACGAATGATAGGTTTTGCAACTTATTTAACCACTTATTCTTCTCTTTTAACCCCCTCCTCTTTCCTTTCTCTCGGGCTAACCTTAGAGTGGATCTTAGGATCTTTGTTAGCCTTAGCTTCTGTAGATCTGTAGATCCTCTGCATAGTACAAAAGATAAAAATGATTATAACTGAAATATTTCTCTGTACGAATACTTATGAGCGCCACTTTATATATACTGTGTGTGTGTGTGTGTATATATATATATATATATATATATATATATATATATATATACAGTATAACTGCAAACACGCAGTATAATTAACGTAAAGAACGACGCTTTGTATAGGAGAATTATCCGCGCAAGATGAGAGCGAAAGAACGAAACAAATGAAAAAATGAGGTACCCACCCGGGAATCGAACCCGGGATCTTCCGATTGCCGGTCAGATATGCTAACCACTACACCACAGGCCTCACCCAAACAAATGTCGTAGTGGTGTAGTGGTTATCATATCTGACCGGCAATCGGAAGATCCCGGGTTCGATTCCCGGGTGGGTACCTCAATTTTTCATTTGTTTCGTTCTTTCGCTCTCATCTTGCGCGGATAATTCTCCTATACAAAGCGTCGTTCTTTACGTTGATATATATATATACTGTCATTAGGTTATTGATATTCAATGAATTTAATTTTAGTTTAAGGTAATTTATCTTACGAAATGTAAATTGGACTCTTCTTTCTAGATGCGTATTCCTGACTTATAGTTTGCCTTTAACGGATTTTATTAATTTATTTTCACATTGTTCTGCTTTTAGCATCACTTCACAGTGTTTTATTATGTTATTGTTTTTATACAGAAGGTAGAAGAAAGAATTAAAATTATTAACTAAATTTCTCACCTCAGAATTAAAGGACTTTACGTTCCCTTTGCGGGCCATTCTAAGAGAATTTAAATGCGGAATGCGAAGATTTTAAGGGTGGTTCGTTGTAGGTATTGCATGTACAAGGATATATATATATATATATATATATATATATATATATATATATATATATATATATAAAATTTCCGTGTTATTGAAGAGGAGTGCCAAATGTTGCTGGATAACAAAATTTACAAATACTCTATGCATGGAATTTGTGACAATAACCGTGAAAATAAATAACTAAACTTGCTCCATTGTTTTTTGCGGCAATTCTTGTGTATTCACTAAAGTTGAAGATAAGTGGTTAAAACCTCTAAAGACTACGTTAATCTTAATTAAAGAGGGCAGCACCATGTCTGAACCACACCATGTCGTACTCCAATATTAATTGTGAACCAGTTACTCAACTCACTCATAAAACGCTTACACAAGTACTGCTGCTCACATAAAAAATTTGGCACTGCATTTAACAACTTGTTACTGACACCATACATTCTAAATAATTGCCACAAGGTACATTTTTTCACCTTTTCATACGCTTTCTCCAAATTTATAACTGCCATATATATACCTTTTTCCTATTGTCACCTTTTTCAGACAGCTGTTTACCTATGGAAACACTTCACCAGCACATCTTTTTCCTTCTCAAAAGCTGCTTTGTTCATCTCCAATCAATTATCACCTCTCTGCCATATATTTTTTCCAGCTTATATTTAAACTATTCTCCTATAATTTTTAAATTAATTTCTTTCACCTTTTTCTTATATTGTGATACAATTACAACTTTTTTTTTGATAATCGAGAACACACCCACTTTCTCACCCTTTCTGACATATTTTCCATAGCTATTCCATCACCATTCTACCTCCACATTTAATATTTCACTACATATCCCATCAATTCCTGCTGACTATTCTTTCTTCACTTTATACACTGCTCGTTCAACTTCTTTTGGTTTGATGTTTTTCACTCCCTGCTATACCCTTCTACATATATACCCTTCTATGCCTATACCCTTCTACCACCAAAACCACCTTCATTCACATTTGTTTCCTGTTCACCTAACACCAGCTCACTAAAATACTCTTGAAATCTATTACTTTGTGTAAACACATTGTCATTATTATCTTTCATATTGCCAGTCATTCCACCAGACTGACCTTTACATCCTCACTTTTATCCACAATAACTGTTTTATCCACATACTGCTCATTTATTCTATTTCCGTAGTCTTCTACATGTTCTCATTTCACTCTTCTTTGCCATTCGGTTAAAATATATCTTACATCTTTTGTACCGTTCATTACATCATCTCTTTCAATACCTGCCGAGATGAGTTTGTAATATTCTTTTGTAGACTCTCTTCTTTTGTTTTACTGCATTCCTCATCTCATCGTTCCACTTTGCAGTCGCCTTTCTCTTCCCTCCATTTCGTACACACCAACAAACATCAGATATTGTCCTCAAAATTCTCTGGGCATTTTTTTATTTATACTGTATTTATAAATATTAACTGGCAACTCAGATATTACAAATCTAATCATAAATGGAAACTTCGGAAAGCGCATCACATCACAAAGGCGGAGTAATTTAAATTTTCTGTGATAGCCTGTGGAGGTCACCTGAGAAGATAAATTGACAATCTACAGATCTTGATCTTCGTATTACATGACAAGAATTCATTTCCGTAAGAAAATAAATTAATAAAAATATTATTGTATAAAATGTTTCATTTTGAAGGAGATACTATTTCTTATACGAACCCTTTGAAAGAAACTTTAAAGTTTCTAATGAAAATCAAATAAATAAAATAATAAAATGCTAAAAAAATTACAAGAATATCTTTCAGTAAATACTCGTATAAAACGTCGAATTAGTGTATGGTGGGTCCAGGTACGCAGAAAAAGTAGCAGCCATATAATCTCCAATCTCGCTTTTTTGTTATTGAAATACAGATTTGTTTTACTAAAAGTGATAATGAACAATAATGATAAAACTAATGAAAATGAACGTAAATAATGATAATATAGCAGAGAAAAACTATTTAGATGTATTAAAGCTAGGAACCCTGTGCCCATTCGTTAATCTGGTCGTGCTGATAGAGTATAATGCAATTGCCTTTGCCCAACCAAACAATATGGTGTTTTCAGTATTTGGGACGTGTTATGTAGGTTGTCGTGATTGGATGACCCACGATGCATTTGACCAATAAGAAAACAGCTATATGTTGACCAGTTCCAAACTAACAAAATTTACCGAATTTGTATAGTACATTCAACTCCAAGGGTTTCTATATAGACCCAACCTAGCCTACTTCGTAGAGCTATATGCCTATTATATGAATTACACATTTAATTTTAAGCTATAATATAGGCTGGATAGAAAATTATGATAGGCTATACCTAAATAAGTTTCTTGAATAAAGTGAATTTGAATCATTACTGATTTGAAACGTTATTCTTACAAATAACAATTTAGGCCCCAGCAAAACTCCTGGAACCGAAGCAGCCTGTTGCTAAATGCTTTAGAATGCAATTCTATTAAATATTTTTCTAAGTTTTCTGCAGGATATATTAAAAAAAAAAGTTAAAATGATTTAAACCAATCCAGTTTACTTCTCGCCTTCCTAAAGTTAATCATGAGTTTGTGGTTTGTTAGACGCTAAAATAATAAAAGATATTTTTGCAAATGTAAATACCAAATTGTGGACCAATACTGTTAAATAGTAAAATTGGAGTAATTCATTTTGTACAGTATGCAGTAAAAGTACTGTTATTATTATTATTTAGGCCTATTAGATTGATAACACTAGGCAACAAATTTCAACTTTTTTTTGTTACAGACACGTGAACTACTGATTCCTACTAAAGCGCTGATGCTGATTTCAGATCTGATATCAAAATTTCTCTATCACGTCCAGATTTTGTGTAACCGAAAACCCCTATTTTTCATTTTTTTTCTCACCCGCTTCTATTACGAAAGCCGTCTAAGCTACTTTTCCGTGCCACGTTTTATGTTAAGCATACTTAAATAATTAGTGAACAGGGATGTCTTTCCTCCTTTATTCTGGCTTAAGACAGACAGCGGAATTCCGCTGGCGGAGTTACCACCCCTGCGCCCAACCATCCACCCAAAGCGCGTTAGTATTTTGTTGTTACTACTGAAAGGCAAATTCCTGTTCTTAAGTGAAACTTTGGTGTGTCCTCTTCCTTTGTCGCTTGTAGGATGACGAGCTCTCCTTCTGCAGGAACCAACAATAATCTCCCATCATATTTGGGTTGAAATTACCTTGGTATCTGTTTTCCATAACTGAGATCTGTTGGTGGAAGCGCTCACCGTGCTCGTCACTTACAGCCCCAAGGTTGGCCGGGAAGAAGTCAAGATGAGAATGTAAAAAATGAATTTTCAAAGACATTCTGCATCCCATTATTTCATAAGATTTAAGCATGTTTTCTACGAGTTTACGGTGGTTTTCAGCTTTGTGGTTTCCAAGAAAATTTTTGACAACTTCAACGAAAGATGTCCATGCTCCTAGTTCATTTTCATTTAGGTTAGATGGAAACGATGAGTCGTGGATGACACTGCGGATCTGTGGTCCAGTGAAAACTCCAGCTTCTAGCTTAGCATCTGTCAATATTCCTTTGAATTTATCCTTTAAATATTGGAAACCACTACCTTGATGATCCATACCCTTCACGAAATTTTTCATAAGGCCAAGTTTAATGTGAAGTGGTGGAAGATGTACTTTCTGAGGTCAATAAATGCTGGGTGTTTCACATTGTATTTACCAACAACATGTTCAGTTCTAGATGGCCAATCATGTTTTTTGTAGTGGTTCTTGTCATCTCTGCTGTTCCATAGACACAAAAAGCACATATGCTTTGTGTAGCCCAACTGTAACCCAAGAAGTAATGATACAACTTTAAGGTCGCCACAAATATTCCATGTGTGGTCCTTATATTTGATGAGTCTTAGCAGCAGTTTCATCGATTCATAAGTCTCATTAAGGCCAGTGGCATGTGCTACAGGTATTGAAGGTTTTTCATTGCCGTTGTGCAGTAATACAGCTTTAAGGCTAGCTTTACTAGAGTCAATGAACAGTCTCCATTCTTTTGGATCATAGCGATAGCCAATTCCTTGCATCAGACCACTGATATCGTGGCAGAAACAAACGTTTTCTTCCTGTAAGTAAAATGATGAAAACTGCAAATGGCGATGGCGGAAATGGGAAACTTTGGTGTTTGGTTGGAGAAGATTAAATTCTTGAAGTCTTGAACCAAGCAACTCTGCCTTTTCTTTTGGTAATTCCAAATCGCGCACTAAGTCATTTAACTCCGCTTGACTTAACAAATGTGGGGAAATATTTGCATCTGGAACATATATGCCATCTTTCCCTGTTTCTATATCACTAGCAGAATCTTCAGATGAACTGCTGTCTGTTATCGTTGCTGGTGGAACTGGTGGTGGATTTGTTTCGTCATGTGGTACTGGTTTCATTGCTGATTCGCAGTTTGGGTACGTGATCTTTGATTTGTTTTTCTTTGTGAAACCAGCAATCTTTGTCAAACAAAATAACAATCATTGAAGTGATTTTTCCGACTGGCTCACGCCAAACCATGGGGACTGAGAACGGCATAGCTTTTCTTTTACCATTCATCCAAGCTATTAACATTGCATTGCACTGTGCACAGCAAATATGTGGTGCCCAGTCCCTCTGTTGGTCTCCTAACTTACAGTCAAAATAACACTTGTAGGCAAGTTTAATCTTTGTTGTTATGTTTCTACGTTGTGGCTTAGGTGTATATTGTCCACAGACAAAGCAGAAGTTGTCTGGGTGATTTACACAAGCACGTCTATTTGATGCCATTTTGAATTACCATACAATATCTGAAAAAACGTAGAAAGTAATT
This sequence comes from Bathynomus jamesi, assembly GCA_023014485.1. NCBI lineage: Eukaryota > Metazoa > Arthropoda > Malacostraca > Isopoda > Cirolanidae > Bathynomus > Bathynomus jamesi. The sequence continues at coordinate 214,001 of JAJOZX010000679.1, forward strand.
ATTACGATGTGCAAAATAAAAAAATACACACCGTAGTACAAAACAAATGCTATAAAAACACACAAGTCACCACAACCTGTCACTTGCTCATCAGCAGAGAGCTTCAACAACCGTTCTGCTTGACTGTCACGTAGCGACTGACCGTTGGGCCGTTGCCCGTTACTATGCTCTTGACTCAGTGTTGCCAACTCGGGATAAATTTTATTTATCAAAATTGTTCGAATTTGTATATAGTTGGCAAAAAAAATTGCTTTAACCTTGAAAAGCAAGTTTCATATTACTGGCATTAAGCCGATTAAAACCAAAATCTGGACGTGGTAGAAAATTTTACTAAAAGTGATTTGCATTTTACACAAAATCTAGACGTGATAGAAAAAATCTAATTATAGATTTGAAATCAGCATACCGAAATTAGCTAGGAGCACCTATTTGGTCTTCTGTAACAAAATCTTTGTTGCCTAGTGTAATCATCGGAATTGTATTGTTTCTGCCTATACACTAATAAGTCTTTCAAGTATAGGGCATAAGTATTTCATTTAATGGCAAATAGAGATAAAAATGAGTCTCCCTGGAAAAAATGAAAATCCCCCTGGGGTTTTCGGGTTTGATCTATAAACAAGCGAATTTCCCCAGGTACAATGGGCATTTTCAAAGAAACCCGAGTTTTTTTAAATCAACCCTGGGTGAATAGAAAACATTTAGATCTCATGCAAGAATTGAAATATTTCGGGTGTTTGATCGACAAAAGAAGTATGAACAAAACAGAAGCTGAAAATAGAGTAAAGCAGGGCAAGGAGAACCATGGGCGTAATAAAAACCTTGGTTGGAAGGAAATGCTCGACTGTAGATGCAAGAAGTTTACAGGAAGATGTAGTGGTGCCAACACTCAAGGGCGTATTTAAGGGGGTATTTATGGGGATGAAACCCCCATCTGAACGAGAAAAATTATATCCCTTGATTTGAGGCATATTACAGGTATTTTTTCCGTATATTATTAACCGATTTTAATGCTCTGCTATACAGATGCAGAACTAAAGGCCTACTTCAGATTCATCTTACTCGGTATTTAAAAACGTTTCGTTTCCATCTTAAAAATCTGCCTTGTAGGACGAATTTTTAGTTAAAATATTATATTATAACGTAGAAAACGCACCATATTTTTCAGCGTACTTGACATTTTTTACTCTAAAATAGTCTTTATTAATGGGACTTTCAAGGAAAAAAAAAAGTGCCGAAAAATACGATATATTATTAACGTTCCGTCTCGTAACAAGAGACAGCAGTTATTCCACAGTTTTCGGGGTTGTGGTAGAAGGTATCTTGAGACAGAGAAGTCTCTGAGCTTTTAGAGCCTTTGATTCCCCTCCTCCAAAAATAAATCCTGGATACGGACCTGCCAATACTAATATACGAGCGCCAGACGTTTGTTTGGCGGCCTAGTTCAATATCAAAATTGAGAGTAGCTGAGATGAATAAGTTAAGAAGTATGATTGACGTAAAACGGATTGACCATATGAGAAATGAAGATGTTCGGAAAAGGTGTGGAGTGAAAAATGCATTGGAGATGAGAATGAAGAATAGTAGGTCCTATACTACGTTGATATGGTAATGTAAAACAGAATGAATTGTGAAAAATGTGAAAAATACGCATAGTACTGAATGAGTAGGTGTGAAAAAGAGAGGAAAACCGCGTAAAAGACAGACGGAAACGAGTATTAAACATGTAAATAAACATGGAGTTCACATAACTGCGGCAAATTAACCCTTTAATGTCCAATGTGTGAAATTTTCATCGTTAACTTTGGAAGCAATTTTAGACCTTCCAGTTCCCAATGTGTGAAATTTAGCACATTTCGTATTTTATTAATTATGAACAATAAAACTTTGTAAAATATATTTTTCAGTTATTTTGGGTCCAATTAAACGATTTTTATATCCCAATTTTTTTTTTTACTTTTCGACTTAATTTGGGTATGAAAGGGTTAACGCGAAACAAAGTTGAATAGAAACGGTTTGTGGTGTATTTAAATAGAGACCTTAAGTCTAATCTGGCGTATCACTCGAGATATATATCCCCAACCTTGTTATAAAAAGTAGCACTTGATCCCTAACGTTGGGATGATATGTTATTGCTAGCAGTAATCTCTATGACTCTACTTAAGTTACATACTGTTCAACGAATCACTTCATGTACGGTTGGGAAAGTACAGTAGTTCGCCTAAAAATGTAATTTTCAGGAAAGCCCCAAACATTACCAATTAGTAACTTAAAAATGTACTCTTTATTCCTACCTACCTATATACTCTATTAAGTATAAATTGAAACAAACTTCATACCTAAAACAATAAACACTACACAGTACCGTTTATTTAAGCTCTATACCAACCAAAAATTAATCTATTTTTAATATTTTAAATTTAAAAAACAAACTTTTATAGCGCTGAATCATATAAATTAAAAAAATAAATAAAACAAAAAATAAAACCCTGACGTTCAAAAACTCATTTTTGAGTTTCCCATTTTTCTCATACGATTTAGAAATTTTCAAAAAATTTAAAAAAAAAATGATATGATACTGAAATGTATCTTCATTTTAATATATTTTTAACCAGAAATTTTATAATCTCGATTTTTAAGATTTATTTTTTGTTTTTTTTTATTTTTACTACACACACACACACACACACATATATATATATATATATACACATGTTGCTAAAAATTTACACAAGATGAAGAAGCAATTTAACAGGCGAATGGCTTATGAAGGCTATTGCTTTAGATTGCGTAGGAAATCTCCCCTTTTTTATATATAAATGGCAGACACCCCAATTTATTGAAAATTATATTCATGCATGCGTATGAATTTGAAAAGGAGTACAAATATTAATCTCGGGAAAAATATTTCGTACGTGCGATTTTAGGAAAATATTTTGTGAGAAAAAGAGTCCCCTTTTATTGACTATCTTTACACGTAACATTAATAATAATTAAATAGTCAATAGTACGAAGACTATAATTACTACAGTCTGTATAAAAAAAGCCATTTCACGGTTCGCATGATATACCTTCCGTACTAACAGGCAGGTTGATAATATAACAGAGGGGACCTACAGATTTACTTGGAGTCCGAATCATGGGTCACTACATCATCTGAAAGCAGTGGCCGGTCACCCATCCAGATACTGAACATACCCATCGTCGCTTAACTTCGTTGCTATTTGTGGTGCTGCGTGCTGACGTAGATGGAATTTGCAATTGCGAGGCCAGTACTCTCCAGAGGATATTATTTATTTTTAAGCAAGGAGGGGGGGTCAAGAGCGAATACTCGCAAAAATGCCCCTCTATATAAATATAGGAGAGAGCCAAAATCGAGGTCCAGAGTTTTCGAGATGCCTGGACACTCTGAGTTTGAAAGATTGGAGGTCATAGACAGGGGTAAAGATGGACTGAGAAGGTTGCTCCAAAGTTGACAGGTTGAGTAGATGAAAGACTGGGAATACCGATTAACCCTTGCATTAGAGAGTTGGACGTTAAAGGGATGAGAATGTGTTGAAAGTCTCATCCTGCATGATCTCCTTAAAGGAGGCATGCAGTTAGGGAGTTCAGAAGAGCAGTGTCCCTTATAATATTGATAGTAAAAAGAGAGTGAGGCAACATTGGCGAAAGGAGAGGGATTGAAGACAGTCAGAAAGAGGTGGGGAATTGATGAAACGAAAAACCTTCGACCCACCCCACCAAGTAGAGCTGTATGGGTTGAGCCACTCCACACACGAGAAGCATACTCCGTACAGGGGTGGATAAGACAGCAACTGAGTGGGGATGAAGAAACTGCGGAGCCGGTACAGCACACATAACCCCTTTGAAGATACTTTAGAAAGAAAGTATATGTGATCTTTCCAGGACATATCACGAGAAAAGGAAACGCCAAGAATGTTAAGAGAAGAGGCAGGATTGAGTTGTGTGTTGTTGAAGGTAAGGGGATAGTCGTGTGGAATATTATGACGAGTACAGTAGACAGATGGAGGAACTAAGTTTTTAATGCATTGAAAGCCACAAGGTTTTCTCTGCCCCAATCAGAGATATCAAAAAGATCAGAGGTCAGGTACGCCATAGCCATCTCACGTAAATTATGGAGTGACTGTTGAGAAAGAGGTTTTGTGAAGAGGGTGAAATCATCGGCACAGGAGTGGATAGGATAGGAAGTGCGACTTAATAGATCATTGATAAATAAAAGGAAGAGAGTGGGTAACAGGACAGAGCCCTGAGGACATCACTATTAACAGCTTTAGGAGAAGAACAGTGGCCATCTACAACAGCAGCTATAGATCGGACAGAAAGAAATCAAAGATGAAGGCATAGATAGAATGATAGAAATCGAAGGAGGGCAGTTTGAAAATTAAGGATTTGTGCAAGACTCTCTGAAACTATTGATATGTCAACGCAATAGCGTAGGTTTCATCGAAATCCCGAAAGAAAGATAACCAAGAGTCAGAACGATATGCAAAAAGATCACCGGTAGTGTGTGAAATCCATACTGACGATTTGAAAGAAGATTGTGAGCAGCGAAGTGTTTTAGAATCTTCCTATTAATGATGATTAAAAAACTTTAGAAAGGCAAAAAATCAAAGCAATTAGACGATATTTGGAGGTTTGAGAGCGTTTACCCTTCTTTGAGAAAAGCCTAATGAAAGCGAACTTCCAGCAGCAGCAGCTAGGAAAAGTACCAGAAGAAAGACAAAGACGAAAGAGTTTGCCTAGGCAGGGTGTTAGCGCAGAAACCCATTTCTTGAGAACAACAGGAGGAACACCATCAGGACAGTACGTCTTCCAAGAGTTCAGCCCAGATCGGGAAGAAAACACATCTTTGGAAGATATTCTAATTTTAGGCATAAAGTCAGACTGGGAGGAGATGGAGAAACAGCATTGAAATTGTCCAGGGTTCAGCTGGAGGCGAGAGTTTGAGCTGAGCAAAGAGTTCAACTTTATCTGGAGAAGAGACGGTAACCGAGCCGTCAGAATGGAAAAGGGGATGGAAAAAAGAAGAATTAAAGTTGTTGGAGAGGTTTTTGGTTAGATACCAGGAAGAGCAAGAAGAATTAGAATTGGATATGCTTTCACATTTTTGTCTGATGAGTGAATTTCTGGCGAGTCGAAGAATAGATATTGCATGATTCCGGGCAGAAATAGAAGCAGAGCGAGAGTCACTAGTTGGATGGCAACGGAGAGCATTAGAACAAACAAAGTTAAAACAAGTTTTTTGTATTAGTAGTAGGAAAAGCATATGGAATATATGCCTCCATGCCCGAGAGAATTACCTCTGTGATGTACTCAGCGCACTCAAGGAGCTCCTGCTCCGAGAGCAGTAATCATTACAGGGGGAATCAAAGAAGTACTATCTAAGGGCCTCCCAATCTGCGGTGCCAAACTGCTATAGGCGCCTACTTTTGGGAGGATCCAAAGGCCGAACTGGAGCGATAGGACAAGAAATAGATATAAGATTGTGGTCGGGGGAGCCTAATGGAGAAAAGGTTTGAACAGAGAAGAAGGATGAGTGGTGAGAAATAAATCCAGAATGTTGGTCTATCTCCAAGGCGATTGGAGATACGAGCTGGGTGCTGTACAATCTGCAATATATTTTGGTTATAAAAACATCTTAAATACATTGATTTATTCACTGATGTGTGTGTATATATATATATATATATATATATATATATATATATATATATATATATACGAATGCTGTCTATGTATATATTTCCAATTCCCAACTGTGCTATAAAATTTCCCGAAAGTTTTTCTTTTGCAAATTGCGAAGTATTTTTTCTTTTCATATTTCCAAATCTATTCATTTCGGGTAGGGAGGATATGGAGGAGGGGAGTTCTTTCTTACTTTTTCCGCGCAGTCTCCTCTGAGTTTGGCTGGCTGTATCAAAGATACGGATGCCACCTCGACTCGCCTTTAATGCTGTTGTAACTCCCTCTTTTCCTTGTAACCCCTTGTAACCCCTCTCTCTCTCTCTCTCTCTCTCTCTCTCTCTCTCTCTCTCACTATATATATATGTATATGAAACACTAACAGGCTTTTTCATCTGTGTTTATACTAGGTATAATTTTTACTGTCTATGATAAAATACTTCACCTACAGTAGTAGCTTTTCATATAGGGGAAGGTGGGGTAAGACGGACCCATGGGGTGAGATGGAACCCATGGGGTTCCGTCTTACCCCTCACACTAAATATTTCACAAACCCTTAACATTTTCTTCTCTTTTTCTCTATAGATGCCCCGGAAATATGTGCGAGTCAGTAGCAGAGGGGAATGGAATGAGGCAGCTATGGAAAGTGCAATAGCTGCAGTTAGAGCAAAAAAGATCCATCTTACCCCGTAATTTTGTTTTTGGTACAATAAAAATATTGATTTGGTAAAATCTCGTGTTTCAGTCTTTTCCTCTAAAAACCGTGACCAGGGTGTGGACTTTAAATATAACACCCCAAAGCACCACCACAACCCCTAAAAACCCCCAAAATTATATAAATGTGGTTTCTAGACTCATTTTTGTGTTAAGTAGTCCGTCTTACCCCATCTTCCCCTACATTTTTCTTATTTATTTCGAAATCGCTTCAGCACTTTCATAGTTGGTGAGTCTTAGCTCGCTTATCTCGAGACAATAAAGTTATCTATTTGATTGTCTCATTCAATTCCTTTCTTCGTTGCTGTTTACTTATTAAGTTTATACTTTAGCACGATATAACATACGTTTCAGAGATCTTCCTTCATTACTAAGTATCCTCATTGCATCATTTCAACTTAATTTTTATTCACGTATTAAAATTTTGGATCACCTGAAGATCAGGGCTCCCAGCCTTCTTTATAAGGCGAACTAACGAAAATATTACGACCTGACCTAACCAGTCGTTAGGTCAATTGTACGCCCTTGACGATTGGTTAGGTTAGGTCGTAATATTTTCGTTAGTTAGCCTTATAAAGCTAACTAAAGAAGGCTGGGGGCCCTGATCTTCAGGTGATCCAAAGTTTTTGTAAAATATTCATATTAATTTCGTTAATTTCTATATTAAATTATACAAATTTCCTCACTTTATCCAGTATATTTTAACTATGTACAAACATTTCTTATGCTAACCTTAAAATTTTATAAGATTTTCAGTTTTATTCCCGTTAAACTATCCTCTGTTATCGTTGTTGTACACACTTGCAAATAAGGTTTTAAGTTTTCTTTTTTCGAGGAAGATACCATTTCAAGATCTCGCACACAGAAACGAACAAGAATACGCATACTGTACTTCCTTTATTTCACTTCTTTACGATTGAACTGCAATGATTTATCACCAATCACGCCTTTTCTACATTCTTCGTAAAGTTTTTATATACTGTACTGATAAAGACTACACTCGATCACGAAACCTTACAACTTCTATACTAAGTTTCATTTGCATTTTGATAAAATTATTTTCGAGTGTGTGTGTGTGTGTGTGTGTGTGTGTGTGTGTGCGTGTATGTATATGTGTTGTCTTTATTCGTTTTATAAACTTCTTCAAATAATAAATCATATTATTTATTGGGGTTGTTTAATTAACTCCTTCGCAACATCTAAGGTCATATGACGGAAGGGGACCTACAGCTTTACGTGGGATCCGAACCACGGGTCGCTACATAATCTGGGTGCGGAAAATGTGTAACTCACTTATTTCAATTTATAGTTAAAATGTTTTAAGTCAAAATGATTTTGTTTAAATTTCACTTTTAGTAACATTCGCTAGAAATTCATTATATTTACATTAACCTCCAGATCTCACCCGATCTCATCCGATTTCACACGATCTCACCCGATCTCACACGATCTCACACGATCTCACACGATCTCACACGATCTCACACGATCTCACCCATTATTTTCTTTTTTTTTTAAGAAAAATTACCTTTTGGGCTCTGAAATGTTCAAGAAGTAAAATTAGGACATTTATTTATTGTTTTTTAGAATCTTGTGAACATTTAGAACATAAACAAAAGCTCACGTACACACACACACACACACACACACACAAGGAAAATCGAACATTTTATTATAAAATACATTGTATTCAAGGTTTAGTAAAGTTTGGTATAAACCATTTAGTCAGTAGTATTCTAACTGAGAAAAAATCGTAAAGGGAAAGTTAGATAAGGGAAAGTTAGATAAGGGAAAGTTAGATAAGGGAAAGTTAGATAAGGGAAAGTTAGATAAGGGAAAGTTAGATAAGGGAAAGTTAGATAAGGGAAAGTTAGATAAGGGAAAGTTAGATAAGGGAAAGTTAGATAAGGGAAAGTTACATAAAAAAGAAAAAAAAAAAGTTCGTCCAGAAACAAATTTCTAAATATCATAAGAAATTATTAATTAGTAGCATCCTGCTTTTGTTTGGGTATTTATTTTATTTTATTTATTTATTTTATTTTATTTATTTATTTTTTGTGGCAGTAATAAATTTCAAAAACAAATTCCAGTCATTCTGTTATCGGGAAACCTTTTTTCCGAAATTGCACATTCATTGAGTTCATGTACACTATGAATATTAATATCATATATATATTATATATATATATATATATATATATATATCAACGTAAAGAACGACGCTTGTATAGGAGATATTCCGCGCAAGATGAGAGAGAGAAAACGAAACAAATGAAAAAATGAGGTAACCACCCGGGAATCGAACCCGGGATCTTCCGATTGCCGGTCAGATATGATAACCATTACATCATGGGCCTCACTCATTCAAATGCCGTAATTCTTCTACATACGCGGGAGGTGCCCCCCTTGGGACATGGTTTCTGCGCGTATGTAGAAGAATTACGGTATTTGAATGAGTGAGGCCCATGGTGTAATGGTTATCATATCTGACCGGCAATCGGAAGATCCCGGGTTCGATTCCCGGGTGGTTACCTCATTTTTCATTTGTTTCGTCTCTCTCTCTCATCTTGCGCGGAATATCTCCTATACAAGCGTCGTTCTTTACGTTAATTATACTGCGTCTTTGCAGTTAAATATATATATATAATATAATATATATATATATATATATAATATGCATAAACCCCGGGATATTCATAAATATCGTTCCCCATGTACCCCATGTATTCACCTGAAAACGTATAGAGTAAACGTATGCAGATGATACCATATCCAGCGAACGACTATTAAAAAAATATGAACATTACATATAATTCACCATGGAATTGAATGAAGCATGGTCAAAACAGCGTCAATACTGATCTCGTTCTAACGGACCTTTTTTTAAGTGGGTGGGGGGGTTCGGGATGGCGTGGTCGAGACACTCTGAAACCAGTGAACTCAGATTCGAATCTCACTAGCAACTACTTGCGAACCTTATTTGCCTCTTCAATTTCCATCTTACTTAAGGTCCGTTATTGCCCTTAAAACGCACTTGGAACTCTCAAGTGATCAAACACCATCTTCAAACTGGAATAAACCACAGTTTGGATCAATAACTTTTTAACGGATTCATGACTTCCGTAGGTAAGAGAAACTTTTATATCTAATGGTAAAAACTTTTTAAAACTAACGATATGCATTAAAGTCTGTAATACATAAGCGAAAAATTGTTTTATTAATTTGAAGTTGTAATAAAAATAAAGCTTTTTAAAACTTAAGTACTTTAATTAACAATAGTTTCCGAGAAACGAGAATCCAAATGGATTCTGAGGGAAAATTCATATGAAAACGTTAACTAAATGGAAGGATAGAAGTGAGGTTACAAGAAGGACAATGAACGTGTGTGTGTGTGTGTGTGTGTGTGTGTGTGTGTGTGCGCGCGCGCGCGCGTGAGCAACATGGTATAATTGAGGTCCAGTGTTTGTGTGATAATTCACAGATGTAGTCGGGTAACTACATCACGGAGGTGATTCTCACGGGCATGGAGGTGTACATAAGTCACTGTACATTCCATATTGTATTCCCACTACTAATGCAAAAAAAACCTTGGTTTAATTTTGCTTGTTCTAATACTTTCAGAAGCATTCAGAAGGTACCGTCGATATCCAACTGCTGACTCTCACTTCACTTATATTTCTGCCCGGAATCGTGTAAACTCTATTCTTCGACTCGACAAATATTTGTTCATCAGACAAAAATGTGAAACCTACCCAATTCTAATTCTTCTCGCTCTTTCTGGCACCTAACCATGAATCTCCCAACAACTTTAATTCTTCTTCTTTCCCTCCTCTTTTCCATTCCGACGGCTTAGTTGCCGTCTGTTCTCATGATAAAGCGTAACTCTTCGCTCATACTTTCACCTACAACAATTTCGGTGCTGTTCCTCCGTCTCCTCTTTCCTCTGACTTAATTATGTTTGAAATTAGAATCTCTTCCAAAGATGTTTTTTTCTGTCCTATCTGAGTTCAACTCTAGGAAGGCGTACGGTCCTGATGGTGTCCCTTCTATTGTTCTCAGAAACTGTGCTTCTGTGCTGACACCCTGCCTAGGCATATTCTTTCGTCTTTTTCTTCCATCTGGTACTTTTCCTTCCTCCTGGAAATTCGCTTTCATTCAGCCCATCTCAAAGAAGAGTGACTGCCCTTAAGCCTCCAAATATCGTCCAATTGCTTTGATTTCTTACCTTTCTAAAATTTTTAAATCTATCCTTAATAGGAAGATTCTTAAACACCTCTCTTCTCACAATCTTCTTTCAGATCGTCAGTATGGGCTCCACAAGGAACGCTCTACTGGCAATCTTCTTGCATAGCTCTCTGATCCTTGGTCATCCTCCCTTCGGGATTTCAGTGAAGCCTTTGCTATTGCATTAGACATATCAAAAGCTTTTGATGGAGTCTGGTACAATCTAACGCTTTGTCGGCAGCGTGACTTTATTGATTTTGTTCTGGCTAATGCCAGACGATTTTATTCAGTCTCGGAAAGACCTTTGTGCAGTAAAGGATTAAGCAAACGTTTCTTAACCCTTTACTGCACAGCGGTCTTTCCAAGACTGAATAAAATCATCTGGCGTTCGCCAGAAAAAATCAGTAAAGTCAAACTGTGTGATAAAGGGTTAATTTCGAAACTGCCCTCCTTCGGTTTCTATCCTTCTATTTGTGTCTTCATCTCTGATTTCCTTTCTGGCTGATCTATAGCTGCGGTTGTAGATGGCCACTGTTCTTCTACTAAAGCTATCAACAGTGGTGCTCCTCAGGGATCCGTCCTCTCACCCACTATTTTCCTTTTATTTATCAATGATCTATTAAGTCACGCGTCATGCCCTATCCACTGCTATGTTGATGATTTCACTCTTCACTTCTCCACCCGCTTCCCAAAGCGTCCCTCTCAACAATCACACCATGCTTCGCGTGAGACGGCTATGATGCACCTGATCTTTCCACTATCTCTGATTGGAGCACGGAAAATCTTGTAGATTTAAATGCCTCAAAAACTCAGTTCCTTCATCTGTCTACTGAACACAACCTTACGACGACTATCCCTTCACCTTCAACAATGCACAAGTCAATCTTTCCTCTTCTCTTAACATTCTTGGCGTTTCCTTTTCTAGTGATCATTCCTGGAAACATCACATATACTCTCTTTCTAAAACAGGTTCTAAGAGGTTAGGTGTGTTGTACTGGCTCTGTAGTTTCTTCACCCCGACTCAGTTGCTGTCTCTGTACAATGTACGTGGTTCTTGTCCACCCCTGTGTGGAATACGCTTCTCATGTGTGGAGTGGCTTAATCCACACAGCAATACTTGACTGGGTGGAATCAAAGGCTTTCAGTCTCATCAATTCCCTGCCTTTTACTGACTGTCTTCAATCTCTCTCACTTCGTTGCAATGTTGCCTCACTAACTCTTTGATATTGCTATTATAGCGGACACTGCTCTTCTGAATTCTCTACCTGCGTGCCTCCTTCTTGTTGGAGAAGGAAAACACGAGGTACTAGAGTTTCGACATATTCTCATTCCTTTTATGTCCAACTCTCTAACACAAGAGTTAATCGATATTTCAATCTTTCACCCACTCAACCGTTCAACTGTGGAACAATCTTCTTCAGTCCATCTTTCCCCCCTGTCTGTGACCTCCAATTTTTCAAATGTAGAGTTTCCAGGCATCTTGAAACCCTTGGACCTTGATTTTGGCTCTCTTCTTCCTCTATGGGGTGTTCGTTTTTGAGGGGATTCATCTTTGGCCTTTCCTTCATTCATAAAAATAAGTTTTGTGAGGTAACACTTTTGGTACCTCGCAACTTATTAAAAGTTTATATAAAAAATCTAGAAAAAATTTTATTGTATGAAGAAATATGTTAATCCTGATTATGTTAGGTTACGCTAGGTTAGATTAGTTAAGGTTCAGTTAAATTAGGTTAAATTAGCGAGTATCTCGCTATTTAATGATTTCACAGAAAGTACCCTTCGAACCCTCATCTGCGCCCAAAACCTTTATCACGCACTTCTTGGTTCAATGGCACTACGGTTAGATTACATTAAATTAGGTTTGGTTAAGTAGTGTTTTAGACATCTAGATTTAAAAAGTTGGTACCTCGCTTATGCGGAGAGGCTCACATGTGTGTGTGTGTGTGTGTGTGTGTGTGTGTGTGTGTGTGTGTGTGTGTGTAACAGAGAAAATATATCAATGACTGACAAATCCGAATCCGTTCTTAGGACTGTTTCGGGTAAATTCCAATTTGGATTCGGTCATGGTTTAAAATATGTTATTTTCGGCTAAATTATGGTTAGCTTTTATTGCTGTAGAATTTGCTTTCTCCTTTTGAAAACCAAAATAAGACATGATACGTTCATCTCTTATCTGATCATTCAGCATATTCTCAATCCTTTTCCAAGCAATTTCACTCTTCAATTATCCTTAAATTAAGGTCGCTTTTTCCATATTAAAATATTTTATTTATTTGGATGTGGGTAAATGGATGAATGATGCATTGTGTGCGATACGAAAGCTGTTTTCGTAGAGAGCGGAGACTCGCTTGTTCAGTCCTGACAGTGAACAGTATAGTTATTTATCAGGACGTCGGATATAAAGAAGGCTAATTTAACTGAAGTGCCAGGGGCCGGGAAAGTAGAAGAGAACTCAACCTGAGCGAAAGAAAAAAAGGAGTGCCTTTTGAAGTTGGCACCCGATTTGTGTGAAGAGCGGATCACTGAAACGGAAGTTTAAAAAAAATACTTTATGAAGAAATAAGAAAGGAAGTTGAAAAGCAAGCGAAACGTGCACATATAAGTTGTGGAAGATTCCTTTAGATGAGAAGAGAGAGAGAGAGAGAGAGAGAGAGAGAGAGAGAGAGAGAGAGAGAGAGAGAGTTACAAGGAGTTACAAGGAAAAGAAGTACTTCAAAAGGCCTTGCGACCCATACCGAGGAGGTACCAATGCAAAGGGTGCCAGGGAAAAATTCTTACACATTCTCACAGCTAGCTTCTCGAACAGCCAACCCAGAAGACAACACCACACATCCTCAAATAGTGTGCGAGAGAGAGAGAGAGAGATACAAGGAGTTACAAGGAAAAGTAGTACCTCAAAAGGCCTTGTGGCTCATACCGAGGAGGTACCAATGGCAACGGATGCCAGGGAAAAATTCTGTCACCCTCAAATAGTGTGCAAGATTCGGTCTAACCTTTTCTTGAACACATCCACAGAAGAACTGTTCACAACTTCTGAAGGTAGCCTGTTCCATGTGTCACAGATCTTATACGTAAAGTAATTCCCACACACACTAGTCCTAAACCGTTTCAAATCCAACTTCCAACCATTGTTGCGAGTTGGGTTATCATTTAAACTAAACATGCTTCTAAAATCGATATTGTTGAACCCGCGTAAGTACTTGAAAACCTCGATGAGTTGACCGCGCAGCCTCCGAGTTTCCAGCGAAAACAAATTCAGGGCGCGTAAGCGTCGATTGTAGCCCATATGCCTAACGGAAGGGATTAACTTTGTGGCCCTCGCCTGGACTCGGTCCAGAGATAAAGAGAGAGAGAAAGAAAGAAAGAGGAAAGAAAGAAAGAGGAAAGAAAGAAAAGAGAAAGAAAAGAAAGAGGAAAGAAAGAAAAGAGAAAGAAAAAGAAAGAGGAAAAGAAAGAAAAGAAAGAGGAAAGAAAGAAAAGAGAAAAGAAAGAAAAGAAAGAGAAAGAAAGAAAGAGAAAAGAAAGAAAAGAGAAAGAAAAGAAAGAGAAAGAAAGAAAAGAGGAAAGAAAGAAAAGAGAAAAAAAGAAAAGAGGAAAGAAAGAAAAGAGAAAAGAAAGAAAAGAGAAAGAAAAGAAAGAGGAAGAAAGAAAAGAGAAAGAAAAGAGGAAAGAAAGAGGAAAGAAAGAAAAGAGGAAAGAAAGAGGAAAGAAAGAAGAGGAAAGAAAGAAAAGAGGAAAGAAAGAGGAAAGAAAGAGGAAAGAAAGAGGAAAGAAAGAAAAGAGGAAAGAAAGAGGAAAGAAAGAGGAAAGAAAGAAAAGAGGAAAGAAAGAGGAAAGAAAGAAAGAGGGAAGAAAGAGGAAAGAAAGAAAAGAGGAAAGAAAGAGGAAAGAAAGAAAAGAGGAAAGAAAGAGGAAAGAAAGAAAAGAAGGAAGAAAGAGGAAAGAAAGAAAAGAGGAAAGAAAGAGGAAAGAAAGAAAAGAAGGAAGAAAGAGGAAAGAAAGAAAAGAGGAAAGAAAGAGGAAGAAAGAAAAGAGGGAAGAAAGAGGAAAGAAAGAAAAGAGGAAAGAAAGAGGAAAGAAAGAGGAAAGAAAGAAAAGAGGAAAGAAAGAAAAGAGGAAAGAAAGAAAAGAGGAAAGAAAGAAAAGAGGAAAGAAAGAAAAGAGGAAAGAAAGAAAAGAGGAAAGAAAGAAAAGAGAAAAGAAAGAAAAGAGAAAAGAAAGAAAAGAGAAAAGAAAGAAAAAAGAGAAAAGAAAGAAAAGAGAAAAGAAAGAGAAAAAGAGAAAGAAGAAAGAAAGAAAAGAGAAAGAAAGAAGAGAAAAGAAAAGAGAAAAGAAAGAAGAGAGAAAAGAAAGAGAAAAGAAAGAAGAGAGAAAAGAAAGAGAAAAGAAAGAAGAGAAAAGAAAGAGAAAAGAAAGAAGAGAGAAAGAAAGAGAAAAGAAAGAAGAGAGAAAAGAAAGAGAAAAGAAAGCGAGAGAAAAGAAGAGAAAGAAAGAGAAAGCGAGAGAGAAAGAGAGAAGAGAAAGCGAGAGAAAAGAAAGAAAAGAAAGAAAGCGAGAGAGAAAGAAGAGAAGAGAAAGCGAGAGAAAAGAAAGAAAAAGAAAGAAAGAGAAAGCGAGAGAGAAAGAAGAGAAGAGAAAGCGAGAGAAAAGAAAGAGAAAGAAAAGAAAGAAAGAAAGCGAGAGAGAAAGAAAGAGAAAGAAAGCGAGAGAGAGAAAGAAAGAGAAAGAGAGGGAAAAGAAAGAGAAAGAAAGCGAGAGAAAAGAAAGAGAGAAAGAGAAAGAAAGAAAGAGAAAGAGAGGCTGCAAACTACAGGAAGGCAAACCAACTAAAGTAAATGAAAAACACATACAATGAGATCCGAATGAAACAATCTGCCACTAATACCCCGTACCTGAACTCCATCTTTTATTAATTAACTGTATCGTGTTCGCATAAATAAATAAATACAATTTACATATTTATTCCTAAGCTTCCATTGAAGAGACGCCCATGAATCATTATTATTTCGTCAGTAAAGACAGCGAGTTGAACTCGATTTTATTGGTTATCGTCTTGAATCGTTGGAAAAGGGACTTGCTAAGCTATCAATTAAACTTTATCTGCTTTATAGCAGATCTGTAACGTCCTCATTGAGTGATTGAGTGAGACAATTTATTGAAAATCGATATGAATGAATGGAAATGGCTTTGCCGATTCGGGAAAATCGGAGGACAAAATAAACAAAATTGCTTCGTGGCAATTCAAAGAAATTCATCAGATTAGTATATTTGACATCGTATTGAAGTTTCTGTCTTTCATGTACTGTAATGTATACAGTAGATGTTCGGGGAATGTGGGTTCTCTGCTTTAAAGTACTCTCGTGTAATGTATAATATGTGTATATACATACCGTAGTACAAATTTTGAAGTCATATTTGCGAGATGAGAGAATTAAGGCATTTAAAGAAATTAAATGTAGTAATGTTGGAGATTTAAGAACCACAGGTTAGGATCACATTACTAATTATAGTCCATTCCAGATACAATATCCTGGGCATGTATATACTGTATACGTATGAAAATGAAATGAAAATGAAAAGGTTTATTGGCAGACCATAGTCCATATGATAAATATTAATAATACAATGACAGTTCGCATACTAAGGATAGAAATGTATACAATTAATGAGAAATAATACAGTAATGTCGATGTTAAGTGGAGCTACGGACAAACGTTTTCGTACCATGAACTCCATAGCTTAGAAGACAAACGGCAGGACTCATGGATAGCTTGGATAATCGGGTTGATTGATTTTTTTAATTCTTTGCAGTAGACTGTATCGAGCACGCCTAGTTACCTCCGGGAAGCTCGGGACATTGCGGGTAGCAAACATTATATCTCGGGGGTAATTTATG
This sequence comes from Bathynomus jamesi, assembly GCA_023014485.1. Taxonomy (NCBI): domain Eukaryota; kingdom Metazoa; phylum Arthropoda; class Malacostraca; order Isopoda; family Cirolanidae; genus Bathynomus; species Bathynomus jamesi. The sequence continues at coordinate 230,535 of JAJOZX010000679.1, forward strand.
TACGATATATATATATATTTCAATGTTCAATTTTTATTAAAAAAAATGTAGTTAGTTAGTGTTAAGAAAATAGTTCGTCATCGGTTTTACTTACAACCTTTCTTCTTGAACTACGTCTGTTGACCATTATCCGTCCATTTTCTTTACTCGATCTCCCAGGGGCCGGGTTCACCTGACTGGGGAAGGAGTAGCACTTCCTTGGAGGAATGGGAGGCCCTTTCCCTTCTGTTTTGGTGAGAAGGAGCGTTGCTTGAAGGAGGTCTGTAGTCTGTGTTTATAACCTGAGGGGATCGTGTGTTCCCCATTCTTCGGTGGAAGGGGAGGGAACTGCGTGTCGAATGAGGCATGTAAGTACCCAAACATATGTCCCCTGAAGCAGAAAGCAAAGAAGAGGGCAGTGGCACCTCGCCTCTTGGCAATGAAAGATCTCTGTTATTATTATTAATGTTTTTCTCTGCGCAAGTGTTGACTCTCATCACCTGTTGATCATTCGCAACATCAGAAGTCGTCCCTTCTTAAACGAGAGGCAGGTTGCTCGTTACCTCTTCGGGATACATTTCTACCCCACTTGCTGGGGGTTAGGGGTGGGAGTTACGTCGTTATGAGTTATGTCGCTCCAAGCTGGGATCGCGACATGCTGGACAACATTTGCCTACATGGGCCTCGGAAGGAGCGTTCTTGCAATGCATTTATTTCTGAACGAAACTGTTCGAACGATATTGCGTCCTTCTGATTTGATAACTGCGTGTTGGTGTTTTATTTCAGTTAATGATTTTTACACCTCTTTATAGTGATTCAAAAGCATTGATACATCAACGTCATCCATAGAAATGACCGGAATTCTATGGAAATTAGTCAAGTAGATGATGATATAATTTTCATTTTGCCGTAGGGTCGACACTTTATTTATAATGTTTTAGTAGGGTAACATTGAACAAGGTGTTTAGCTGTACCCCAGCGTATTCTACTTCTTCAATATCATAAAATTTGTGATAGACAGATACAAGCAGGTATGATCTATGATACTTTGTCAAATGCAAAGCACAACAAAGGTTTTTCTACAAGTCTTACGCCATTCCGCAGACAACATCGTCGTAAATTGAATAAACGGAAAGCGGGAAGGGACTACCCATGGGGATGACCACTTCTCGGCCCTTTAAACAACTTCCCAGATACCACCAATTAAATGTAGCAAAACACCTTTTCACGTTAAATAACACGAAACAGTTACTCACTATGTCACATTACGTATATACACGGAATCACTGTTAGTTCAGAAACAATATTCTATAAAATTTCACACGGTAACGCTCAAAAACCTTTACTTTTAAAGGGGAGAATCGCAGCCTAACATAACGCGTCCACTCCCACGAAAGGTACATATATAATATATATATATATATATATAATATATATATATGTGACAGAAAGGCAAAGAAAAGAAGAAGAGAAATAAAGTAGAAAAAGCAAGATACAATTTCTTAAGAATGAAATGGCAGAGATATAGTAAGAGAATATAATGAAAGAAGTTTAAAAAAATGAGAGAGGTGAATGAATGCATAAATAAATGAATAAATGAATGAAAGACAAATTCTATAAATGAAGCCCACAGGATTTCTGTAATCTAATCGAAATGAATAAATAAATTAGATTTAGGCCAATATTTCTCGGGGAAAAAACATCAACGCTCTTCTAATGTCATTTTAAGACGGTGTTCGTCCGTCTTCATTTCAACTTCAGTTGGAGAAATCCTATTTCTTGTTGGGATGAAGTGCAAATATAAAGAAAACGCGTTTCGTGCCTTGGCTCATAAATGAATAGAGGAACTTTGGAAGTGGTTTTGTTTAGTTTATACACGTGTTGTAAAAAGTTACAAATACTTGAAAAACAGGATGAGAGGCAACAGTTGGTATAGTTATGGGTAGGTTTTTTATGTAGAAAGAAGGGGCCCGCAAAAGTGCCCCCTTTTATAAGAGAGAGAGAGCCGAAATCAAGATCTCCGAGGCTGATGATGCCAATTTTTTAATATATAGGTGTAGTATGTAAAATGCATGTATGTACAGTGAAGAATTAGAGGGAGAAATGTTGTTTTAGAGATGTTGGACTGCTTGCAAGGTAGTTGAGACACGGAAAAAGATCAGCTAAGGAGAACAGTAACAGGAGAAATGGGAGTTCCAGCATTCCCTGTCTCTTGCCTAACATCCCACCTCCCCCTTCTGTACTTCCCTACTCGATTGATGTCTACAATCTCCTCCTACGCGTATGTATTTTACAACTGCATTCGCAGTGTAAACGGCAAGAGAAAAGACTTTTCTTTCATTGATTAGAGTTACTGGCATTTTTTTGTTTTTTTTTTGCTCGGTTTTTATTTTTTTGTAAAATAGCTTCCAAATTTTAAATAATTTAAAATATATAATTTAAAACACTTTATTGAATTGAATAAACTTTATTCATAAAATAATTAGTTTTACAATTTTTGTTTTAACAAATAATTGTGAAATTGGACTATCTATTTTATTTGGCCCTTAAAAGCTTGGCTTTACTGGGCTCTTAATTAAAAATAAAACAATTATTATTAATAATACATAAATCATGAATAAGAATTATTAATTAGAGTATGTATTCATCTTAAATTATTATTATTAAGATATAAAACAAATACAAAGTCATTATTAAAGGTATGATTTATTGAAAATTAATCAAATTCAACACGTTACGTGGTTCATCTATTTACATAAGACGTCATTCCAACTCTCAATCAGCTTCAAAGTCGTTTCCAAGATCCTGCAGGAAATAATATGTCTGGGTTCGTTTAACATCCTTCGTAACATCCGCAAAAGTGACCTTCAATTTTACGTGGGATCCGAGCCGCTACCACACCAAAGAAGAACAAGAGACACCCTAATCACTGAAATCTGAAGGCCAAGCTTTGTTTATTGCTATCTTATTTTGTGTTTCAAATTTCGCATCATCGATCAATAGTAACTCAAAAATCTTTTGCTTTCGTGCTCCTCTGAACGTCTTGTTTATGAGACATAGTATTCCATTTCTTTAAGTTATTCATGTTTTCCATATCTTAAGAGCTGAAAAATTTCGTTGTTAAATTTCATATTGTTGTCTTCTGAAACATCAGAAGACCACATCTGTATACCTTCCACAGGTGCATTTCTAATTTTTGTTGATGTTTGTATCGTCAGCGAAGGATGTTACTGTACTATAATTGATTAATTCATTGTTTATGTCTGTTAGCATGGTAACGAGTGGGATAATATCGTTGCTTGTGGTACTAAGGTACGTACTTCTGATTCTTTTGATGATATTCCTTATAGATCGTTATAGATCCATTTTCCCACTTTTCCAGTTATTCCCATACGTTTCATTTTGTGTTATTATACCATGATCACACTGGTTGAATACTTTAGCACTTTATATGTATATGTACAGTATATATTAATAATAATAATGGTAACGATGACAGTAACAGGCCTATAATACTAACATAAATTAGTGCCAATATTCATTATATTATAGTTATGTTTAACATATGGTATGAGTTCCTCTTAAGTCAAGTCTTGAACTGGTGTTCTTGGTATTGAAATCGTGCTTGTGACAAATTGCTGGCACAAATTCTCAAACTTCTTTTGAGTGTCTTACCAGTCCTTAGTCCTTATGGCTTGCGGTTTCCATTCTTGCGTGATTTAACCCCATACGTTTTTTATGGGGTTTAGATCGGAAAATTTTGGTGGCAAAGGGACCATAATTATCCGAGGATGATATTCACACCAGCGTTTTACAATTATACTCGCATGAAGGAGGTTCTTGTCTTCAACGTAATAACTATGTTCAGGTTCAGGACTCGTCATAGCTCTAACAATGGGGATGTGACTTCCTCTAATATCGTAATATACTAATCGCCTGTGAACTGTCCATATATTTCAGTCGCTGCAGTGTGCGGGGGCTACCATTTAAGAGACCCACTTTATTTTAAAAATGTGCTCGTCGAAAATTTTCTCAAATATCAATAAGCAAATAAAGTATAGCCTTCGATGCCTTTCTTAATAATAAGCTGAGGGATCGTCCTGTAAAAATCATTCAAGCATATGCTTATTTCACTGGGATCAGTAGTTAAATTTTCTTACGTAAATGCATTTCAAAATTTGTCTGATACATAACCATACACTGTTTTCAGAAAAATATACTAAAATACATATATATATATATATATATATATATATATATATATATACATATATTTTTGTAATTGTGATTCGACAACACTAAATGCTTTCAACAAAATTCTTTTGATTTCGTCAACATATTGAGGTTGTAGAAAATTGTTAGTAAACAGAGCCGAAATTACATCAGTTTTGATGAAATTATCGTTTTACTTCATTTACCGATGAAGCCAATTTCAAAAAACTGGCTGAAAATTCTCTACAAATTTTGAACATGACCGAACATAATGCCTCATTTATTTTATGAGGACAATTTTGGGTCTAAAGGTTTTCTTCATTTTAGCTATGATAAATAATTTTCAACAGATAAGAATGAATGTCAATTTTCCTTGATTCGGTTCACGCGCGAAAAAACTTACACATGCGCAATGAATACATGACTATAAAAAAATAAATTCTCTGAATGAATCTTACTTTAAGACTGTAAGCAATTTTCCCCAGTCGTAAGTGTCAAAGTTTAATAAATATATTTTATATAAAATTAAATTCATATTCTATCATATATTAACTTATTATAAAGTGTCAATTTTAAGACGAGAATTTAAATTTCAATTTTACGACACATCCAATTTCTGATTTCGGCGTTCGTCTGTCAAAAAAAAAAAAAATAAGCTTAATAAGGTTTATTTAGTGGCTGTACGGAGCATAATAAATAGTTGTTTGTATGCCTACTGCAGTCTTATGTTATTGTGCATGCATTAATTGCATAAATGAAATTAAATGTATATAATTTTTTTGTTAATCATTTATGGATTCATGGCCGATAATAGCCAACTGCTCCTAAATGTTTCATACAAACATAACTTGACAAAATAATCCTTTCATTGAGAATTAATATTAGTTTTTTTTTAGTTTAAAAAAAAAGTAGTTTTTTCTTCAAATCTGAATGCAAATAGAACATTTTTCACGTGAAAAAGTGTATTTAATAAAATTATCAAAAGGCATTACTAATTCCCGATGGCGTAATGAGAACACACTCTATGTTGCGTAAAAAGTCAGTGACAGTGGTTCGAACCCGGTGAGTGAACAAAGATTTTTATTTATTTCTTCATATAATATGCATAATACGCTAGCGTTTCTCATTCTCTCTTTCTCTCTCTCTCTCTCACACACACACACACGTGTAATATACATATATATGAAAATAATGGGTCATTTAATAGATACGGGCGTTTTATGGACCATTATCGATTACCGATAACGTCAGATATAGTTGTTTTTTCACAAATTTCAGACGTAAACGTAAATGGATTATAACCTTTGCCCGAAGCGTAAAGGAATAAAATTCAATGGTTTTACGAAACTCTCGGGTAGTGAATAATAAACATTTCTACAAGAGGATGTGTATAATGGTACAGTGGTGCTCATAAGTATTCGTACTGAGAAAATTTTCAGTTATATTCGTCCTTATCTTTTCTACCACGCATAAGATAGTTATTAAATGTTTACTGCTCGTCTAGAAAAATTTAACAAATAAAGAAATTTGTTTAACTCCAACATATAATTTAAAACAAAAGAAAAATTGAGGAAAATAATAAGAAATTAAAATGCAAAAGTTTTCGTACATTTATTTACAAAATATTTAATACTTTGTATGTTCACCTTTTGTTTGAATGACTTCAGTGATTCGTTTTGGGTATTTTTCTACGAGGTTTCGACATCTCAGTAGAAATTGTAGACTATTCTTCTAAAGAAAATTGTTGCAATTCATTCAGATTCGAAGGGTTTCTCTTGCGGACACGTTTTTTTTTTTTTTTAAATCATACCATAAATTCTCGATTAAAGCGAGATGTAAACTTTGACCGGGTCACTCGAGAAGCTTAAAATTCTTTTGTTGAAGCCATTTCATGGTAATTTAACTTTTATAGTTTAGATAATTATCTTGTTGCAGTTCCCAGTCGCGACCCATTCGTAACTCCCGAACTGAAGGCAATAAATTTTCTTCTAAAATTTCCCGATATTTCTTCGAACTGAAAACTCCACTGATGACAACAATCTTTCCTGGACCAGAAGCACTAAAACATCCACAAAAAAGCAAACTATTACTGCCATGTTTAACCACAGGAAGGATTTTTTTTTTTCTCTAATGCGGTATTTGATTGTCGCCAAACATACCTTTGTTCGTCGTTCCCGAATAATACAATTTTGGTCTCGTCTGTCCAGAAGACTTTCTTCCAAAATGCAAATCTATCATTTTGATGATCTTTGACGTACTTTAAACGAGCTCTTTGTGCACTTTTCATAGTGGAGGTTTCCTTCGTGCAACTCTTCCATGCAGACACTTCTTCTCAATGTACGACGAAGAGTAGAAGGATTGACATCAACTTTAGTCTTAATGTGACAAATATGACCTGTAGTCACTCGTGGATTCACAGCAGCCATTCTTTCAATCCGTCTAACTGTACATTCTGAAATCTTGCAAGGTCGTCCACACCTTGGTAGAGTTTTGATTGTTTCGAAGGCTTTCCATTTCTTTATAACTGCAGCAACCTTCGTAAATGGAATTCGAAGTTCTCCTATCTTCCTATAACTCTTGCCACATTCGTGTGCAGCAATAACAGATCTCTTAAGATCTGTTAACAGTTCTTTACCACTACGACCCATTGCTTACTAATGACTTGTAAGAGTCATCCATCTTCCATAAAAATTTACGTAGAAAATTTTAGAATTCAGAACTGCCCAGCAGTGTCTAATCAATAAACAACCAACTACTGATAAAAATGTTAAATTCTTCAAATCTAAGGTGGACACACAAAGTATTAAATAATTTTGCAAATAAGTGTACGAAAACTTTTGCATTTTAACCTTTTTATTTTACTCACATTCTTTGATGTTTTCCAGTACATATGTTGGCATTAAACTTTTTATAACTATCCTATGCATGATAGAAAAGATAAAGATGAATCTAGATGAAATATTTCTCTGTACGAATACTTATGAGAGCCACCGTATCTCCTCGGTTTTTTTTTTTTCGTTCTTTTCATCCTATGTAAAACTGTCAAAATTTGACTGCAATGATGTAAACCCGTAGACACAGGGGCCTTCAACCTGGGCGGTAGCGCCCACTAGTGGGCGAATTGTGATTTTAGGTGGGCGGTAGAAAATTTTCACGAAAACTGTAATTAGATTCACTTAAGGGTGTGGTAAATATGAAAATTTAGACTTCAAAAGACCCGATCTAAATCGACGAAAAATATAGTTAGCACTAAGATCACACACACGTACGCACACACAAACACAATCGTTTTCTTCTACAATCTACATCTATTCTACAATAAAAGAAAATTGAATTGATTGTTATCAATCAAAGATGATCTCACAGCTAGTGACTTGGAAAAATATAGTAGTCATCTTGATGCACTAAAAATTGACACGGAAAATCGTATTCAAGACATTATCAACCTTAAAGTCGATGCGTGGATGGAGACTCCTTTTATTATAAACGTATGTAATGTTGAGGTTACATGTCAAGAGGAATTATTGCAATTAAAATATGACCCTGACTGCAAAGCAAATTTCAAAGAAGGTGGATACCTACAACTTTGGCAGAACAAAAAAATACCCAAGCTCTATCCACATTTATGGAATAAGATTTCCACTCTACTAGTAGCTTTCCCTACCTCATATCTGGTTGAATCAGGATTCAGTGTAGTGAACCACATTCATACCAAGGAAAGAAATCGTTTGAATATAGCAGAGAGAGGAGATCTTCGTTTGTTTCTTACTAAAATAAAACCCAACTTAAAGTTTTAATTAGGAAGCATCAACCACAAGGCTCTCATTAAAGGTAATTAAACATTTATTTTATTTTTTCTTTTAGTAATTATGATGATTTATTTTTTTTGCCCTAAGGTGGGCGATAAGTTTTTTAATTCTCAAAAAATCAAAAAGTGGGCGGTAAGCTAAAAAAGGTTGAAGGCCCCTGCGGCGTAGCATATCAATCGTCAGGTGGAGGGCATAATTTTTTATAGACTTATAGTATATTGTATTTATTTATGTGGTTGCGAAATGAGGTTGGACTAGTTCTTTAGTTAGCATCTCGAATCGTCATTAAAAAATAGTTTTACTAACGTGTTGCATATAAATTATATTATATATAGGGTGGTCATAAAGTCTGAAAACATAGCATATATTACGATAACTTTTTCCCCGTTGCCGATGACCTACAGTTCTAAGAAAGATGTCCTATATTTCCAGACTTTGTAGCACCATATATATATGTGTGTGTATATATATAGGTTGTCAGGGAGCCAAGACTTTTTAATCAGCTTCTAAAGGACCTCAGGAACGTTACAGGGGTCAAAGTTGAAGTCTTCAAAAGAAGACTAGATGCCTGGCTCAGGACGGTACCAGATGCGCCGGGTGTACCTGGCTATGTGCTCCTGCACCAAGCCAGGCCTAAAGGCGGGGCCACCAGCTTGACCTTCGTGTGAAGAGAGACCAACGCACGGAACTGCAACGAGGTTAACATATATATATATATATATATATATATATATATATAATATATATGTCTGATCCAGAGCGGGGCTGAAGGGGCTTTAGCCCTCCCCATTGATAGAGATGTTTCGCGAATTGCAACCTAAGTGGAAAAAAATCCATATAACAGCCAAGTGAGGCTCCAGCTGATCCTTCGCTTTGGTGGAGGAATAGGAAGTTATCATTGATTGCCGCTTGACTGCGCGATTGTATGAAGCAGCCACATTGTATGAAGATGATCTTCAGCAGCCAATGGCGGTCGTGAAGGCTCAGGTGCGCTCTTGAGTGAGTCACATTTCCAAGTTGGAGAATTAAGGAGACTTGCCTGTATCGCACCAGATTAAGCTCGCATAAGAAAAACTTCCGCCAGCTGTGGCGACGCTCCTTCTAATATTCTGAACGCTTCCCGTTTCAAACGCCATCACTGGAGAGATTTTCCACGTTTAAACTGCTAAAAACCTACCTTCGAACAACACTGGGAGAAGAAAGACTTTCTGGCCTGGCCTTTACGTTAATTTATCAGGACATGGAGATAATACCAGAAAAAGTTAGAGACCTTTGCTAATAAGAAAAATCGTCGGATCTTCCTAAAGGGAAAAGAAGGCCTTTGACAGTTTTAATAAAGATCCATTGGCACATCCACACATTTGTTTATAATGTATGGTTCAAACCCGAATGATATAATTTACAGTAAATTTCTTTTTCATTTATGAAATAATCCGAGATTTATGGCAACAGCTTCTAAGCTAAATATTTGTATTTGTGAATGTATTTTTGAATGAATTTTCTGTGTCCTGCGATAGGTTGGACAGTCGTCTGGAAAGTGGCTGTACATCATTTCTATTGTGAAGTGTTTCTGGTTTTGATTAAGCTTTCCTAATAAATTGGTAATCATTGAACATAATCGTATTACCATGTACTTTTAGGGGAATGACTGCATAATATTTAAGCTTGGTTCAGAACTTCATCCGAACCCAACCAGCACCCCCAAACAAAAATCCTAGATCTGCCACGGTGTGTGTGTGTGTATATATATATATATATATATACACAAATTCAGAATGGTTCCCTGAGACAATTATATGTTAAACACAGACCGTGCATGGAACAAGGAACTCTTCTGGGAAAATTAAATCCACTATAGTCCGAATAAGTAATGGTAAATGACAAATACCATAGTTTTTTTTTTCATGATTTTAGCCCGACGTGGGCAACGGGTCTCTCGCAAAGAGATCCCATTGCCCACGTCGGGCTAAAATCATGAAAAAGAAAAACTATGGTATTTGTCATTTACCATTACTTATTCGGACTATAGTGGATTTAATTTTCCCAGAAGAGTTCCTTGTTCCATGCACGGTCTGTGTTTAACATATAATTGTCTCAGGGAACCATTCTGAATTTGTGTATATTAAACGGACGTGTTACGTGCCTTGAAAAGTGGACGCTCAATGTCCCGGTTGAGGTTTAAGTTTTGGTTTTTTTTGGCTAAAATACAATAGTTACCCCCTTTTTCTTTGATTTATTCAACCCGACGTGAATGCAACGAGTCTTTTACTTATATAGAGGTTCTGAATGTAGAGATCTAGGCTTGCTTTAAACCCTAGATCCATGTCCCAAAGCTGGATCCTGTCTGCTTTGCAGATAGCTGGTGAGAGAAGCTATATTTATGGGATCTCTTTGCGAGAGACCCGTTGCCCACGTCGGGCTAAAATCATGAAAAAGAAAAAACTATGGTATTTGTCATTTACCATTACTTATTCGGACTATAGTGGATTTAATTTTCCCAGAAGAGTTCCTTGTTCCATGCACGGTCTGTGTTTAACATATATATATATATATATATATTTTTTTTTTTTTTTTTTTTGTTACCAGCCCTCCTTTTCTTTCGTTATTATGAGTTTAAAAAGTGATGTGATGTTCACAGAACAATTTATCCAATCTGCCCATTAAAAGAAAACATTCAAATAAGTCAAATATATTTACAAAAACCTATAATCTAAACTTAAATTAACACCGAGACCACGCACCTAAAATATGTACAAACAATAGGTCCTGTTCCTACTTAAAGTAAACTATCACTTCACTTGTCTCAGTCAAGTCCCAAAACTATTAATCTTCACCTCCGCTGTAGCAAGTGATTTAGATGGAGGCAAGGATAGGCTTTGTTTCCAATCCTGCCTTGACTTCCCAATTGATGACGCTTACCCTCGGAATTGGGGCCACAAAACGTTCTGACAGTCACGTTCAGCTCCTGTAAACGACCAATTATCAGGAATTCAGTTTCCCAGCCGAACCTAAGCGCAGTTCCACATTCCAGATTTGAAGTCTATCGGAACAATGATAGACAAATTCCAAAAATACACGTACAATTCGATAATTCAAGTTCTTTTAGTAAATAATTTCAACTAGACCTTACCTCGTATAGAGGCTTCAATACTTGCACTATAGGCAATGTTCAGACACCACTGTACCCTGTAGCCTGTACAATAATCATAATTATAAATCATTTTCAAATTATATCTTATATTAAAAGAAAAACAACTAAATATTAATCACAATTCAACATAATCTACATAATTTAACAGTAAATAATTAAGTTATTCACACATTAATGACAAAAATATACATTAACATGAAAATACATAAGAAAATTACCTGAAGTGACGACAGATTTAATATCGACAACTCAAACTTTTTAAATATCCAACTTTCTTGAAATTTCTGTAACTTTAATTTTCCGCTTCCGACCTTTATTGTTCAGATTATAAGCACGAATCACCCCCAAACTTCCATTACGATCTTTTACCTCGCTCACTTTCAAATCATTCACACCAAGCTCTAGTCTCACACTCCACCTATCGCTCACATTCAACTTTCACAATGACCCTACCATACCAAACACACTCTTATAATATATATATATATATATATATATATATATATATATATATATATATATTATATTAGCTTTTTCTGTAGTAAGGAGGGGAGGCTAAGGGCGAGTGGCCGCAAAAATGATCCCTCCACAGAAGACAGAGAGAACCAAAAACAAATCTCCAAGGCTCAATGATACCATTTTTCTTTGTTTTTAATATAAATTTTGAAAAGGTTGTGTAGTGTGTAAGATGCATGTATGTGTAGTGAGAAATAGGGGGAGAAGTGTATGTTTGAGAGCATGCTGGACTGCTCTCTTCTCTGTCCTTATCTTTAGGGATTGTTGGATCATTGAGCAAATGAATGAATATTACTTTATTTAAGAAATAAATACTACAATTTTACAGTTTTTGTTGTTACAATAATTTGAACATAAAACAAGTAATTGTCAATCGGACTATTTATTTTATTTAATTTGGCCCTTAAGCTTTCGGCTTTACTGGGCTCTCAAATTAATTAAAGATAAAAACACTTCATTGATAGTTATGATTAATAATATATAAATTATTAATTATTAATTAATTAATGAATTAATTATTAATTAATTTCAAATACAAAAACGAACGAATACGTGAAAATTAGACAAGGAATGTAAGTAATTGTGAAGTAATTCAAATCTTTGCGAAAATATTTATTTGTATTATTTTTATTTAGAAATTTATTTGTGAAATATAAAAATATTACAATTTCTGTTAATGTTACAATAATACAAATAATATTGTCAATTAGACTATTTATTTTTGTCTAATTTGGCTTTTAATCTTTAGGCTTTACTGGGCTCTCAAACTAATTACGGACAAATTACGTGATATAGAAATCACGTTTAAATTATGATTAATGCACAAACGAATTAATAGTGGGAATGTGATATATATTCATTTTTAACTTGTTATTATAGATATAAGACAAATACAGAGCCATTATTGTAGATATGGTATCAATATAGTACAAAAATTGGTAGTAGACATGAGAAATTACGGGAGGAGATTGTAGACACCATTCAACCAGGGAAGTGCTCCGGGTGAAACGTTAGGTAGGCAGGAGATGGGGAATGCTGGAACTCCCGTTTCTCCTGTCACTGTCCTCCTTAGCTGATCTTTTTCCGTGTCTCATCTACCCTGTGAGCAGCCCAGCATGCTCTCAAACACATACTTCTCCCTCTATTCTTCGCTACACATACATTCATTTCACACACTACACACTCTTTTCAAAGTTTATATACAGTATATAAAAAAATTGCATCGTTGAGCCTCGGAGACCTTGATTTCGGCTCTTTTTTCTATGGAGGGCATTTTCGCGGGCTCTCGCCCTTGGCCCCCTCCTTCCTACGTAAAAATATGAACAAGTAATACAGCAATGTACACTTAATACTTCGCTCTAAATGGAGGTGGGTACCTATTTAAAATTAGGTAAAAAATTACTCAGTCCATCGGTGAAAATAGCTCCTACATAAACTGAATAAAAAAAACTGCTCAAATTCTGCTTCTTATTCGTTGCTCAGCCAATGAATCGCTTTCAATACAAATAAAAAGAATTAAATTGTTAATAAAGTATATGTATTTCTTTACTTATTTTTTACTTTTTAACTGCGTATAAATAAGTTAAAATGTTAAAAAAGAACTTGTGCACAGAGTCGTACTCTTTACTAGAATTGTTGTGACCAAATTTATCCAATGAAGTCTAACTAAATTCCCAAAATTTTATTTTTATATTATTAGAATTCCTTTATTGAACGTTAACTTGCGTAACTTACATTCAGGAATGCACATTATATACAAAGAAATAAATACGTAAGTTTTTCAGTCACTCATCGGGTTCGTACCCATGACCCCGATATCCTTCGCGTAAAATACGATACATTTTCCTCATCTTGCCTCGTTGATGTACGATCGCGTTTGACAAAGTGGCTATTTATTATAGTTTTGCTCTATACTATAAGGCGTTCAAAAAGAAACTCAACCCATTGGAGAATGCATATATCGTTGTCACCTAACCCTTTTCTTTTCTATTTGGGTTGCGTTTCTTTTTGAACACCCTGTACAATTTCATTTAGACAAATTTTTTAGGTGAAAATTTCTCTATTTGCTTTAAAAGAAAACAAAATATGAACTCTTTTGAAATCAAAACGATTAATACTGTATATAATGTGTGTGTGTGTGTGTGTGTGTGTGTGTGTACTCCGTTATAGTAAGTACCTTTACATAAATGTATGTGACTGTGGGATTTTGACCTTCGTTCCCTCTAATGACGTGCAATAATAATAATTCTGTTTATGATGATGCAACATCGTGGAAACCTCTTTTCAGAATGAATTTTCAGTACCACATTTGTAACCATTTAAGGACCCCAATTTGTTATGAAACTATAATTAACCCGAATTTGATCGATTACCACGAAAACAGAATAAGCAAAAATTTAGGAATTAATTTTTTGGTTTGAACTGAAAATACCTCCAAATTTGAACCATCGTTCGACCATTTTGACGGATTTCATTAATTTGTTTCGATTTATTTTATGAGAAATAAAATTATTATTTATTAGAAATTATATGATTTAACGATGAATTATAAAAATTCTACATTTTTAAATGGACGCAATTTAGCTCCACAATTTACAATTTCACAAATATTAAACAATATTATATTCAGTTGGAAAAATATATTTAATTACAAACTCTCTCAAACAAAATATATCAAACAAACAAAAAACAAGAAAAGTAAATAATCTCGTAGAATCTACGCAATCCAAGTTTGAAAATCTGAATTACAGAAAACGTTAAAAATTGCTTTCACTGTTGACTGTCTATGTTCAGCATTTATACATTTACGAGTGCAGCACAGTGCAATTGGAATTAGTTGCGATGATCTGGGATTGGATTGAAATTGAATTTAGTCTCCCAATTTTGGCAGAACCAGTTATACTCGTAGAGATGCTCTAACAATAAAACTATTTTGCCAGCGTCTGTAGCTCAGTGGGTAACACCGTTTCAATGTAAGGGAAGTGTAGACACTGAGGTTGGGAGTTCGACTTCCGATGGTGCTGGTTAGTAATAATCGAAGAGTTAGCGTCTGGGCCGCCTCTGCTTGGGTTTAAAAAAATTGAAATTAATAAGTGATAACTTAAAATACACTTTAGTAAAATTTGGCAAAAACGTAGAAGACATTTGGGCTTGTGAAGCGTGACTTCACGCGTTCCATCTACATCCTCGCACTTCGCGCAGGATTACCGGGGCCTCACCTTTGTTTAAGGGGCGTCACATGACTGCGCCGTAGTACAGTACACAATACCTAAAATTGTTATGCGCATGCGCGCGGCCATCTTGTGTCACGTGATAACACTGTGGCCAGTCAGGCCCCTTCATTACGAATGACGTCATGTTTCCCCGAAGTGCACCAATGAAGTAATTAATAGCACAGTTCCAAACCAAGTTCCCGCAAACGCGCGATACAAAACATGCGCGAAATAGCTTGCAGTGACCCTAATGATTTCGATTAGAAGGAATAATTATTACAACAATCAACCATTAAAATAATTTTACCATTAACCACAGTATATTTAATTATAAGTGTTATAATAATTACTTAAATTCTTTTCAGGCGCAGGTCGCTTACATGAACAGGAACAAAGAGGACATCCATAGGTGCAAAGCGACAACTCCAAAGGGCTGTTCTCGGAAGCCATTACATAAGGTTGACGCTTGGAAAAGTGAGGGAGATTTTGTTCCGTCTTCGAAAGAGGGTGGTGCGCATCGATGCCTCGAAAAACATACCGTGCTTAATCATTCTTCGCGAGAGACGGCTATGGCGAGCCTGACCTCTGATCTTTCTACTATCTTTGATTGGGTCAAAGAAAACCTCGTGGTTTCCAATGGCTTGAAAATCCAGTTCCTTCATCTGTCTACTCGTCACAGTCTTCCACGCAACTATTTCCTTATCTTCAGCAATACGCAACTCAATCCTTCCTCTTCTCTTAACAGTGTTGGTGCTTCCTTTTCTCGTGATCTTTCCTGGAAACATCACATATTCACATATACTCTATACAACTTCTTAAAGGTTAGGTGTGCTGTGCCAGCTCCGTAGTTTCTTCACCCCCACTCAGTTGTTGTCTCTGTACAGGGGCCTTGTCCGCCCCTGTATGGAGTATGCTTCTCATATGTAGAGTAGCTTAATCCACACAGCTCTACTTGACCGGGTAGAATCAAAGGCTTTTCTTCTCATCAATTTCCGCCTCTTACTGACTGTCTTCAATCCCTGTCTCCTCGCCATGATGTTGCCTCACTCTCTCTTTACTAACGCTATTATAACGGACTTCTGAACTCTCTAACTGTATACCTCTTTTAAGGTTCTAGGTAAATTCCCCCACGGTAATTTCCACCGCGGTAAATTCCACCATGGATATTGCACCTAGGGCAAATTCCTCCACGGTAAATTCCACCTCGGAAAATTCCCCCTATGGAAAATTTAACCAAAGGTAAATTCCACCATTGGTATTTTAATTAAAATTAGGTAAGTTAAAAAAATAAAAAATGGGAAATTTATTTTCACATAAAACAGGTTAAAAATTTACCATTGGTGGAATTTACCTGGTGGAATTTTCGTCAATAGTGGTGCCTAGTGTAGTTTACGTTCCCCAACTTTGTCCGCGTATACCTAACCAAATAAAACGTTAAACTAACGAAAATATTACGACTTAACCTAACCAATCGTCAATATATATATATATATATATATTATATATAATATTTAGGAGAAATCCAATGACAAGGAGGAATGTAAATGCCATGAAAAGTCTTCTTTAATGCGCAACGTTTCGAGCAATACGCTCATCATCAGGCTAGATAATAACAATATGAAATTAGAATCAATAAATAAATGTGAACAAGACAAAATAATTTCTATAAAACCTATTCATTAAAAGCAAATTTTAAAAAGACTAAAAGAAGAGGGTTAAATTCAAAGTTATAAAAATTTACATATAAAATTACAAGAAATTTAAAAAGCTATTTTTAAATTACATATAGTAAATTTGAAATTAGTACACTGGAATAATTAACACTAATACAATGGAATAATTAACACTACGAACCTTTCAATGCTGGTTCCGAGGCACGAGTAATTTAAAACAAAGCAAAACAGGAAACAAGCTATGGGTTGGGCGGTTGGAGAGTTATAAGTTAGGGGAGGGGGATTATAAAAAATTGGGGAGGGGGGAGGGGGGAGGGGAGTTGGGAGGGGGGATTATAAAAAAATTAGAGGGACAGCTGAGGAATCCACGTTTAGAGAAGGGGTCAATGTTTTAATATAAAGAGATTCCAAAATTCTAAGTGAGTTAGGACAAGAATTACAACCGAGAATTTTAAAATTATCTAAAGTGACATCAGTTTTACATTTTATACTATGTTCCCGAATACTAGAGGCTTCTTTTTTATTTAAAATTTTACCTGTTCGGCAACTTATTCCCATATGCGAATAAAATCTAGCCCTGAGGGAGCGCACGGTGCTGCCAATATAAGTACCAAGGAGACACCTTGGGCAGGTAAATAAATATACAACACCGCTACGCAACGAATCAGGAGTTCGATCCTTCGCTGAGAAAAAGCTACCTAAAGACATTTTGTTAATAAATATAATGCGAAAATCAGTATGATAAAAAATTTTCTTAACAACTTTGTAAATTTAAGTTTAAATTCTTTATTCATGGGACCCATTTCAGGTACCAGGAAATATTTTATATCTTTAGGCACTGAAATACAGGGAAGTTGAGGGCTATAAACATTATAACTATAAACATTATAACTTATAACTTATACAATGGAAACTGAGAAAAATGGCTCCTTCCCTTTTTAGATCTTTTAATTTCGAAAAAAGGTGATTCTATTACTACATCAGTTTACAGGAAACCCACTTTTACTGGTTTGGGCATGAATTTCTTTAGTTTTACTGATTTTAACTATAAGATGTCGTGTATTAAAACTCTCTTGTTCAGAGGATATAATTTGACCTCTAGTTTTACCTTACTAAACGATGAATTTAATAATTTAAGATCATATTTTACCAATAATAGTTTTCCTGTTCAATATGTAGATAAACTAATAAGATCTTTCTTAAATAATGTTTATAGCCCTCAACTTCCCTGTATTTCAGTGCCTAAAGATATAAAATATTTCCTGGTACCTGAAATGGGTCCCATGAATAAGAATTTAAACTTAAATTTACAAAGTTGTTAAGAAATTTTTTATCATACTGATTTTCGCATTATATTTATTAACAAAATGTCTTTAGGTAGCTTTTTCTCAGCGAAGGATCGAACTCCTGATTCGTTGCGTAGCGGTGTTGTATATTTATTTACCTGCCCAAGGTGTCTCCTTGGTACTTATATTGGCAGCACCGTGCGCTCCCTCAGGGCTAGATTTTATTCGCATATGGGAATAAGTTGCCGAACAGGTAAAATTTTAAATAAAAAGAAGCCTCTAGTATCGGGAACATAGTATAAAATGTAAAACTGATGTCACTTTAGATAATTTTAAAATTCTCGGTTGTAATTCTTGTCCTAACTCACTTAGAATTTTGGAATCTCTTTATATTAAAACATTGACCCCTTCTCTAAACGTGGATTCCTCAGCTGTCCCTCTAAATTTTTTATAATCCCCCTCCCCAACTCCCCTCCCCCCTCCCCCCTCCCCAATTTTTTATAATCCCCCCTCCCCTAACTTATAACTCTCCAACCGCCCAACCCATAGCTTGTTTCCTGTTTTGCTTTGTTTTAAATTACTCGTGCCTCGGAACCAGCATTGAAAGGTTCGTAGTGTTAATTATTCCATGTATTGGTGTTAATTATTCCAGTGTACTAATTTCAAATTTACTATATGTAATTTAAAAATAGCTTTTTAAATTTCTTGTAATTTTATATGTAAATTTTTATAACTTTGAATTTAACCCTCTTCTTTTAGTCTTTTTAAAATTTGCTTTTAATGAATAGGTTTTATAGAATTATTTTGTCTTGTTCACATTTATTTATTGATTCTAATTTCATATTGTTATTATCTAGCCTGATGATGAGCGTATTGCTCTCGAAACGTTGCGCATTAAAGAAGACTTTTCATGGCATTTACATTCCTCCTTGTCATTGGATTTCTCCTAAATATTAAATTGAAGCTTTGTAGAAGCAAACCGCATGACTATATATATATATATATATATATATATATATTATATATATATATATTGACGATTGGTTAGGTTAAGTCGTAATATTTTCGTTAGTTTTAATGTTTTATTTGATGGATTCATTTAAAAATTGTCTCATAAAAATCCTAGTGTAGTTGGACCTTTTCCAGTTTGTGTACCGTTTTTCATATTATTTGACTAATTATTGTTATAAATTATTTTTTATAGTTATATTTTATAGATATATTTTTTATAGTTATATTTTATAGATTTTTTTTTATAGATATATTTTATAGATATATTCAAAGTTGAAACTAAATAATAAAAGAAATCAGGGGGAATTTTCCGCGGTGGAATTTTCCATAGGGGGAATTTTCCGCGGTGGAATTTATCGTGGAGGAATTTACCCTCGGTGCAATATACATGGTGGAATTTACCGTGGGGGAATATACCGTGGGGGAATATACGCCACCCTCTTTTAAAGAGAGCATGCAGTACCAAATTTTCTACATATTTCCTCCCTTTTCTGTCTAACTTTCCAACGCAAGGGTTAATCGGTGACCTCAATCTTTCATTTACTCAGATAGTCAACTCTGGAACAACCTTCCTCACTCCCTCTTTCCCCCTGTCAATGACCTCCAATCTTTCAAACGCAGAGTGTCTAGGCATCTCGAAATCTTTGGACCTTGATTTCGGTTCACTTCTTCTACTTCTATGATGGGAGTGGGGGGTGGGGTTGTGGGCATTCGCCCTTGGCCCCTCCTTCTTGCATTAAAAAATAAATTTTATTCAAGCTCGACTCAATCATTTAACTTTTTTCTTTACTCCTTGCGTACACATCGTCAATGAAATTGTGAACGGTTTGTAAACCTTTCCAAACCGTCAGACACTTCCCCTTTGGAATTTAGTTTTTAGAACGAGACCTATTAAAAAAAAAATTATTCACTGATTGTGTGTGACTCAAGTAAATTATCTTTTTGAGTGATTTACTCTCCTCAGTGTGATTTAGTGTTAAAACTGTGTGGAACAGTGATGTGTAACTCATTATATCTGAACAGCTAATTGGTTGTCCTAAACCACGTAAAGGATTTGTTGGTTTTTATAATGGATTTTCTCGATAGTTACGTGAGAAAACAGCGAAGAGAAAACCGCTGACGTCACAACAAGGCAAAGTGCCCCAAATCGCGAGTAGAATTCGAGTATAATGTCATTACTGTTGTTGTTTACGGTGGTGTGTCAGTAATGAGTAATAAAACAGTTAGGCCCGAGGACGTGTTTAACAACATGGAAGCTGTTATTAAGAGTCCACTTTCGCATGAGGCCCATTAAACTGGGACGACACATTAGCCCTTGAACGTGAGAGTCCTCATGTAGGCTGAGTAGGTCCAATTCAGGAGTAAAAGAGTTACAGTTGCGATTAGGCCATTCGCTACCAACTATAACAACTATAACCTCGTTGTAAAAATTCATTTTGATAATTACAGTTCCTACTCAAGAGGGTCAAACCCTTCGCCTCACTGATCATTAATGGCGCTCTCTCCTCCTCCTTTCGTGCCTTTATTCACTGAAAACGGATAAAAACCATTTGGCAAGGTTTATCGACAAATATTTTTAGGGTTAAGTTAAGTTAGGCTAAGTTAGATTAGGTTAAGTTAGTGTCGATGAAATTTCAAATGAAATATCAAATAGTCAAATAAACCTGCCTCACAAAGTGCCAATTCGAATATAAACAACTTTATTAAATTAAATCAATAATTCTACAGTATATATTAATGGCATTAAATGGTTTCCAATAACCAAAGTTGCGATAAACAGAAACTCAGAATCGTTTATTTTAAAACAAAATACTATCGACTGTGGCTCGTAAATGGATTTGATTCAGTGAGTTATCGTGCAGAATGCGAAGTAAGAATAATCCATTAGGCAGCAGACGATGGATGGCTTGTGATTTGATTTCAAACAGACGTTTTGAGGTTTGCAAACACAAACAAACTTTGTTTTTGAAGTGTTAGAAGTTGTTATTAATTAAGATGGTGTTCATTGTCGCCATTCGAGGTACTGATAATGGTTAGCATTGGAAATGGGCGTCATTGTTGAGGAATAACGCCTGCCAACGCTGCCATGTATAATGTGCCAGATAAAATAATTTGTTTTTAGGGTGAATTTAGGTATAAAACGTGAACTAACAAGTATTGTATTATTATTATTATTAATTATTATTATTATTATTATTATTATTATTATTTAGTAGTAACAGTAACGGTGGTTTTACACGTTCATAGTGTAAGAATAGCTTCATTTATCTTATTTACCTTTCATGGTGTTCGAGTTCTCTTCATATGAGCTACCCTCCGAACTATGGCTATTTACAGAACGATTTTCGAATATTTAAGGACGCTTTAGAAACGTTTATGAACGTTTAGTAAACTTGCCTTTGTTTGCTGGAGAACGTTTATAAAGAGAGAGTAACAATAGCTTTATAAACAAATTTTAAACTTCAAATGACTTATTAAAAATAATAATAATATTACAGGTCGGTGATTACTCAAGGTAGGCCTTACCTGATCATCAATGAACAGGTGAGCCTCGTCTTTCCAACGTACTTACGAAGTTCTCTTCCGACCAAAAATAGTCGGTCTCAGAGTACGACGTAGAGGTTTTTCAAAATGATCTGCCTCCAGTTCATGCGACTCGAGCAACATCCGCGTCGTTTGATATTCACGAAAGTGAAGTACTACCATGACCAGCCAATTCTCCCGATCTTAATCCGATAAAGAATCTTTGGAATACTACCAAACAGAAGATCCAGAAGCGTAAATTAGGAACACTTCGTGAACTGAAGGGGTGTTTAATGACAATCTGGCAATCAATAATTACAGAAAAATGCAAGAGGCATGTTCATTAGACGTCACGTGGATTGGAGGTCGTAGTCAGGGCTAAGGGTGGACCAACTAAATGCGAAGACGCAGAGTTAAAATGTCTTTGATGAAGGTTTGATATATTGGCAGTACTCAATAAACATAATAAATTTATTCTATTTATTTTGTAACACCTGACAAGATATTCTACTATTTTGGTATGTCGCTATGCATTAACTTTTCATTATTTAATAAGGTTTTTGCTATATTTTTAAACTGGCACACAGAGGTGTTTTTTTATCATAATGACGTCACAGATACTCGATATTCCTCATAAAAGTGTATAACTTAAAGTATTATCAAGGTCATGAGCTCATTTGAGACAGTATTCTACTTTTTTGGTCCGGTGTTGTAGATTTCATTATATGTATATTTACTGGAATAGAATGCGCGTTTCTGTCAATGAGTTGGAATCATTTGTTTAAGTTTAACTGAGATGAAACAAAGGTAGTTTAATCTGAAATGACAATAAACAAGCCAGTCTGTTTGTTTTCCACAAGACTATTATTTTTCAGTGGAGAATCCACTTCACAATACAGCGTTGATTAGTTCTTGTGTGCATATCATTAATTCTCTGGAGCTCTTTATTCATATCTCGCAAAAATTGTTTCTGTACATTTTAAGCTATTAGTGTGTATCGAATGGAGGTGATGTTTTGAGAACCATATGAATCTACGACAGACCTCAGCAGGGTTAAAAATGAATACGTATAACTCTATATTTTGGGTGCCCATTTTATGGCAGTTTTATTGATTCTTACTGTACTTATAGACACGCCTACATGCAACTTCTGTGTAGTATTCCGGTATTCATGTTTCCTTTAGATGGTGCTTGTGTGCTCAGTCCCTACGTAGGGGGGGGGAGAAACAATCTCTCTCTCAACTAAGCGTTTAAGAACCTAAATTAACCGTACAGTTTCTCTTTTTAGTACAGCCTTTTGATATATAAGAGAAAGCCAGTAAGTTCTCAGTTAGTGTCTATGCGGTCCCCAGTTTTAACCTAATTCTGCGAGGAACTCTTCCTTAACCTACTTTGACATGTAATAGGGAGCCAAAGGATATAAAAATTTTATGACATATATGGAACTTTACCGCTTATAGTGTAAATGGTTACCTCATAGCCAGGGCGCAACACCACTTCCCGCTTTCAGTTAGATCGGCGAGGTTAAGCGACGTTCAGTCTGTTCAATAGATGAATAGATGATTCGTCTCTGCGTTCAGATCGTGTTTAGACCCGTGGTTCGGGTCCCACGTAAAACTATAAGAATTACATGGATAAAATCAAATTTCACAAAGTCGACATTCGAGCTTATTGTTGTCGACATTATTCCATTTTGATTTAAAAGTTTGGGAACAATCCAAGAATAAGCACCCCCAAATCAATTTAGGGTGCTTTTTCTTGGAGTGGGGTCGAACGAGGGTGATTATTCTTGGATTGCTCTAAAATGGAGTTAAAATGGAGTTAATTGCTCTGAAATGGTTAATTGAATGCCCGGTTAGGTTAATTGTACGCCCTTGACGATTGGTTAGGTTAGTTTTAACGAAAATATCACGACTTAACCTAACCAGTCTTCAAGGGCGTACAGTTGACCTAACCTGCCATTCAATTAACCTTATTTAAATATTTTTACTTTAATTATGTTGTTCTAATTTTTATTGCAATATTTTTCGTAAACATTAAAATATATTTTTTTTAAATTTTATATGTTAAAATCCTTTAATTTGGTTTCAGGTCGAACGGGGTGCTGTTTCTTGGATTGGGGTCTAACTGGGGTGCTTTTTCTTGGATTGGGGACTTTGGAGTGCTTAGTCTTGGATTGCTCCAAAGTTTGTTTAATATTTCAAGTCAAAGTGACTAACCTAACCTAACCTAACTTAACCAGACCTAACTTAACCTAAACTAACAGGGCACAGTGTAACCTAACCTAACCTAACCCAACCAAACCCAACCTAGCTTAATCGAATTAATTTAGCATGAATTGAACAGACTTTCATAAGCTCGAATCGCTCGACCTTATGCATGTTCGGAAACTCTGTGTTGAACTTCATGCGAGTCGACATTACGCGGGTTTAAAAAACTATTAGCATATAGTGAGTGTCTATCGTATAAGCATTAAACAATCCGTTGAAAATTTCCAACGGAGTTAATGCTTAGACGATAGACAAAAGACCTACGTTATTTCGTAATAACTGTAGGTGTAATGTCTCCAAAAGACTTTGTTAGGTTGTTTTTATTTGGTCACGTTACTTTTGCCCCGGTTCTAAGCAAAGCCCCCACCCACCCCCTGAAAATTAGAGTACTCACTTTAGATCTTTCTTTCTTTTGGTCTACAAGTCTATAAGACTAGTTGTTGTCCATATTGTAGTTCTGGTTGTTGTAATTGTAGTCGTACTTATACTGCTGTTGTTTTGAGGTCCTTGAACTCATTTAACTTTTTTTTATTTGGTAGGCCTACTCCCCCCCCCCCCCCCTCCACCTCTTCCCCAAGATTTTTTTGCTTTTAACTAGGAGCGTACAAATTCGCTTCCCTCTCTGAGAAAATTAACACGTTTTCCCGTGTCTCGCGCTTCATGCATACTGAGAAGGCTTGCAAATTAGTGCAAGTTTTTGCTGACGTCAGCGATGAAACGTTTTATGTGTATTTCGTTCGTTTTGTTGTTATCAATGTAGGCTTTACGGCGTAGATTCTGTGATAGTAGGCCCAATGCCTACATAATCTTTTGTTTGTGGTATTTCCCATGGTATTTTCCTCATCTGTAATGGGTTTTTGCCTTAAAACCGAGGCAATTCGTAGTTATACAATATAATACAAATTATTATTTGTATTGAAATGTGACTTATAAGTTAAACCATATTATAGGCGCGTTTAGGCCTGGGGTTAATGTAGACCTAACTGTAAACTGTGATGTAAACTGTACAATAGCGTAGATAGTTTTTCGAATGGGTTGACGTTATGTAGATCGATTTTGTTCCGTTACACTAAGCTGTAGGTCCCCTTCGCTACATTATTTTTGCAGTTACAAAGGAGGTTGAACAATCCCAACTATTTTCATTACGTATTGTTTGTACTGTTTAGCCAATTAAGTTTTGCTAATCATTAGGAAGGAAACTTTTAGAATAATTAAGTTCAGAGTATGCGAGAACGATTCATAATTTTCTGGTAACTCTAAAATTATCTTCAAACGCATTTAGATTAGAGTTTATTTGATCTGGAAACACATGAGACCTGTTTAAAATTTAATTTTTTTTTATATCGTCAGTTTTTTGATTCGTCTCAGTCGAAGCTTGATTAATGCTTCTGTGTCAAGAGACGGAACGTCGTGGATGGAAGTTAACATTTGTTTAATACAGTATTACGGACGAAAGGAAGAGAAGATTTAGTTGAAAGGGAAAAGAGAAGAAAATAATTAAGGTTTAAACAACTGAAATTAAAGGATAAGAAAATTAAAATAAAACGGTTTCCAGTCTGTGCCTAGATTACGCCAGTCATTCGGATTGGGAGATGAGCATATCAACTCAATTTGCAACAAATGTTTCGTTCTCTTTGCTGTATTGCTCGAGTATATGAATGGATTTTAACTTTGTTTCATGCAAAATATATTTTTAGCGTATCGAATAATTCATAATATATTTAATAGTGGTGACTGGTTTCTTATCTCTTGTCAAGAGAGATTTTGCAATTTAAGATTTGTGTAATGTGTGGACCCGTAAAGTACTTTTAAATTTTAGAGCTGTTACTTTCACTTATCATCGTTTTGGTAATGTTCAGGCATGGATTTGGTTGGGTCGTAATCTATGTTGGAAGCTACGTTCTCATTTGTTTGTATAAAGTATCCGATTTAGGTGCAGTCGCCATCCGAACACGAGAATTGATACATTTCGTGCTTGAGGCTGTCTTTGTTTTTATTTCTTGTCGAAAATTGTTTAAGATAAAGTTGTATCTTTGTTCAGTGGTTGGATTTGTTGTTCCCTATATTTTTTAAGGGTCCATCTTTTCATTTCATTTCCGTAAAATTCTTAGTTTGGAAATGAAGAATTATTTCCTTTACGTTTTTCTTATCGTGGAGTTAATTTTGTAAAGTCTATCAGCTCGTACGAAGCGTTACTGATTCAAATTGTTCTTATCTTTTTTATTTATTTCTTTGTTGAAAATTCCCAAGATTGAACATGATTTAGAGGTTCTATGAATAAGTGTTTTAATTATAGACAATTTGCATTTTTAGGGTGAATATGAAATATCATCGTAGTAGATTCATTGAGTTGATTTTTTTTCGTACTCTAATTCCGAATGATCGCTAGTCAGTATTTCAGGTTTATGTTTGAAAATTTGAAATTCTCGTATTTGGTGAATGTATGTAGATTTTATTATTTTTCTTTATAAATTTTTGGAATAGGAGAGGTATTAAAAGAAATTACCCGTAACATCACTGACATATTTTGAGAAATGATAATGATTCGGTAACACTTGTCAAGATTTGTGAACTTCCTCAGTGAACTTCCTGCAGTTTCTTATAAATATATTTTAAACTACAAAATGGTATGAAATCCAATACATCAACGGCATATCATTACTGAGAAATAGATGCAGGTTTCATTTGACTTTATCAGCCAAACTTAAAAAGTTCTAAGGCGACGCACCCTTTGACTTAAAGCCAGCCTTGTCAAAAGAGTTGCATCACCTTAGAATCTATTTATCCATTGATTTATTTTTGTGTTTTGACTCGCATCATTGTCAGAGGGTTTTAAAATGACATTAATGTGTGTGTGTGTATATATATATATATATCATATATATATATATATATATATATGCTTCTTCTTTTATAGCCTGCATAGACTTTGAAAGAAAACACCAGAAAACTAATTACTAATTTACATAAACCACTGTACAAACTGTGGTTGTACAGTGATTTGCCCATTACGGCTGTATCTCCTCCTCTATCTGGTCGTCGATTGTAATGTTTCTTATTTTTAAGTGACTTGGTAAAGTTTTTTCATTTGATGTTGGGATGTCTGTTGCATTATTTTTAAAAATGGTATCAGTTATTACCTTTTAATACTGAAAATGTTTTTTATTTGACATAGAAGTCTTCTTCCTTAATTTCAGTCAAATTTTCGTTGTTAGCTTTGTGCTTAATCCTTGAAAATAATCTTTCTACATCTCTCTTTATTTTGTTGCAATGCTGTTTTAAGCTGAGAGAACTTTGCTGAGGAGTTGAGTTTGGGATTCGCTGTGAGTATAAATGGAAATACTCGTGATTACCGATTTGGTTCGGGTTTTTTTTTCTTTTTTGACGAATGGTGCTCCATATAAAATTTTGAATTCGTTGTTAAAATTCTGTATCTCGTTTATGCTTTTGTTTTGCTAAATACAAGAATTGCGTTAAAATAATAATAGTATCGATTTAATAAATAATAAAGTCAACATATAGACTTAAAATATTCTCTCTCTCGAGAGAGAGAGAGAGAGAGAGAGTGAGAGAGAGAGAGAGAGGCTGGAGCGAGTGCAGGCGAGGGCCACAAAGTTAATCCCTTCCGTTTGGCATATGGGCTACAATCGACGCTTATGCGCCCTGAATTTGTTTTCACTGGAAACTCGGAGGCTGCACGGTCAACTCATCGAGGTTTTCAAGTTCTTACGTGGGTTCAACAATGTCGATTTTAGAAGCATGTTTAATTTAAATGATAACCCAACTCGCAACAATGGTTGGAAGTTGGATTTAAAATGGCTTAGGACTTGTGTGTGTGTGAATTACTTTACGTATAAGACCTGTGACACGTGGAACAGGTTACCTTCAGAAGTTGTGAACAGTTCTTCTGTGGATCTGTTCAAGAAAGGGTTAGACCGAATCTTGCACGCTATTTTTAAGTTAATGTCATTTCCTTGATAACGTCTGTGAATTAAGACGAAATGTTGGAACATATTATACATATGCGCAAAATAGTTTTCATCAAAATAGTTTTCATCATAAAATTTCATCAATCGCAAGAAAAATCTATAGAAAATGAGAAAAGTCTTCTTTGAATTACAGTCACGTTTAAAATATCGTAATTTTATCAGTTGGAATTTGCAAGCAATTTTCATTAGCTGTTCGTAGTATTCGCTCTGCTTGGCAATTTAGCTCGCTGGTGTTTCATTTTAAAGAGAATCCTAATATGGAGTATTCATTTAAGTTTTTCTGTAAGGCAGGTTACGTAACTGATTATATGCATGCATGCATATATAGAATGTCTAAACTGAATAATATTACTGAAAATCCTCAATATTAAAATAATTAAAATTTATTAAAACGCTACGACAATAAAAACCGCGAAGCTTTTTAAGGGTTCGATCTTCTTCCGTCGGGCACAAGTATAAACTGAGGAAAATAAATTTAAAAGGGGGACTAGCAGCTATCGCTGGGCATCTGGTAAATGAAAACGCTTCTAAAGTTTCCCCAGATAGCATGCAGACGTTACATCAACGTTGATATTTGATTAAATTGGTCGATTTAAGGTTAGGGTTAACATTTGCGTCATAACAATAATAACGTTATATTGGAAACTTCAAGTATACGTTAGGGTCACGCTTCTCAAACTAGGGGTCGCGACCCCTCAGGGGGTCGCGTAAATATTATTGGGGGTCGCAGAAACATTTGAAAATATTATTTTTTTCATAAATATACAGTGTTAGTACCTATTGCTTTTATGACATTGAGTGAAGGGTCGCGAAAAAATTTGTCTGATCCAAAGGGGTCGCAAGTGAAAAAAGTTTGAGAAGCCCTGCGTTAGGGTGACGTTAGGATTCGTTTGCACGAAAATCTGTAATTAAATTTTAAAGTTATTTTCATTTTGTGAACATTTTATGAAAATAGTTCATTTTCTGAGAATAGAATTAAATAAGTTTTATATTGACATCATTAAGGAATTCACCAAGGAGTTCCAAGTTGTTGTTTTTTGTACTTAAACCCTCGTAAAGAGGAGAACATCATCAAAACTAAGCGTTCTCTTTCGACTAAGACAACGGGAGGGAGAGATTTTTAAGTAGTTATTTACTGTAGCTCACATGTGATGCAGTTAACTTAGAGACAATGGGGCGTAGAGGTGCGTTATTTTTATGAACTTTGGAAAGACCATGTAGAAATACAATAAATTGGGTGGATATGAAATATATTTATTTACCAAGATCTGCATAATCTTTTAAAAGTATTTTTGTCTCGTTATTCAAATGTCTTTGTGAATTTCCAAAAACGTTGGAACGCAGCTTTTTTACATAGTCGTCCGATAAAAGAGTGGCGATTCTATGTCAGTTAGCATAGTGTACTAATATCTTTGATATCTAATAAATGTCTATGCTTTTTTCAATTTTGCAGTAATTCATGTTTATTTCTGTAAAATTATAAATTTGGATTTCATGTGAAGCTAGCTTAATTGAAAAAAGCATAGACATTTATTAGATATCAAAGATATTAGTACACTATGCTAACTGACTAGAATCGCCACTCACTTATCGGACGACCTATATAGTTTCATCTGAATGTAATCTATACTATAAAAAGGCAGCCTGTCCGTCCGTCTGTAGGCACCATGTATTTATTATTAAGCGATAAATAAATGCGCTTCGCTTTGTTTCAACTTTTACTGTAACGCGTTAAGATTTTCATTGCTGCGTTCTTTTACTGAGGGTTCAATTATTCGGTCAGTAAAACTATAGAAAAAACGCAGCAATGAAAATCTTAAGCTTCACATCCGAACCCATTGTATCAATATTTGTGAAGCTTAAGATTTTCATGGCTGCGTTCTTTTCTATAGTTTTATTGACCGAATAATTGACTCCCCAGTAATTAGGAGGGGTCGCAAGGTCTAGCTAAATGATCTATTCCTTTCTTAATTAATACTCGTGCAAAAATAAAACCTTTTAGACAGGCCAACTCTTCCATGGTTAAAATACTCAATTTGCTACATTTTTTACAATGTAAATTGTATTGTTCTTAAAGGTCATTGAAGCCAAAAGAGTTGCCATAGCTTGAAGTAATTTTTTGTAGACAAAAAAGTCACGTGTCGATAGACTTATCACTATATCAGGGTCGAAAAATTTACATTAAGGTCTTTAAAAAGTTTATCGAATTTATTAAGCTCGATATTTATACAAGCGTAATTTTTCTCTTATACAGGGTGTAACAAAAGTTTGTTCTCATAGGGAAATCTTTTCCGATATTTCATTTAGCGACGAGGCTTGTTTTCATTTAAATAGAACAGTGAATAGCCACAATTATCGTTACTTGATCGACGAGCATGTACTGGATTAATTAGTAAGTTGATTGTATTGTCTGTAATGTATAGTTAAAACTATTTTCTCGTTCAATTTTGTTATATCTTATTTCCCTATGAGAACGAACTTTTGTTACAC
Organism: Bathynomus jamesi; assembly: GCA_023014485.1. Taxonomy (NCBI): domain Eukaryota; kingdom Metazoa; phylum Arthropoda; class Malacostraca; order Isopoda; family Cirolanidae; genus Bathynomus; species Bathynomus jamesi. The sequence continues at coordinate 260,656 of JAJOZX010000679.1, forward strand.
CCTGTATATATATATGTAGCAATAATTTAAAAATTTTAGTTAAAACATGGTTATCTAACCTAAAATCTTGAAAAAATCAAGAAACTCATTAAAACTTAATCGAACTTTATGAAATTTGGAATAGAAATTATAAAATTATAAAATTTCAACGCGGTCTTTAATATTATCTTCATAAAATGAAGGGAAAGGGTTTTAGATGAATTCCTGAATCCAGACACAGTTTGGGGATATCCATAATGCTTAGTAATACATTAAGTTGGTTAGGTTAGGTTAGGTTAAGCAAGGTTAGTTGGTTTGGTTTCATTAAATTAAGTTAGGTTAGGTTGGTTTGGTTTTATTAAGTTAAGCTAGGTTAGGTTGGTTTGGTTTCATTAAGTTAAGCTAGGTTAGGTTGGTTTGGTTTCATTAACTTAAGCTAGGTTGGGTTGGTTTGGTTTCATTAAGTTAAGCTAAGTTAGGTTGGTTTGGTTTCATTAACTTAAGCTAGGTTAGGTTGGTTTGGTTTCATTAACTTAAATTAGGTTAGGTTGGTTTGGTTTCATTAACATAAGCTAGGTTAGGCTTGATAAGTTAGGATAGAAATTATGGGACTCTGTCTCCGAACTGTGTCAGGATTCTAGAATTTAACCGGGGTTTATAATATATTAAAACTATTTCAGAAACAAAAATTTATTATTAACATTATTAAAATTGTTCGTATTTTTTATTAAATTTAACTCGACTAACTTTCTACTACTTTCATTACTTGTGTGTAAACACATCGAACACTTATCAAGAGCAAGGGTATGATTTAAGTAGTTTTATTTTTGTCCAACTGACTTGAAGATTGAAGTCGAGTCCACTCAAAATGCTGCGTTCTTTTGGATAAAACAAGCTAGATTTTGCTAGACTTGATTTGAGTATTGCCGAAGCCAGTTTCGAAGGTAGCAAAAGAAAACTCAAATTACTTTTGTCGTCTGTAGAATCGAAGTTAGTTCAAGAATTCATTGCATTATTTAGGTCCATATATATATATATATATATATATATATATATATATATATATATATTATATATATATATATATATATATATATATATGATGAAAATAACCACGAAAGAAAAAGGAAACACAGGATGGTGCTCAATTGAGCACCATTCTGTGTTTCCTTTTTCCTTCGTGGTTATTTTCATCATAAATATTATTCCGTGTTACTTTCGTGAAATAATTTTCATATCTATCTATCTATATATATATATATATACACACACGAGTATAAGAAAATTATTTTATTAATATTAGAAGGCTATGCTAGACTAAATTTACACATTTATAAACCTTAGGTAAAGAATTGGCCTTGCATCATTGCAATTTCGGGCCTATATTAGCCTAGATAAATTCACTTGTAGCGAGCTCAGACCTAAGTAGCAATGTCGGCACTATTCGATCTTATTGTGGATTGGATTCGTGATAGAAAGCCAGAAGTGAACCCTGCTGCCCTATATGGAATATCCAGACGAATAACTGAGCCTTTAACCCATGAACTGCGAAGTAGGTCTAGGTAAGAGTGTGATTGAGTTTTGTTTATATATGAAGTCACAAACTCAAGTTGCCGTTTCTTTTGATCCACAAATCTGACTTGAAGTCAGTCAAAGAAAGTGACTTCAAGTTAAGTTTCGGACGAAAAGAACACGGCTTAAATGCATTACACTGGACAAACAAATGGTTTTAAAAAAGAAGGTTTACGAAAGTCTACCAATACCTAGCCAGACCACGATTGTACAAAATTTCACTTTTTTTCTGAAATGGAGGAAAAGACGGTCAGTCCATAAATTTATAAAATTACTATAACCATCAAAATTTTTAGCTTCACATTCAAAGCCAATGGGTCACAAGTCGTGAAATTGCACTCAATATGTAAGGTTTCACTGACTTAAACGTTTATGTTCAAAATACATGTTATAATGCGAGCGTGGACCGACTGAAATTTGGTAGGCTTTGGGTTTACTAGCAAAGTAAAATTCAACTCCAGATTCTTTATTGTTGAAAAGACAGTACAAAAAGAATACTAGCACAGTTTTTTCCAGTAAGACAGAACTTTTTAAGTACTACATGTTAAGAACTGCCAAATACGAGACCAAGACAATGAGACGATAACTTCCATGACAATAATTGCCTTCAGAAAAAAAAATTAAATTAATTAATCGCAAATATACGAGTTGTCAATAATCACAGTTCTAATTTACGACACTAAAACCTTCTTAATGAAATTAAATTTTATCAAATTGTAATTTGACATCTTTATTGTCTTCGTCTGCCTCAATAACCATTACCTTGATCCTCAATCCTCAATAATCCTGGCATTAACATGGTCTTTATATGGCGGGAGATAATGACTGGCATATTTGGAATTCGACTTCCTTGGCCTCTTTTCCTTGTTGTTGTCTTTTCAAACATTGGCATCTGTTCTCCAAATTTTCTACCGCTAATTAAATGCCTAAAGTTTGTACAGTTATTCTATAATCGTATTGTTTCAGACACTGGTACCAAACTTTATATCAATGAGTCAATGCGCTGCAAGAACTTACTTTGAATATATATATATAGGGTGAACCAAATGTAGGTGGACAGTAAATGATAACGTTTATTTTGAGAATACATATTTAATTTTTTTTGTATCTATAATACAAAATAAAATTTAAATAAATTTAGTTATAATATTTAATATATATAACACAAACACCATAGTTATAATGAACACCATAGTTATAATATAATATAACACAAACCGTATTCAACCTACTGTCCACCTACTTTTGGTTCACCGTGTATATATATATATATATATATATATATATATATATATATATATATATATATATATATATAAGTTATATGGAATATGATACACGAACACGCATTCCAGCGTTACACCAGATAATTGAAAGAAATGCTGGTCATTACTTCGAGTGCGGGGGTTAACACGTAAAATACCTGTGGAAGCGAAAGCGTTATGCGTTTCCTCGGTTATTTAAATGTATGACAGGTTGTGGTGCCTTTCATCCCGTCATAGTATAGTAGTTAGTGTCCTTACTTTCTGTTTAAGAGGTAGTGGGCTCGAACCCTGATGAAGGCAATATTTGCATATATGTATATATATGTTACACACGGACCGTGCATTGAACAAGGAACTCTTCTGGGAAAATCAAATCCACTATAGTTCGAATAAGTAATGGTTAATGACAAATACTATAGTTTTTCTTTTTCATGATGTTAGCCCGACGTGGACGACGGGTCACTCGCAAAGAGGTCCCAAAAACATATAGCTTCCTTCACCAGCTATCTGCAAAGTAGATAGGATCCAGCTTTGGGACAGGATCTAGGGGTTACAGCTACACCTAGCCTACTATATCCAAATCTTAGTATATAGCAAGACTCGTTGCATTCGCGCGGATCCCATCACGAAACGGACATGTTATGTGCCTTGAAAATTGGACGCTCAATTTTGCCAGTTGAGGTTTAAGTTTTGGTTGTTGGATAAAAATACAATAGTTACCCCTTTTTCTTTTGATATATTCAATCCGACGTGAATGCAACGAGTCTTTGCTTATATTGAGGTTCTGAATATACTAGGATAGGTGTAGCTGTAACCCCTAGATCCTGTCCCAAAGCTGGATCCTATCTGCTTTGCAGACAGCTGTGAGGGAAGCTATATTTTTGGGCCTCTTTGCGAGTGACCCGCGTCACGTCGCGTCGGACTAACATCAAGAAAAGAAAAACTATAGTGTTTTGTCATTTTACCATTTACTTATTCGGACTATAGGTTGTTTATTTTCCCAAAGAGTTCTTTGTTCCATGCACGGTCTGCGTGTGTATATATATATTATATATATATATATATATAGAGAGAGAGAGAGAGAGAGAGAGAGAGAGAGAGATAACGATATGGATTTAGTAGAGCAATTTTTACCATTTCGAAATAAGACCACAACTTTGGAGGCCATTAAAGAAACAAAATAAAAAGATATAATTATTCCTGAACATTTTATAGTTAGTTTTTAAAAACATTTAAACTACAACATTCTCTCTGCTTTATGTTGATGAATGCATATGATGTTTACACGCAATCGCGTGGTTTTATCTACACATTCATCAATATTCTTTTATAAAACATGAAAGTAAACTTTTAAATGTTGGTACAAACCAATATTTTATAATCTAGGTTTCTAGGAATACTGGTTCCAGTTTTTTTACTGATGAGTTTTTAATTACGAGTTTTTCCCTTTCACTGGAGTAAAAATATTGGTCCACTTAAAGATCCATTATCTTGTATGAATAATACCAATACCGTAATAAACTATAACGGACTGTGGTTTGCGTAGAGTGACGCACTTATCAGATTTGAATTCTAAATTCACTGTTATCGAGTTTTGAAATAAAGAGAAGACCGAGCAGTTAAATGCTGCCATTCTCTCCAGAATGAAGCCTCATTATGGCGGAGATTTTATATCATAAATGTGTTGTAGAAAATTAGGCTTTTACAGACTGACAGAATTTTTTTTTAAATTAATTTTTGCGCATTATTCAAAAAAAAAACCCTAATCTTTTTGCTTCCTTCAATTAAGGAATCCTGATTTTCTTATTTTTTTGTGCCTATAAATTTTTGGGCAAAAACAATTAGCACAGGAAATTATAACTGGCACTGGCAAGATGAATCATTAGAGTTTTATAAGCAATTCATCCAGATATATACTTCATTAATGTTTACATTTTTCGAACAGAAAACTGAACTAAAGTTAATGGTGAGAAATAATCAGTCAATAATAGCCAATTAAATTCTAAATTACTTTGTAGTCTGCATATTCAAAGCTGTGAAGAGTTTGTCGACCCTCTGAAAATTACTTTAAAAATAAAATTACTAAAATAAAATGGTTAGTTGAACGTGCCCCAAAATTAAAAAGTCATTTTTTTTAAAATTAAAATTACGGAATTAGTCCAAAATCAATATTCTACGGATTTGGTAAAAAATAGACTTTACTTGTTTATATATCATTAAAATAAAAAAAAATGTACAAGCCTTATTGAAAGGACAGTTAATTCAAATGAAATGGGATCACCTGAACATCAGGGCCCCCAGCCTTCTTTAGTTAGCCTTATAAGGCTAACTAACGAAAATATCACGACCTAACCTAACCAATCGTTAGGTCAACTGCACGCCCTTGACGATTGGTTAGGTTAGATCGTGATATTTTTGTTAGTTAGCCTTATAAAGCTAACTAAAGAAGGCTGGGGGCCCTGATCTTCAGGTGACCCCTGAAATGATTTGTAGGTGAATATAAGATAATTTACTATTTTAGCTTTAGTCTGCACAGCAAATTACAACATTTGTCGTTTTTTAATTTCAAAGTTGGTTTACTACCATACTTGGAACCTTACAAATTTTCTGTAGGTGGTAGGCTATCTATTTGGAGGCTATTTCTACCGCCTATTCTACAAATAATATCAAACCTTTTATGCCCAGAATGCACTAGAGTGCATTATTTAAGGCTAGATTTTAAAAACTTTCCCTGAGGGAGGGGGGATACTCCTGGACCCCCTGGCATTAGGGTTGCCAGGTCTCCGGTTTTGGGCCGAAGTCTCCGGAAATTGAGCTTTGTCTCCGGTCAAGTTTATATATCGTTATATCGTTATCGTTATCGTACATATATATATATATATATATATGTATGAGGAAGTTTATATATCGGTTTAGCTACATAAACAAATAATAATGAGCTTGTAGGTAAAATCTCCGGATTTGGAAACCATCTGGTCTGGCACCCCTACCTGGCATTGATTACAAATCCTACCACATTTGCTTTTCAAAATGTTGGCAAATATGTATTACACTGCTGTATGAAGGTCCTCTCCTGAAAGTTAATAAGGGACATTTAAATAAAAGTATAGCCTACTGTAAATAAGATTTTAACGTTTTACTCACGCGTCATTGTAATGGGCTCATATGGCGTTAAAATTGTAAATATATTTTGATAATATGTTTGTGTGCAGCATTTTGGAACACGGAGTACAGCAGGGATATTTTCGTACGTGTGAAATTCTGAAATACACTTTATAATAAGCACGTTACGATTTTACTCGCTTTCACATGACGTACAAACGTACTCAAAACGTAATCACATCCACTCTCACAAACATGTTGCCTCCCCTTCACTCTCGCCCTCCCCTCTAGCTGATAATTTCTAAATCTAAAACCGTCCCTAATAATAACGTTATCAATTCAGTTACTGCAGTTATTAATCATCCTTTCCATTTACGTACCTTGTTCAGAAAAACAACGCTATTGTGTTCTTGATTGGCTGGAAATGGTTCTCTAAAGTTTAAAACATTGATTTGCCATTATTTGTAATAAAACTCAACTGTCAGCAGACTTACAGTATAAAGATTTAGTAAAAATAATTGAGACCGTAAATTACAGAAAGTGCAGTGATGGATTTATGTTCACGACGAAAAATTTATCGTCCGATGTTGTAAAAAATGAACAGTGGTGTATTTTCATTAACTAATTGCAGTAAATGGTAAATGCGAGTCTTGCTGACTTGCTGACTTTTGTCATCAATGACGTGATGGATCACCTGAAGATCAGGGCCCCCATGTATTCTTGTTTTTTCTTTACAGTACCAAATATAATAATAAATTAAGTTGAATGCCCGGTTAGGTTAACTGTACGCCCTTAACGATTGGTTAGGTTAAGTCGTGATATTTTCGTTAGTTAGCTTTATAAGGCTAACTAAAGAAGGCTGGGTGCCCTGATCTTCAGATGATCCAATGTTTCTACTTGAAACGTCACTTTAGAATTAAATGGGGGGGCTTTTTACCTTGAATTTATTATTGCAGTGTTTGTTTTCCTAAGTTAAACATCATAATTAATCAGATTCGTCACAAGTTTTAAAGTTACAGTCTAATGAAACACGTCAAATACTGATTAATATGTATAGAGTGGCCACAAAGTCCCTTTGCATGAAAAACAAAGGCAACATACAGATATACTGTAATTTCACCGCAAAGGAACTTTGTGGCCACTCTGTAGCTGCAAAGATTAAACATGTATCAATGTTTATGGATTAATCACATACGTGTCAAATCCTAAAACGCATTTGCGTTAAAAGCAATGACGCCTTATGAATACAGAATATGAGTTTTAGAACTTAATTTTATTCCTATCGTGGCCAAGTTTTCCATAAGATAAAAGGGACAGACAAGTTACAGAGACTGCAGTAGTGCCACAGGTTTAAGCACTCGGTTCGCTCTCATCCAGGGATCTTAGACAACTTTCTTCTCTGGTGAAGCCTGGTTCTGCCTCGGTGGGTATTTGAGCAGCCAGAATACAGGATTTGGGTTACAGAGAAGTCTTTATCAGTAACTCTTTGATAGTTAGAAGAAAGGAGTGTGGTGTCCAGTCTCGCGGCAAAAGATAGTTTGATCACTCTTTTTACAGAAACTGTAACTGGTGAACGATACAGAGACATCATTTGACAGTTCATTGTAATGTTACATGCTGAACAAGTGATGCATGGTTCTAACAAGACGAGGCACCAGTTCATACAGCCACAAAAACGTTGGAATTCATTCAGAACTACTTCGACGACAGAGTAAACCAGCAACTTTGACCGTCTTGATCCCCAGACTATCGGATTATTTTCTATGGAGATACATCAAACAAGTATACGCCATCATTCCTAGGGATCTGGATGGCTTGAAGCGGAACATAACTACCTGCGTTGACATCGTCACTCCGGCAGAGTGTTTTTGCGAACATGCTCTAGCGTGTGGGTAAATGCATCCAAGAAGATGGTGGTTACTTGTTGTAGGACACTGTGTGATTTTCCTCATTTTCCGTTACCAATGTACTGTAAAAATTTCTGAGTTAAAAGTTTCCATTCTTTTCGTTTTCTTTCCAAATGAAGGTTTGTGCGACATAATAAAGCAGCTGATGTGATTTCATCAGGAAAATAAATGAAATAGCTGTAACAAATGAAATATTTATGGTATTTTTTTTTAGTACCGCAACTATAGTGATACGACGTGTATTTTGGAACCAAGTTTTTCGTCGCCTCTCCCTCGCCCCCCCACACACAAAAAATCAACTAAAAAAAAGTTTTTTAAATGTTGATCAAAAGGAATTTCATTTTTACAATATAAATCTAAAAGTTATTGAACCGTTTTTTGCCATATTTTAGGATCATATTGTTATAATGTTATAATGTTTCAGACCAACAAAGACCCTAGGATCTACTCATGGCTGGTCTACCTAACTGTGGTTGTAGTTGTGTATTGCGCATGTCGTCCGTGGTCGCGGAGGGGACCTACAATTTTACGTCGGTTCCGAACCACAAAAACCTTAATTTTACTACCTTAAACTATACCCAATCTATCAACATATGCGTCTAATCGATTTTTAAACATGTTTATAGACGTGCTACTAATTACTTCTACCGGCAAACTATTCCAGCTATTTACTATTCTATGCGTAAAAAAGTTTTTGGCAACTGCTGTCTCGAACCTTCTACTAGTCAGCTTACTGACTTACTGTTAAATATTAATATAGATACACTATCAAGCCTTCTAAAATTATATTCAATCGTAGTTTAATGAAATACCTAAAAAGTTACCAACCTCAAAGAAATCAAATCATGCAGAAATCTTCTTTGGTCAAATTCTAGGATCATATTAATACGAGTTAATAGTGATTAAGAGAAATAATTAGTATAATTTATAACATATTAACTGAGGCCCTCCAAGGAAGAAGTGGCTAAGCGACAAAAGTGAAAGAAGACAGAAAACGCAAAGTTGTACCAATTTGAAAGTGACATAAATTTTTGAACTTTTTAAAATATTTCAAAGAAATATCTTCATAAGTTCAAAAGTTATGTCACTTTGAAATTGGTACAATTTTAACTGCATTTTCTGTCTTCTTTTACGTTCGTCGCTTAGCCACTTCTTCTTTGGAGGGCCTCAATTATATATCAATGAATATTTTAGTATAGCCTATCATGGTATGGTTGGGATTTTGAATATGGCATACTTTCCTGTCCCTGATTGCTCTTAACTGTTAAAAATGTAGAAGAGTTGAAAATATTATATAACCTCTACAGTAGTGTTTTTCAAACTTTTTCTCACGACCCAGTGGAAGAAAACCACTTACTCCGCGACCCAATGGAAGAAAACCACTTACCCGCGACCCAGAATATCTTTTGACTTGTGTTTTCACAAAATCACAATAAAGGGCAATACATGCTAGCTTTAACCACTTCACTTCTAGTAACTAGACATCGAACTTACTTGAAAAACTTTAAATACAGTATAAATACAGTAAATAAAAATGAGGCGGTCCATTTTACCACCAATTTTAGATAACTGTTTTGTAGAGAGAATTTTCTACGCCTAGACCCAATGATTAATATTTCGCGACCCTACTTTAAAAACCACTGCTTTGCGGGGCGTGGGTGAGCAATAGGCGGACACGGATCCGGACTGCTAACGGAGCTTATACAAACCGTCCGTGATAAACCGATACGATGATTATTGGATTTACTCAAAAAAAAAAAAAGCCAAACTTTGACATTTCGAAAGAAATCAAAATCAAACTTTTTCCGTTCTTTTATGAAGTTTAAATTTAGTTTGTTTTCATTCGAGAGATTAAAAGTAGAAATTTTTAATTTGATTTCGATCAAATTATGCCAAACATTTGAAAAAAAAAAAAAAACAGTCCAAAAGAAAAAAGTGTGTAGCGATGTAACCGTGTTACTGTTTTTATATGAAACATTACCTCGTTGTAATTATGTAATTTTTATAATTGGACGCTCGCGAGTAAAAATGATTCAAGTGTATTTTTTAACGATTTTTCCCTTTTGTCAAAAAAGTGACTCAAGTACATGAATCAGCACTCTGCACGCCAAGTGCTTGCCCTCGAAGTGACTCGAATGACCCAAAGTGACTCAAATCTCACTTTGTGGAAAGAAGAAAACAGTGATTAGAGATGTCTCAAATACTTGAATAACCTATTGAGTTTGAGCGTTCTGAATGTATTTGAATCACATCTGCTTCCAAGCGTCCAATTATAGTATTGGTTTGCTGTTAATCTTACATTATACTATAAACATATAATTTTGCATTATATTAAAAATTTAATAGGTATAAATTAATAACGTCACATAGAAATCCATGTTCAAATAACTATTACTAGAATTTAGTAGAACAAACAACACTTTCAACAAAAAAGTAGGTGGTTGGTTGTGAACTTAAATCATTAATGGTTCAGAGAAATTAGCGACATTGGGTCTGGAAAGTAACTGGATGGGAGACCGTCCTCTGCTTTCTAATTATGTACTAAAAAATAATTAGCTCAGTCGCCAAAATGCATAATAAGTATATCTTTCTGTTGTTACAGAAATTAAAGTGATGGTTTTTATAAACAGTTAATTATTATCTATTATCCCTAAGTAATGAAGACTTTATATACATTATACTGGAGAAGTTTCACTGTACTGTACATCAGAAATTAGACTGGTAGAACTTAATAAAATAATAGACAATTTTTTCTCTTTGTTTAATATTAAAAAATAAAATGATCAAAAAATTCCAAATAACCTTTTAGGCCATGAATAAGTGTTTTGGTCAATAGAAATTAGAAATAAATCTATAAATAATAATTTAACATGGAACTAGTTCGTGTAGCGTATAGAATCATAAGGTTTTCACCTCATTTAAGTGGTGGATACGCGTTCCAAATCGCAAGGCCTAGGCAAGTTAATCGTTATTATGGAAGGTGTCAATATGGCGTTTGAAACTGTGACAAGTTTTATAGATGTCATAAACTTATGCAAGGGAAAAAGTTAATTTAATTAATGAATTACTAAAGATGAAGGCATTAAAATAACTTCCACAAAAATGGTTGGTTAAGGCATTAAAAGATCGCGCGCAACAAATACTTTTAGAAATCTTCTAATAAGAATTAGAAAGCAAAAATTCTAAGATAATTAACCTAACCTAACCTAACCTAACCTAGCTACAAACCGCTTACATTTGGTTGTATTCTCTATTAAAAGTCTAAGAAGCAATTTACACTTTTAAAATAAAACAAAAAAATTGTCCACTATTAACCTTAGTCATCTGACTCAACGGGCATATCTATGTGTGTGTGTGTGTGCGCGTGTGTGTGTGTGTGTATCATATTTACCTAATTAATCTGAGAGCCCAGTAAAGCCTAAATCTTAAGGGTCAAATTATATAAAAGTAAATATTTCAATTGGCAGTATTATTGTATCATTGTAACATAACAAAAAGTGCAATAGTGTAATATTATAATATTTTATAATTATTACAATAAAATTATGATCTTGAAAACTTAATTAGCTAATTGTTACACGTAATTCAATTTTATAACTTCCACAAATGCATTCATTCATTCTGCTGCAATGAAGCTAAAATGAGCTTCCAGGCTTAAAATACCATTTTGGAGGAAATGAAAGCGAATATATGAAAGTAGAAAAAAATAGATGTGAATCACTCCACTTAAGAAGGTAGACAGACTTTCCTTTCCAGAATCTTGAAACACGAGTGAAGTTGATTAATAGAAAAGGTCAAAGTATTATTCAGATCCGTATAAAGAAAGGTTAAGAACGAAATTTACATATCATAAATAATATGCGGAAGATTTTATCCCCCCCAAAAGGGTCACCACCAGATAGAAGAGGTCAGTGATTTATATTCTTTCCTCTAAAAGGGTATTTGCGGCGGGTAAACGTGACAATTTATAGCACCAAATTTTCTATTGATATAATTTATATATATATATATATATATATATATATATAGAGAGAGAGAGAGAGAGAGAGAGAGAGAGAGAGAGAGAGATATCTGTAAATTGAGGTAAAAAATTTCAGCGATTTGAGACGTCAAATCTGGGAAGTAATTTTATAATTAACTTCATAAAAAAAATTAAAAAAAGACGAATTTCTTTCTAAAATCTCAAATGAAATTTCCCTAATTTTATTTGTAAATTAATTTCTGTACAATTATAAATATACTAAATAAAAAAAAAAAATGTTTGTAACCTTGATTAACCTTGGTTTTGCTTCCACCGAAATTGTTCATTCTGACGAAGGTCAAGCTTGTCACCTCACCTTAGGACCTACAGTTTAACGTGGAATCCAAACCACGCCCCACCAGCAGCCCAGCGTCTTAACCACTAGGCTACCCAGGGTACCCGTTTATCTACCAACCAATTTTATTGTGTGAAAGGATGAACAGCTGGGTTTGCTGCGCGCCGACTGCTGTCACCGGATCTCGATCCCGGGGCCGATGGATTTGTAGTCAGCGACGCAAACCACTACACCACCGAGGCGCTATATATATACCTCGTACACCCCGTAGTAGTTTCGTGCGTTGGTTTCTCTTCACACAAAGGTCAAGCTGGTGGTCCTGCCTCGATGCCTGGCTTGGTGGAGGAGCGAGTTGCTCGTTTGACTCTCCAACGCAAATACCCACGTACTCCCGGCTCATCTGATACCGTCCTGAGCCAAGCATCTCGTCTTCTTTTGAAAACTTCAACTTTGACCCCTGTAACGTTTCTGAGGTCCTTTGGAAGCTGGTTAAAAAGTCTTAGCCCCCTGACAACCAAGCTGTTTTCTTTCAATGTTGAGGAGGTCCCTTGTCAGGCCTTTAGTTTGGGAACACTACATATTATGCCTTTCATATTTTCCAGTATTGTTTGGGTGGTAACTGGGTTTGGTTGGACGTTTGGTACCAGTTTTTCCATCATTTTCCATGTATATACATATTATGGTGTACCTTTCCCTTCTTCTTTCCAGGGAGTACAGACTTAGTTTACATAGTCCTTCCTAGTAGTTGAGTTCTTTGCAGCCATCGATCTTGGTTGTGAAATGTTTGTGAATATCTTCCAGTTTATTAATTTCTTCCTTCTTGTGTGGGGCCGTCAAGACTGAGCAGTATTCAAGTTTTGGTATGATCAGTGTTTACAGCAGGGGGATCATTACCGTCTTGTCCCTTCTTTTTAAGGTTCTTAGTACCTGTCCCGCGACTCTTTTTGCTTTGTTTATTGCTATCTGATTTTGTGTCTCGAATTTCGCATCATCGGTCATTATAACTTTTATAATGTTATAATGTTATCGCTTCGTGTCTCTCTCTGAACTTCCTGTCTGTCTGGGGCATAATATGCTGTCAAGTTCCTCATTTCTACCATATCTCAAGAGCTGAAATTTCTCGGTGTTAAATGTCATGTTGTTGTCTTCTGACCATTTGTATATTTTGTTCGTGTCCCTCTGCAAGGCCTCCACCCCTTTTACATCGCTGATTTTTCTGCTGATCTTTGTGTCGTCTACAAAGGATATTACTATACTATTGCTGTTTACTTCATTGTCTATGTGTGTTAGCATGATAATGAAAAGGAGCGAGGCCACTACTGTTCCTTGTGGTACTGAGCTGCATATTTCCGATTCTGATGATGATATACCTTGAATTTTAACGACCTGTATACTTTCTCTGAGGAAGTTGTAGATCCATTTTCCAACTTTGCCTGTTATTCCCATATGTTTCATTTTATGCGCTATTATATCATAATCACAGTTGTCGATGGCTTTAGCAAAATCCGTGTATATGACATCGTAGTTTTCATTGCCTTCAAGTGCATCTAGAATATTGTTATAGTGTTCTATACGTTGTGAGAGGCAAGATCTTCCTGACCGGAATCCATGCTGATTTTCGCTGTCTTTCCAGTTTCTCCAAGAAGTCATATATTTTCTCTCTAACTAATCTTTCAAATACTTTGGTGAGATGGGATGTCAAAGACACCGGTCTATAGTTCTTCGCTTGAGATCTGTCCCTTCCTTTATATAGGTACAAAATTCGCTCTTTTTAAGATACTCGGTATTTCTTCAGTGTCTAGGGATCTTCTCCATATCCAATATATGGTATTTCATGTTTACAGTTTTTAATCAATAATGTGTCCCATTTGTCCGGATCTGCCGCTGAGTGTGAGTTCATTTGTCATATAGCTCGCGCTATATCTTCTGGGGTAAAATCAAGATCTGTTATTCAATCTCCTTGCAGTTTCTGTTCAAAGAATGTGTCTATGTCAGATATCGCTTTGTCACTTTTTGGGGTGCTGAAGACTGATTCATATTGGGCTCTCAATGTTTCCTTTATATCGTCGGTTAGTTCATTATTTCCTTTCTTAGTGGCCCGACAGTGGCGCGCGTTTTTCTTTTTCTTTTCGCATAGCTATAGAAATATTTTGGATTTTCCTTTATTACTTTTACCGCCTTTTCCTCTTCCCTCTCTGTATGGCCTTAATCAGGGTTTGTATTTCCCTATTGATACTCTCCAATTTTTCTTGTATTACTTTTCCGGTATTGTTATCTCTGCAGTTTACTCACTTCTCCACTACTCTCTTTCTTTTGCGGAATATTGTTCGCCTTTACCTCTCGAACCAGCTCCTATTTCCTTTTGGCTGGGCTTTCGGAGCATATTTTTCTAAAATTCCCAGCGTCTTCTCTTCTAAGATTGTTAGCATTTCTTCGTTGTTTATTCTCGAAAACTGTTTTCCACTCTATTTGGGCCATGTGAAATTTGATTTCTTCCCACTGTATAGTCTTGGAATTTAAGTGAACGTTCCCAAATTTGGCTTCTTTCTTCATTACGGGTATTGTCTTTAATGTTTTCGCCATATTTGTTGATATCTCGATTATGTTGTGGTCTGAGATAATAGATGGGGTTATTTTTATGTCAACAATCAAGTTCGTGTTATTCGTGAATACCAGATCTAAGCACTTATTTTTCCTGGTGTTTTCTGTTATCTCTTGTGTCGACTATGGCGGAACTTAAATTGAACGATTTCAAACTTCTTGTTGCCGTTATATATAGGACCCTAATCAAACAGCTGATACAGACGAAGCGTTATGTCGTGAACTATCGTGAACTAAAGAGAATAATAGGTAGTGAGCAGGCCCTAATTATGAATGACTTTAATTGCGCTAACGTAAATTACGATATAATGCAGGGAGACGCGGAAGGTAATCGTTTAGTTAATTTTCTCGAGGATAGTTTTCTTATTCAAAAGGTTGGGGAATCTACGAGGTTGGACAGTATTTTAGATTTAGTAATAACTACGGATGATAGGCTTATCACTGATCTTCAAGTAATAGAACCGTTAAGCAATAGCGATCACAATATGGTAGAGTTTATCCTCTCAGTAAGTCACTCGAAACCAGTTAACTCCACTAAAATTCCTAACTTCCAGCACGCAGACTTTTGTAAATTTAGAAGTGAATTGTCACACGTCAATTGGGAAAACGTAATGGGGACCTCCAACGCAAAAATAATGTGGGAATCGTTTGAAACAGTGTTTAGGACTATAAATGAGGAATGTGTACCGTACAAGATTAAGCGTGCGAAAGTAAATAACAAGCCCTTGTGGTTTACTTTTAGAGTAGGGGATATTATAAAGAGTAGAGATAGGGCTTACAGGCTAAATAAGTGCGATAAAGACAACTTGTGGTTACGAAACAACTACATATCTCTAAGGCGTGAAGCGAAAAGCGTAATAAAAAAGTCCAAGCGTGATTGAAATTTCCATAGCTCGGGACACCAAAGAAAACCCCAAGCGATTTTTTCAATACGTCAATAATAGGAACCCAGTAAAAAGTGTCTTGAGACCGTTAAAATTCTGATTGAGAGCTAGTTTCTGAAAACAAGCAAATGGGTACCCTGCTAAACGATTTTTTACGTCAGTTTTTACAATAGAAGATGTAACGAATATCCCTACGGTCATAAACATCATACCTTTCGATAATGGTAATACTTTGGATAATATTGTGGTTAGTGAAAGGGAGGTAATGCACTATATTGGTAAAATGAAAATGCTTAAATCACCGGGGCCGGATTCCATATATCCCATACAACTAAAAATTAAAAGAAAGCATTGTTGTGCCGCTAACAAAGATTTTTAATGCGTTTATTTCTGAGGGGTGCGTATCAGATAATTTCAACTTAGCAAATGTAACATCTATTTTTAAGAAAGGCGATAAAGGTGCGGCGAGAAATTATAGGCCAATCAGTTTAGCGTCTGTTGTAGGTAAGCTACTGGAATCAATAATTAGGGATCGTATAGTCGAACACTTAGAATTGCATAACTTGATTAGAAATACGCAGCACGGTTTTAAGCGAAACAAATCTTGCTTAACTATCTTTTAGAATTTTTCCAAAGCGTGGTTGAAGGTTGCGATGCTAACGCTTGCCGCTTCAGACACCTATTTCTTTTTTAATTAACAACACTTTATCAACAAACCGACTCACTAGCTATGGGATCCCCCTTAAGTGCCACTTTAGCCAACATTTTTCTCAGTCACCATGAAAATAACTGGCTACGCCATTGCCCCACCCACTACAAACCACACCTATATAAAAGATACGTTGACGACACCTTTCTCCTTTTTCACATTGCCAACCACGCCCCCTTTTTTCCTATCTTAATTCCCAGCACATAAACATTAAGTTCACCAAAGAAGACGAATCCAATAACACCCTACCCTTCCTAGATATAACAATAACAAAACAACAAATTCAGCACCTCTATATACCGAAAACCCACATACACAGGCCTACAGGGTGTCCCGAAAGTCTTGTTACACCTATGTATAATCTCGGAATATTAAATGATGTTTGGTTCCAACAGGATGGAGCACCTCCCCACTATTCCTTGAGGGTTCGTGAATATTTAAATGAGGTGTTTCTGATCGATGGATTGGGACATTAAAATGCAACATTAAAATGGCCTCCGAGAAGCCCAGATCTCTCTAGTTGTGACAATGCATTTTGGGGATTTATAAAGGAAAAGGTTTCTCAAAAACGTTATGATCCCAATGATCCTTTAGTCCGTCATTGGAATCATAACGTTTTTGAGAAACCTTTTCCTTTATAAATCCCCATAATGCATTGTCACAACTAGAGAGATCTGGGCTTCTCGGAGGCCATTTTAATGTTGCATTTTAATGTCCCAGTCCATCGATCAGAAACACCTCATTTAAATATTCACGAACCCTTAAGGAATAGTCGAGAGGTGCTCCATCCTGTTGGAACCAAACATCATTTAATATTCCGAGATTATACATAGGTGTAACAAGACTTTCGGGACACCCTGTAGGTACTAATTACCTAAGCCACACCACTTCGCTATATAAAATAAACAGCATCAAAATCTTAATCCACCACGCCTATCAACTTTGTTCTTCTACTTATCCCTCCATAACGAAATAGAATTCATTCATAATTTCGGCATTAACAACTCATTCCCAAAAAATCTTTTACAATGTTTAACCAGAAATTTTATTAATAATATTTATCAACCCCCCCTTAAAGTGCCACCGTTAAAAAGACGTACAATACTTTTCCTTTCTCTATTACGACCATATCAGCCACAAAATACTCTCAGAACTCGGTCTCCTACTCACCCCTCTTTACCCCCAAATTAACTTTCAATTCGTTTTCACCAACAATAACAGCATCAAATCATACCTCAACCACAAAGAAAAAACACCTCAGCCCCTTGCTTCGTCCACCATCTACGTTTCCAACTGTGTTCGCTGCAAAGCGCTATATTTGCAACACCATTCGCCAATATCAAACAAGAGTGGACGAGCATCGCGGTATTTCTACCAGAACATCGCAGCCCTTAAATAAACCTTCCAACTCAGCAATAAGGGATCACTGCCACCTTCACAACCACCCACTACTTCCCTCCAATTTCAAAATTATTAAAGCAACTAACCATCTAATCGACCTCCGCATTCTAGAGTCCCTATACATCCTCAGTATTAAACCAGCTCCCAACGATTATATTCTGCTTTTAACTTAAACATAGCCAGATAAACTGTCATATCCTGCCACCAAAATCCACCATCACTCCGTCTGGCGCCAACTCTCCTAAAATGGACTCTAATATGAGACTCTTCTCGATTTTGTTCACATTTAACTTTATATTTTGACTATTGGTCACTCTTCTGTATTTTATATTATTTTATTTTTAATTTTAATTACTTAAATATAAATTTAATATCACGCATTTATTTAAATATATTGTATTAATTTCCGTTCATTATATTTATTTATTTATTTTATGTATTTGATTTTATAATTTTAGCACTGATGATGGAAATTGATATTTCCGAAACGTTTGTAAATAAACATGTACCATTTCTTCGTCCTCTTATTCCTTGCTAAGCTACGGTTCCCCAAGAACAAACCCTTCAATCAAGTTATATATAGGCCCACCGAGAGGATGGGGATACCGTGGAAAAATCCCCTGGGCCCGGACCTCTAGGGGGCCCGGAAAGAAGGGGAATAAACTCTAAAAATATTAATAAAGCAATTGATAAAATAACAGAGAGAATATAATTAATGAACATATATTTTATAGAGATTATCATAGTCAAACTGAAACAGATAAAATATTATCCGCGGTCCACCAATGCCCAAGACCGACTGACAGATCTGGGAACCATTGTAATTGAAAGCCAGTTAGCCCGTACTTTAAATTTCATCAGAATCATTTACCACTTTGCTAGAGAGAAGGCAAAGAAAGTACACTTCTAATTATGAAAATCTTGCAGTAAACAATTGTCTCGCCTGCATGGACTGGTACTGCATTTGTAAATTGTATGGTGATAGAATTAATATAATTGATTCGAAAAATAAAATGGTCATTTTCTTTTAAGTTGGTTATTCATACTGTATGTTTTGAATAGTGACTTAGACATATAATCAGTTTGCTTGTTATGTACACAAAAAACATTCATAATAAAATAATGAGTAAACAGGGGGGCCCATATACCAATCCTTCCCCGGGGCCCGTGGCAGCTCTCGGCGGCCCTTTATATATATATATATATATATGATGAATAAAACCACGAAGGAAAGGAAACACAAAATGGTGCTCAAGCGCTTTCGTCTAATGACATCCTCATTTGTGTTTCCTTTCCTTCGTGGTTTTATTCATCATAAATATTTTTCACGTGTTACTTTCGTGAAATAATTTTCATATATATATATATATATATATATATATATATATATATATATACAGTCAGTATGTAAAATGAGGCAATTTATAAATTGGTTAACAAAAACTGGGTTGTGATATTGTGAGGTAGTATGAAGTCGTAGTAATTTGATTTAGGGGTTTTAATCGTAACACGAGTTTAAATTCGACAAAATAAGATATCACGTGTAGGAGCTAATGTAACTTCAATGACCACCAAAGAAAATGTAGGAGGAATTTGGCAATTTAGGAATACCTACAGTATATATATATAATAAGGAATATTTAGATCAGGGCGAGAGTTTCAAACATTTATTGTAGACGTTTCGAACCGTCGCAAGGATCATCTTCAGTAAAGAACTGCGATGAAAAATAAAATAAATTGAAATAATACAAAAAGTTAAAAAAATAAAATGAACGAAAAAAATAAAAATAAAATTAAATTTAAAAATTAAAAAACAAAAAATTAAAAAAGCAAAAATGAATTCATGAAAACAATAATTTACAAATATTAATCACAAAGGATTACAAAAAGGAATACAAAAAGGAATACGAAAAGGAATACAAACAGGAATACAAAAAGGAGTACAAACAGGAATACGAAAAGGAATACGAAAAAGGATACAAAAAGGAATACAAAAAGGAATACAAAAGGATTACAAAATGGATACCAAAAAAGAATACAAAAGGAATACGAAAATGAATACAAAAAGGAATACAAAAGAAATACAAAATGGAATACAAAAAAGAATACAAACAGGATACAAAAAGGAATACAAAATGGAATACAAAAAAGAATACGAAAGGAATATGAAAAGGAATACGAAAAGAAATACAAAAAGGAATACAAAAGGGAATACAAAAGTATACATGTATAAAAATCCATAATATTAAATAATACAGAATAACAAAAAAAAAACCAGAGTAAACGAAAGGGCAAGTGAAATATTACCTTAGGCACACACATCGTCTAGGAATGGAAGGAGAAAAGTGACTGGGAGGGGGGGAGGACATGGAAAGAATTATGGTGGAAATTGGTTGGTGGTGCAATGTAATTTACGAAACAAAGAGTTTAACTGATGTATTTTGTAATTTAAAGAAGGATTAAGGTTTTTATATCTGGTGATTAACTGACTATATCTTCCTATCGTATTCAGGGAACTGGAAGACAAATAACAATTGATTACGGTTTATTAAGCGGTTGGTCTGTTAACTATGATTACGAATGGTAGTGTGTTCAGGGTTAGACAGGGGAGGGCAGCCTGTTCGATGAGAAAGACCCCTGTGCTTGTCTATCCTCTGTTTAAGTTGAGGGTCAGTTTGGCCCACACAGCAGGCATTGCCGTCTGCACATGAATAGCAATAAACAACAGAGGACATAACAAAGCCAGGGAGACGTTCTTTGTGGCGACAAAAATTATGTATTAAAATTGTTTATTGCTGTTCATTTATCAAAAATATTTGTTTATATATATATATATATATATATATATATATCGTAAAGAACGACGCTTGTATAGGAGATGAAGTAGAGTTAAAGAGAGAAAAACTGCCATTTTTACAACTTTGAATGCAGGAATAACTCCATCGCATCTGACCGGCAATCGGAAGATCCCGGGTTCGATTCCCGGGTGGTTACCTCATTTTTTCATTTGTTTCGTTCTCTCTCTCTCGTCTTGTGCGGAATATCTCCTATACAAGCGTCGTTCTTTACGTTATTTATACTGCGTGTTCTTTGCAGTTGAATGTATATAATGTTACGGCATGCGGGAGGTGCCCCCTTGGGGCATTGGTTTCTGCGAGTATGTAGAAGAATTACGGCATTTGAAAGAGTGAGGCCCATGGTGTAATGGTATCGCATCTGACCGGCAATCGGAAGATCCCGGGTTCGATTCCCGGGTGGTTACCTCATTTTTTCATTTGTTTCGTTCTCTCTCTCTCGTCTTGCGCGGAATATCTCCTATACAAGCGTCGTTCTTTACGTTATTTATACTGCGTGTTCTTTGCAGTTGTATATAATATATTATATATATATATTATATATATATTATATATATATATATATATATATTATATATATATATATATACTGAAAACGCGTACAGTGCTTTATCATAGCCTCATTTCATATCAGCTTATAGATATAATTTCATCGTATTAAACTTTGAAAACACCAAAAATATTTTTTAAATTTAAAATGAGGGTCTCCTCCCCACTTCCCGATAAAAAAGGAACGAACAAACAAATAAAAAAAAACCTTTGATGAAGTAGAGTTAAAGAGAGAAAAACTGCCATTTTTACAACTTTGAATGCAGGAATAACTCCAATGCTCGACGGCTCGAAACGACTTTTTTTTATGTATGAAGGAGGGGCCAAGGACGAACGCCCACAAAAATGTACAATAAAAGGAGAATGAGAAAGCTGAAATCAAAGGTCAGAAGTTTTCGAGGTGCCTAGACACTCTACGTTTCAAAGATTGGAGGTCATTGACAGGGGGAAAGATGGATTGAAGAAGGTTTTCCAGAAGGATTGAGAATACCGATTAACCCTTTCGTTAGAGAGTTGGACAGAAAAGGGGTGAGAGTGTGTCGAGAGTCGACTCCTTAAAGAAGTCATGCATTTAGAGAATTTAGAAGAGCAATGTCCGTCATAATAGCAATAGTAAGGGAGAGTGAAGCAACCTTACGGCGAAGGAAGAGGGATTGAAGACAGTTAGTAAGAGGTGGAGAAATGATGACACAAAAAGCCAGAGTTGTGTGGGTTGAACCACCCCACACATGAGAAGCGTATTCCATACAGGGACGGTCAAGATCCCTGTACAGAGACACCAACTGAGTCGGGGTGAAGAAACTGCGGGACCATTACAGCACACCTAACTTCTTAGAAGCTGTTTTAGAAAGAGCGTATATGTGATATTTCCAGGAAAGATCAAAGGAAACGCCAAGAATGTCAAGCGAAGGGGAAGGATTGAATGATGTATTGCTGAAGGGGATTGTCGTGTGGAAGATTGTGACAAGTGGACAGATGAAGGAACTGCAGTTTTGAAGTTTTGAAATCCACAACGTTTTCTCTGCCCCAGTCAGAGAAAGTACAGGGTGAGCGAAAAGTCCCTGTGCACCTGCAAGAAGTGTAGTGAACCTGTACCTGCACTGTGTTGGAAGTGAACAGGTGCACAGGGACTTTTCGCTCACCCTGTAGAAAGATAAGAAGTCAGATGCGCCATAGCCGTCTCTTGCGAAGCATGGAGCAATAACGTTATTATCTGCTGCTGATTTCCATGATCATTCTAGCGCATTATTTAAAGAGTTAAAACTACTAAAGCTCAATGATGTAATCAAACTGTCACATTTTATTAAACTTATAATTAGTAAATAAATATTTTGTAACTCATCAAGAAATCAACTCGTATCAAAACAGAATTAGATCAAAGCAAGTTATTCCTCAATTTAGATTGTCTTCATCTAAAAAATGATTCATTTTCATCGGACTAAAACTATGAAATGATTTAAATACTGATGTAAAAAAATATTGTGAATGTAAATTTGTTTAAAAACCAAGTTGAAATCCCGATTAATAATGATTTGCTAATAAAAATCTAGGATTAAATATACATTATTACTTTATTACTTATTCATTTCTCGTATTTAATCTCGGATTAAATGTACATTACTTGTTATTGTTCATCTCTCATGTCTAATATTAATTTCTGTAATCTCGGATTAAATGTACATTACTTGTTATTGTTCATCTCTCATGTCTAATATTAATTTCTGTAATCTCGGATTAAATGTACATTACTTGTTATTGTTCATCTCTCATGTCTAATATTAATTTCTTTGTATAGTATTGGTATTATACCTTCAATAATGATTTTGTATTTGTTTTATATCTACAGGGTGATTCAAAAGTCAGGTTACATAGGGCTTTTCTGTTTCTTTGCAGGTAAATGAGTTATGAGATGTTATCGAAGGAGGAGCGCATTGATGTGATATTCCGAGACGTCGCAGTGGACGTATCGAACATGTGATGTGACTATTCCCCTGTATCATTACATAATACAGTATTTCCCTATGTAACCTGACTTTTGAATCACCCTGTATAATAATAACGTAAGATTAATATAAACTCTAATTAGTAAGTCTTATTCACGATTTGGATATTAATAATAATAATAATAATAATAATAATAAAATATCCTTTTTATTTTTAATTAAGAGCCCAGTAACGCTTAAAACTTAAAGGTAAAATAAAATAAAATAAATAGTTCAAATTCACAATTATTTGTGTTATGTTAAAATTACTCTAACAACAAAAAATGTAAAATTGTATTTATGTTATCAATAAAGGTTATTCAATTCAAATCAATTCAATTCAACTCAATTTTGTTGAGAGGGTTGCTTTGTGAAGCGGATGGAAAAATGAAGAGTGGAATCACAGGCATGGGAGTGGGTAGGAAAGGAGTTGTAATGAGTTGTTTGAAAACATATTAAATTTCGCGAATGAGAATAAAGATATAATGTAAATTTATCCAAAAAAGGGATTCGAACACGCGGTCACTGACAAACGAGTCCAACACTGTAATCATTCGTGTAAAGGCAACAGCGACAACAAAATAATAATCAAAATTAAATTTGCTCTCATTTAAATTATATATGTGTGTGTGTGTGTGTGTGTGCGTGTGTGTGTATACGCACATGTGTGTGTGTGTGTGTGTGTGTGTGGTGTGTGTGTGTGATTAAAATTAAATACATACAGAAATTAATTACGACT
The DNA here is from genome assembly GCA_023014485.1 of Bathynomus jamesi. Classification (NCBI taxonomy): domain Eukaryota; kingdom Metazoa; phylum Arthropoda; class Malacostraca; order Isopoda; family Cirolanidae; genus Bathynomus; species Bathynomus jamesi. Next base: position 284,517 of record JAJOZX010000679.1, read on the forward strand.
AATATCCAGTTCGCGGCCACCAATTCTTCGACAAAGTTCAAATTTGTTACAAGCATCCTGATTGGCTGAGAGCTGATAACATTATCATGATCTCTCAGCCAATCATGCCAAATCTTTTATTTTATCGGTCAATCATGGCAAATTGTTTTCTTTACGTCACCACAATACGACATAGAAATACATAATTGTTTAGTCTTCAGTGAATAACCGGGAAGGAGGGATGTGTCTGTGTACATTCACAGATTTAATAAAATTTATACAAACTGAAACTGACTTGATAATTTACCTACAATATGAAAGATAGGCGAAACTATCATTTTTACAGAATATGATATCCATTGTATTTTGTATAAAGTGTGTTAGAATTTTGTGCTTCGTGTAGATGTGGGCAGAAAAAATTTAAGTTATAGCCTAAGTTAAGCCTACTTAGGTTAAGCCTACAATTGTGTTACTTACGCATTCGTTCAAAATATGCCCGTTCTGAACATTGATTTCAATTTGGTATCATTAAAAGCAGCTAGTGAAAGATTACAGGGGAAGGCGTGTTGAAGAAATCACTATCTTCCATTGGAGGTAAGTTATGTTAGTACACCGGGAACAGGGTGAATCTTTCACTCGGGTTCGGTTAGGCCTACGCTAGGTTAGGTTCATAAAGTGGGGTGAATCTTATTCCGAGGTTAGTCGTACGTTGGGCTACGTCGGTAGGTTAGATTAGTTTAAGTTACGAGAGCCATATATATATATATATATATATATATATATATGGGATGAATTGCACAATTAAACAAGTGAAATGAATGAATGCTGCAAACCACAAGGAAAAAGAAAAACGATTCCAAGGCCTTTCGTGTATTCAGAGCTACACCTCGTCAGGGAATGACGAGGTGTAGCTCTGAATACACGAAAGGCCTTAGAATCGTTTTTCTTTTTCCTTGTGGATTTGCAGCATATATACGTATATATATATATATATATATATATATATATATATATATATACAGAGTGTCCCGTAAGTTTGGAACCATAGCGCAAAATGATAAAAACGGCAATAAAAACGCCGAAGAGACTTTTGGGGACTGTTGTGAAATAAGCGAGGATGGTAGCGGCTGTGTCATCGTGATTGGATGTCCTCGGAGGTCCACTGCGTGGTTTATTTCCTATGGATCCCGTTTCCCTGAAGTTACTACTACAAGTTTGCCGACACAGCCGTGTGTTATCGGCGCACGGTCCGAATGCAATCTGTTAAATTCCTCAGCGACCTCCCTCTGACTCCGATTTCCTACGAGCAGAATTACCTGGATGCGTTCTTCCTTACTCAAAGCCATCATGGGCACTTACATAAACGGAAAAACATGAAATTATTATTTTACTCTATGATTCCAGACTTATGGGACACCCTGTGTGTGTGTGTGTGTGTGTGTGTGTGTGTGTGTGTGTACAGAGAGAGAGAGAGAGAGAGAGAAACGAAAATACGGTTCCATGTAATTTCGCGTTTTTAATACGTTTATGGAAACGGACGAGAAGCAGATGCAGTGCCAGAAATGGAAAGTTTTCGTTTGTAAAATTGTCTCTCATTCGTAATTGTTCTACCGAAACGAACTTGCTTTTACCTTCAACAAAATAAATGAAAATGCTTCGTCACATTCAGATGTTATGAACATGTTATGCGCAGTTTTATTTCTTTCGCGTTTTCCTTCATGAGATTACGAAACATGAAGAGAAACTATTGGCAATCTTGTTTATCGGGTAATTTTTTCATTCATCTGATCAAGAATGTTTCAAAAATGAGACTCGTCTGTTAAAAATTATTATTAAACACGGGAAATTTACATTTCATGTCAAAATATGTTCAAATGCAATCACGTGTCGTAACTGGATGATGAAATTACGCAGCACAATCCCCAGTGTGTCTGTTGAGATCGAATATGCTTCCCGTTCGATTGTTGCTCGCAGAGCTTCCATTGTGCTTGGGTTGGATTCCAAGACTCTCTCTCTTTTAAAAATCTTCGAAGGAAATAGTTGCAGGAGACATGGATAGCCAAGCCAAACCCTCTCCCCATGGATTTCAGGGAAATTATTTGACAGCACTCTGTTTCCAAACGTTTCCCACGGGTAAGTTCACACAATACCCGTTGTGTGAGGCATTGCGCCATCTTGTTGATACCAAGCTCCATTAATATTGACATTATAACCCTGTAGAAAAGGGATAAAGTTGTCCCTTTTAGCAACTCAAGATAAACTTCAAAATTGACGATACCTTCAATGAGGTGTACTCGATCTCAACAGACACAATGGGATGTGTGCTGAGCAGTTTCATCATCCAGTTACGACAAGTGATTGCGCAAAGCAGAGGATATATTGAACATATTTTGGCGTGAAGCGTAAATTTAATAAGTAAATTTTAATACCTGAATCATATTCTCAAAACACATTTTTCGCATTTTATATTCAACTTTTATGAGATGAGTAAAAAAAAATCACCCAATTTTCGGGGAAAAAAAAAAGTATCGGAAAAAGATTTCGGGGGAAAAAAATTCGATATGAAACAAAATTTCTAAAAAGCATAAGAAATTACTAATTGGTAATACTCTGTTGTTGGTTTTTTAAGGGGGGAAATTATTTTTATCTTTTTGGTGACACTAATAAAATTTCAGTAAATCCAGTCAATATTGATTAGTAATTTTTTATGGTTTTTTTATTTGTTTGGTTCTAGATGAACATTTTTCCGAAACTGTACAAATAAGTGAAAACAAACCAAAATTACAACATATGGTTGACCATAATTTATATGACAAGTAAAATAAGTTAAGAAATCTATACAAGTTCATAACATGGTTATGGACTCATTCCGGTCAATTATGATCAATTAAAATAATTATATAATTATTAATAATAAATAATTAAGCATTAATTTTTTAAAATAACATTTTTTTAATAAATATAAACAAATTAACAGCTTAAAATTTCAGTAAAAAAAACAGGACTTTAAAAAATAAAAAAACTTACCCCGAAAGTAATTAATGGAAAAAAAACTTACCTTAAATTTTTAAAAAGAAAGTCTTCTAAAAGGATCAAAAGATATCGAGTAGTTTTGCTCCATACTATTAGTTAACGACGTTAAAAACACTTTTAAAAAGCGATAATTTTAGCGCTTTATTTCATTATCTTGTATACGATAATTAAAAGTTTAAAACTATCGTATTATTACGTAAAAGTGTTTTTAATGAATTTGTAACGATTTACGGCGACAGTTAGCGACTTAATAAAACTTATTACGTAAAATTAATTCTATTTAAGGTTTCTTTGGTGTTGTTATAGTTTAATACTTGTATACACAATTATATTCCTCTATAAAACCGTATTAGATGATAGCGTAATTTTTAGATGGGGATTCACTACATCGAAAACCAGTTATTGCTTGAAACATGATCACGCGACATACCATGCGTAAGGAGGAAATAGCGAGATCGGAGAAGACTCACTCGGGCGACCTTCCGACATGAAAGTCCTTTCAAGAATGGCCAAAAACATAACAGCGCCCCTCTTTATATCTCTAACTACGTTAGACGATAAGGATTTATTAGATTGCACCATCAATATATATATATATATATATATATATATACTAGTGCAAATACAAACTGAAATTACAATTTTAAAAAAATTTATGATATACTTTTTTTTGAAAATGGAGGTGTTGATTAATTATTTATTACTAATAAAAATCTTTTCGGTGTATTTCATCGAAGAATGTTAAAATTGTTGGTAATGTCAGTGAAGTCAAATTTTTAACTAAATATAAAAAATTGTTGGTAATGTCAGTGAAGTCAAATTTTAACTAAATATAAAAAATTGTTGGTAATGTCAGTGAAGTCAAATTTTTAACTAAATATAAAAAATTGTTGGTAATGTCAGTGAAGTCAAATTTTTAACTAAATATAAAAAATTGTTGGTAATGTCAGTGAAGTCAAATTTTTAACTAAATATAAAAAATTGTTGGTAATGTCAGTGAAGTCAAATTTTTAACTAAATATAAAAAATTGTTGGTAATGTCAGTGAAGTCAAATTTTTAACTAAATATAAAAAATTGTTGGTAATGTCAGTGAAGTCAAATTTTTAACTAAATATAAAAAATTGTTGGTAATGTCAGTGAAGTCAAATTTTTAACTAAATATAAAAAATTGTTGGTAATGTCAGTGAAGTCAAATTTTTAACTAAATATAAAAAATTGTTGGTAATGTCAGTGAAGTCAAATTTTTAACTAAATATAAAAAATTGTTGGTAATGTCAGTGAAGTCAAATTTTTAACTAAATATAAAAAATTGTTGGTAATGTCAGTGAAGTCAAATTTTTAACTAAATATAAAAAATTGTTGGTAATGTCAGTGAAGTCAAATTTTTAACTAAATATAAAAAATTGTTGACAATGTCAGTGAAGTCAAATTTTTAACTAAATATAAAAAATTGTTGGTAATGTCAGTGAAGTCAAATTTTTAACTAAATATAAAACATTATAAATATTATTTTAAGTGTTATACTTTAGGGTTATACGAATAAGATGGTTTAAAAAGTAGCTGATATTTATATTCTGGGTAATTTTGAAGGTTTTGTTAGAATTTAATATGTAAATATTTGTAATATATTGAATGAATGAGTTTAGGGCGAGGGGACCTTTTCAAAGACAAAACTTTTGACCAACGCACAACATTCTCGAGTACCTATTGTATTCCATTGGGGTCGATGGTACATTCTAGCCACACTCTAAATAATTAACTTAAACTAACCTAATTTAACCTAACTAAGCTTAACTTAATCTCATGTAATCTAACCCTTAATGACCCTGTTAATAAAATGGCACTGGCACCTTTGAAAGACAAATCCATTGACCGATGGAATATACACTCAAATCATCAAGAAAAATTTCTCAATAAAAATGTTTGGATCTTTACTAAAACATTGAAATATAAAAAGCAACAGGAGAACATTTTTTGATGGGAATACTTACATTTTCGACGACAAAACAAAAGCTACACTAGATCTAACCTAACCAATACTAACCTGCCATTACTCACGTTGAATGCCAACCGGATTTTGGCTGTTTACCGTGCTATACTAGCCAGATATGATTCTGTGAAATAAACAAGAAAAACGACCTACCGGTGAGTCGTACGGTACCTACTGAACACCCTACCATGACCCACCAGTGGGTCGTGTGGTACCCAACGTGTTAAGTACGCCTAACCTAGGCATAAATATAATATAGGATGTATTATACTCTAAAAGATAACAAAAACTGTACTAAAATTTCTCTCGAAATGTTGTTGAGAAATATTTCATTCAGTTTTGTACTGTTTAGCAAATTTCTAATAGCAATATTTCTAAATGTAGGCCTAGCACAGGTTAGGTTAAATTAGATTACGTTAGTTAAGGTTAGGTTAGGTAAAGTTAGGTTATTAAGTTAGGTTAGATCAAATTTGGTTAGGTAGATACGATGGTGTTATAGATAATTTTATGTTCCGGCGTCTTGTTAGTGAAGGTTTAAAATATTTGGTCGTGAACTATTTCATTTGAAAAAAATTTCTCACCGATTCGAGTAACAGAAAAATATAATAATACAAAAACTGAAGAAAACCGTGCAGTACCGAGGTGTCATCTCGCGTCGCAAAGCAACGTCCCGAGCACGGCATCGTACTCTAATGGTTAAATTTTTATGTTATTAAATTTACTGTATTTACAGTATTTTCTAGACGAAACCACCGCCATTCCGACTCCGAATAGTGTGCTCTGAACACGAGCGTGACCAAGGAGAAAAGACATAACACTTTCCTGAACTGTTCATTAATTTATAGTTTTAATTTATGGGTGAGGCTTTTGATTAACTGTTAATTTAACTACATGAGAGAGTGTTAACTTACATGATGGTAACTACGTTACCTGGCCTTTATTTTTAAGTTAAATTTTTTATAATTTTTCACTACAATTTATTACCGTAAATTGCGGCGTATAAGTCGACTTTTTAAGCATGAAAAAATCTCTCCAAAACTTAGGGACGACCTATACGCCGGGTATAAAAAGTGAACCTCTACCACAGAGTGGTAAACAAGCCTATCTAAACAAGACACTACAGGGGTAATGACAGTTAACGATACATAATGACAGTTTATTGATTATACACACAATGACATTATTACTGTAATTAAAACCTTAGGCCTAAGATAAACAGTTAAAATTTTACCGTAACTCCAAGATTACGGTAATTTTGCTTCAAAATTATATTTTAATAACAATGAAAGCATGTATGAACAAATTTTACTATCCTTCGAGGTCTGCATATGGGTCCGATTCACTGGAAGATCCAACTTCGTCTTCGTTACTTTCGCTGTCATCCTCCTCGTCACCGTCTCTCCACAACAAATCATCTTCTTCCCCATCCATTGCATTTGAAATCCCACATTTTTTTGAACGATTTTACAACAGTTTCTACACGAACAGCTTCCCAAGACTTTATCACAAAATCGCACAACACATCCAGTGGTGGAGCACGCATATTACCACCCTTTGCGAATGACTTTTTTCCCTCAACCATCCATTTATTCCACTCCAAACGAACATTGTCCTTAAACATTGTCGCTTTCGCTATAGGCTGTATCCACATTCCAATTCTAGCCTAGCTTTTGTTTGGGGGTCGACTTATACGGCGAGTATACCGGAGTAACCAGAATTTTGAGCTGAAAATTTTGAGGTCGACTTATACGCCAGGTCGACTTGTACGCCGCAATTTACGGTACATCTTACACCTATAACAACAGAAAAAATTTGTTCAGAAATTGCCTGGCGAACGTTACATGAAAGCTTATAGGGCTCTTGTATAGGAGTTCTCCTATTGGTTAAAAAAAAGGCAGTAACTGTAAGTTTTTACGTAATTGGTTATCTTTTAAAACACCCAATTTTTCTCTCTGAGGTCGCTTTTAAACCTAAACAGAGTTGGTTTCGCCAAATAAATAACTGTTATACATAATGATCATCCATAATATTTTAATTAAAGATCAAGTTAATTAACAAAACATATTATCCTAACCTAACCTAACCTCCTCGGTCCTGCACGCTTTACTTTAGTCTTCATTCTTTTAGGAGTGTGAGTGAACATGCTTGGCACCTCGCTCTGTGTTAATATCTAATTGTTATAGTGATGTCAGCTGCTGTAAGAAATGATTTTCTCGTTGATAAAATCCACTCTAATAGACAGAGTTTATTTCCACAACAGTTTCGATGCCCACTGGCATCCTCCTCGGGTGGATACAGAAAAACGAATGAACCAAAACAAGAGGGAAAACAGTCCAGGGACCGTTAAGAAATTCGCACCTAGGTTAGATCCCGTTCTCCCGACACCGGAAGGGCATTTTCATTAAAGGGACCCGCTTATAAGTACATTCGCACAAATTTAAAACTATCTTCTTGTTCTATACTTACAGATTCTATTATTTTGACATAATTACTGCATTTATTATTGCATTTCCATTTTTTTAACATTTATTATTATTACCTTTACACTAATTATTAAAATTTATAATATTACATTTATTATTACATCTGTTGCATTTATATTTATTTCCACATTTATTACTTCCATTATTACATTTACATTTATATTTATTATTCCATTTACATTTTACCAAAAAAAAAAATCGAATGAACTAAAAGCGAGTAAGGAAACAATCCAGAGACCTTTAAGAAATTCACACTTAGGTTAGAACCCGTTCACCCGACTCCGTAAGAGATTTTTTTACCAAGAATCTCAATAGAGGGTCCAACTTATGAGTACCTTCGCACAAATTAAAATTATCTTCTTGTTCTATACAAACAAATTCTATTATTTTTCTTTTGACATAATTATTACATTTATAAAGTACCTTACTTGATTCCCAATCTATAGCATGATTATTTTGGCTGGCGTGATAAAAAATGGCATTATTAGTATTACAACTTCTGAAGGCATATTTGTGTTCTTTACTACGGGTTTCAATATTTCTTCCAGTTTCTCCCACGTATACTAAATCACAACTTTTACAGGGAATGCTGTAGACACAGGCTTGTTCCTCTTTTGCAACGTTATTCCTAACCAATTTACTTTTCACGGTAGACGAATATTTGAAGGCCAAAGCAAACTTAAAATTTTTCGTCAACGGTTTTACTCTTTCTAAGCCGGCAATGTAAGGCAAACTCACATATTGTTTTTGGTTAATTGAAGGTTCCCGAAGGGAGTGGGTTTTTATTATCATATTTTGACCTTCACGTAGAAAAAAGTGAAGTTTTTTGCATTTTTTATGATTTTCTCGTTATACTCATAATTACTGTATCTCTAGACTAGCATATGTCCTTTGTGCCAGTGTGAATTATAAAACACAATTTTACCTGAAATATATGTCACATTTGAGTGTATATAATTTCTGGTGACATTTGGCAACCAATACAATACAGATATACGCTAGAAATATAAATATATACGATTAAATATAACTAAATTATTAAGTATAGTGGCCACCCAAAACTACTCACCAAGCCGCCGCCGTGCCTTAGCCGCTCGTGCCACCCCTCATGGTGAGTACATTCTTTGGCATAAAACCGTAGTTGCAGCCTGTATTGGGTCGGAATTAAATCGTGTTATATACATGTTTTCAAACGTTTGGAAACACACCCTAAGCACGCGTACGTTATTCACGCAGTAATATTCACAGTCAGACGCTGTGTTATAGGAGTTTTCTACAGTGAAGCTCTTGTAATAGCTGTTGTAATAGCGTGGACAACCACTGAGCAACCCATTTTTTAATCACTTGCTGTTGAATTTGCCGTAGCAACAGCGAACCCACGAAAAACCTTGTTTAACCTTGGTTTTGCTTCCGCCCGAATTGTTCATTCTGACGAAGGTCAAGCTTGTCACTCCACCTTAAACCTACAGTTTAACGTAGAGTCCAAACCACGCCACTACGAGCGGTCAAAAATTACAAAATCCTAATTTTGTATTGTCTCTTTTTTATGTTTCCGATCTCCTTTCTTTCACTTTCTTTACTGTTAAGGTTTAGAGACCTCATAGTTTTGTGGGTGGTCCCCCCTCGCCCCCCCCTAAATCTGCCCTGAATGACAGGCTGTTATTCTGTAGACCCTGGTTTCTTGCCTTGACTCGGACCAGATTTCAGTGATTAAAATACCCCTCTGGGTCTTCTATGATGGGCAGGACCGCCGAGAGCTGCCACGGGCCCCGGGGAAGGATTGGTATATGGACACCCCTGTTTACTCAGTATTTTATTATGAATATTTTTTGTGTACATAACAAGCAAACTGATTATATGTCCAAGTTACTATTCAAAACATACAGTATGAATAAACAACTCAGAAGAAAATGATCATTTTATTTTTCGAATTAATTATATTAATTCTATCACCATACAATTTACAAATGCAGTACCAGTCCATGCAGGCGAGACAATTGTTTACTGCAAGATTTTCATAATTAGAAGTGTACTTTCTTTGCCTTCTCTCTAGCAAAGTGGTAAATGATTCTGATGAAATTTAAAATACGGGCTAACTGGCTTTCAATTACAATGGTTTTCAGATCTGTCAGTCGGTTGGGCATTGGTGGACGGCAGATGATATTTTATCTGTTTCAGTTTGACTATGATAATCTCTATAAAATGTATGTTCATTAATTATATTTCCTCTCTGTTATTTAATCAATTGCTTTATTAATATTTTTAGATTTTATCCCCTCTCTTTACGGGCCCCCTAGAGGTCCGGGCCCAGGGGAATTTTTCCACGGTATCCACACCCTCTCGGTAGGCCTGATGATGGGTAGTGGTTCGGATACCCCGTTAAACTGTAGGTCCCTTCCGTTGTATGACCTTTGTCATTATAAAGAACTCCAAACACTCCAAACACTATTTCTTCTTCTTCTTCTTCTTATTATTATTATTATTATTATTATTTGTTGTTCAATTTAGAGTAATTCTCAATTATGTTGATAAAAATAATTAATAAACACTTATACAGTCACTCAATATCTGTATTAAAATTATCATTTTCTAGTAACACTCTTTAATCCGAAACTCTTCGATAGTTTACCATGTTGGTAAAGTCATTTAAACATGGCGTATAACATTATTTTACTTAATAGATTCACTTGGTTTGTCCGTGGTTCTAAATCATGAGAGTGTTACGGGATGAAATTAAGACAATTTTAAGAACCATCAAAATTGAGCTGCGACCTCACATGTCGTTAAAAGAAAGTTAACTGTGTGTTTACTGTTGCAGTCTTGGATAATTAAAAGGAGCAAATGAAGGTGGAATGACAATTCTCTAACATTTATTGACTCATTCTCAACAACTCGTGACAACGCTTCTCGAATTCAAAATATCATAAAATGGAGAAAGTTTTATTCTCTCCTTTAGTAGTTAAAATTCTTTTAAACTTTTTTATATCTCAGTTAATATTGTGGTGCACACCCTTTTCCGATTGCACTTATTGCGCACGCGCTGGTTCGTTTCTTTCAGGATTGACTCTGCCTATCCACTCGGATGGCCCTTCAATTTTATGCGCGTAGTTTTCTTGGCTTCCTTGAAACCCGCTTTAAATTTCGACTTTCAATGTTAATTTTCCCTCAGCTTACAAGAGAGGCCTATTGCAAGGTACACAGAAACAACACACTCCCTCTTATAAAGTTTATTTAATTTCACTCAAAATAGGACATAAATTGAAAAGAAATATACGGGCGTGCGATTATAAATTTTGTTTAAAAAAAATCAAATTCTTAATTTAAAGAAAATGTTTGCAAGTATTTAAGTCTCAAAAGGCATTTATACAGAGGTTTTTTTTTTACTTACGTGTAACTCTAGAAATAGCACTAACTTCAAATTCCATAATCTAAGAAGAAGTACAGAAGTAGTTTACTTACAAACTTTAGGAAATTTACTCTCAACAGTTCTGCGCGAGTTCCGCAGATTTTTCCAGGAAAAAAATCCGTCAAATAAATCAGATTAATTCTCACAACGACTAAATGGTCATGCACTAACTTCCCGGGTTTCCACGGGAAACAAGATCACCCCAAGATATTTACTCTTCCCTGAGGAAACCTAATATGTCGCAAACTTACAAGTTTAACATTTAATGTAAACAAAATTAAATTAAACGAAATTTCACAAAGTTCTTTTTCTGTCACTAACAATAAAGCTTTTACAAACAAGTTCGTGTAAACAAAGGAAATTCAGATTTTAGAACAACGCGAGACAGTTTTTAACTCAACTTAGAAATTTTTCATTCATACCACAACGTTTACAAATTTATTTTGTTTACAAGCCATTTTAGATTTTTGAAGACGAAACTACAACTAACTTAGAAATCTAAGTTACACCTTAAAATTTCAAGGACTCCGCCTTACAATATTCTGAATGACCTATCAAAAACATTTTCATTACATAAGGTCGTCCCTACGAAAGCTTTCATCCATACATAAGGAAAGAAGGAGCTTCTCTTTTTCCTCACTGAGTGTTACAAGAATCATTGTCCTTGGATTGGACATTGACATTCCCTTCCAAGAGAAAGCTCCTCCTTTTCCTTAAAAATCAACTTAAAATAAAGTCCTCTCTTCGAAGCCACTTGGTTTCTCAAATTTATGACCAACGTCATGATCCAATTTAACAAGTGGATTCGAAGTCTGTTTCCCAAAAGTTTAACCACGAAACAAAGAGAAAACAAACCATATTACATCTGAACCAGGTCTGTTTGTTTTCCCTTCTCTTCGAAGCGAGGGCCGATCTTCGACCGTACCATAAACCTCTACCGCAAGGCTGACCTGGGTGATACAATTACCGTGAGAAGCCAAAAATAAAAATCGAACGAATTTTAAACAATTTGAAACATTTTTATTCTTCAACCATGTATCAAGAAACCTATTGATATATATATATATACAGGGCGTCCCAAAAAAATGTATACACACTTTAAATAATTATAAAGGCAGTGTTTATTAAAATACATTTCATTTTCAAAATGTAATAGAATCTACAGACATTATTTAATTGTTTTGTCAACGCCTGTTTTCAAACTGACGTCCGTTCTGGTCCAGGCACTGCTGATAACGCGAAGCAGTGGAATCGCAAACATCACGAAACATTTCGTTTGGTATTTGTGTGCATTCTCGTTCAATGGCTGCTCTCAATTCAGCGACTGTTGCAGGTTTTATAGCGTAGACTTTGTCTTTTAAGTATCCCCATAAAAAAAGTCTAGTGGTGTGAGGTCTGGTGAACGCGGAGGGTATTCTACGAAACCCCTTCGTCCAGTCCACATCCACATCGTGCCAAGTACCACTCGCAATACTCCACTCTTCGGTCCGGATCATCTTCATTAATAGCATGGACTAATCTTGGAATGTAACTTTTCCATTGACAGCGCTTCAAAATGCGTTGGACAGACGATTCTGAAATTCCTACCTCACGACTCGCTTGCCGCACAGATTTTCTTGGACTTTGGTGATACGTTTCCAGTACTCTTTCTTGCTTTGTGGGGCTTGTCGATGTCCGTGTCTTCCGGAACGCTTCTTGTGGACATTCTGAACAGTTCCATCGGCTTCAAACTTATCTCTAATTCGAGTGATGGTAAGTCGCGTTGGTGGATCTGTTTGAAACTCCCTCCTAAACTGTCTTTGCACTTCAACTGCGTTTTCACACTTCCAGTAGCATTTTAGAATGAATTTCCTTTGTTCAAAGCTTAGTCTGACTGCCATTATTAATTCTAATGGGTTTAACTTGGAAAGAAAGAAACATCAATTGAGCTATCAGCTGTTAAAGTGTGTATACATTTTTTTGGGACGCCCTGTATATATATATATATATATATATATATATATATATATATATATATATATATATATATATATATATTACTCAGGCGGTTAACCGTGACTCACTCAACCGTGATTTACTAATTGTGACCAGTGTGCACTTATCCGTAATTATGGCACCTAATTAACTGTGATTTGATGGGGTGTTTACATCCGCGGCTCGCCTCCTGCCAGCACGCCAAAACGCACCTCACTCAGTATTTCTCCACGTAAATAGAGTATGCATATACGCTTGTGGCTTCGTATACCTTCACGTCTTGTGTTGAGTTCAAACTACTTAATTGTACATTACACTATACCAAAATAAAATAATAATGTGTGTGGTGGCGCTCGACATGGGAATCAGTGGCAGTGGCGGCCAGCGGCGGCTGTACTACCCACCCACCGGCTGGGTAGACTGAGTTCCCTCAGTCACGGACAACTGAGTGAATAATATATATATACAGTATATATATATATTATATATATATATAGGGTGAACCAAATGTAGGTGGACAGTAAATGATAACGTTTATTTTGAGAATACATATTTAATTTTTTTGTATACTATAATACAAAATAAAATTTAAATAAATTTAGTTATAATATTTAATATAATATAACACAAACACCATAGTTATAATGAACACCATAGTTATAATATAATATAACACAAACCGTATTCAACCTAGTGTCCACCTACTTTTGGTTCACCGTGTATATATATAAAATCCCACTAAAAAAATTAACCTAGCGTAGCCTAACCTAACTTAAACTAAGTTAATCTTAATTAACTAACAATAACTTGTCGATAGAATGTGGAGTCGATCGGATGTGGTAAAGCCGTATATATATATATATATATATATATATATATATATATATATATATATATATATATTGACCAACGTTTCGGGAGAACATCCCATTTTCAAGTCTACATTTAAAATACATAAATCAAACTTAAACAACAACTGACCAAGTTAATTTTCCTATTTCAAACTTATTCATAACTCTTCATTCAGTTTGTTATTCTTCCTGTTCGTTCAATGAGTTTTTATCCTCTTTATTCAAATAAATGTATTTTAACTTTTATTATTTATTTAACATAGTGCGAACTATTTAAAAAAGTTTATGTGTAATTTTTGTAACAGCTGTTTACAAAGGTATGCAGTAGTGAAGTAAGAGTACTTAAGTAACTGTATGTAAGTAATATTTTTCAGGATCCACTTTCTAGAAAGTACAATTATTTTAAAGTACTTTTATTCTAATTTAAGTACATTTTAAGAGAAAATATTATGCTTGGTACTTGTAGGTTATCTCGGGTCCGGACAGAAGCCCCCTAGGACAAAAGCCCCCTGGACAAATTGCTAGGTAGGGCAAGTCAGGTGTTACATCTAATCTGAAAAGATCAGAAGATATTTAGGTGAAATAACCAATACTAACCTGTTATTTTAATTGAATGCCCAGTTAAGTCAACTGAATGCCCAGTTAGGTCAACTGAATGCCCAGTTAGGTCACTGAATGCCCAGTTAGGTCAACTGAATGCCCAGTTAGGTCAACTGTACGCCCTTGATGCTTGGTTAGGTTAAGTTGTGATATTTTCGTTAGTTTAAACGAAAATGACGAGAGCCAAAATACATAAACTATAAACTATAAACATAAACTGTAAATAATAAAGAATAAAATAATGATTAAAAAAATTCTTATTATTATTTTTCCTAGGGGGCTTTTGTCCTAGGGGGCTTTTGTCCTACACTCAAGTTATCTCCCCCCCCCCCACCAATTTTGACAGAATATTTTCGTTAAAACTAACGAAAATATCACGACTTAACCTAACCAATTATCTATGCGTCATAGTAAATACTATCCCAGAAACAAACAATGTTATAATTAATAATAGATCAACTGTACGCCCTTGATAATTGGTTAGGTTAAGTCCTGATATTTTCGTTAGTTTTAACGAAAATATTCTGTCAAAATTGGTGGGGGGGGGAGATAACCTACAAGTACCTTATACTTTAATCTAAGTACATTTTCACCGATATCTGTAAAGTACAAAGTACTTTTCTCAAACATGTGCGAAATTTCCCTGATTAAATCAATCAATCTGAGGCAGACAGACAGTGCGGGAATTTAATGCAGCCAATCACGCGCCTTTAGCTTGAGAACCAATTATTGTTAAAGCTAAATAAGAAGTTCTGTTCGCAAAAATAAAGTTTGGTGGCCATATGTGTATTCATTTATTTCATTCCCTAATGAATATAATTAATATATAACTTATCGTTGTTACCATAGGCGTAGGGGCCCGATTTTGTCCGGGTAGGGCAAGCAAGTTTTGTCCAAAAAAAATAAGCAAAACCAAAACTCGATTTTAAGTCATATTTTTACTAAACACTATTTGTAGGTAAAAGGGTGATCCAGAGAAATGGGACCCAAAAGAAACCCCTGTAACTCTTAAAGTATAAGTCCTTTTATAAAATCATACGCATCATTCGAAAGAGGATAGTTACAAGTTTGTACAGGATTGTATAGGTTTTGACAATACAAGACAAGATAAGATACAAAACAAAATAAAAGTGTTAGTTAAAACTAACCCTTCAAGATAACTGCATGGACTGTGGAACAGCTGCGTTTCATAACTGAGCAATATTATGAGCATGGAAGAAGTGTAGTTTCAGCTCAAAGATCTTTCAAGACAAATTTTCAGATGTCAAAATCACCTAAGAGCTGAAACTACACTTCTTCCATGCTCATAATATTGCTCAGTTATGAAACGCAGCTGTTCCACAGTCCATGCAGTCATCTTGAAGGGTTAGTTTTAACTAACACATTTATTTTGTTTTGTATCTTATCTTGTCTTGTATTGTCAAAACCTATACAATCCTGCACAAACTCGTAACTATCCTCTTTCGAATGATGCGTATGATTTTATAAAAGGACTTATACTTTAAGAGTTACAGGGGTTTCTTTTGGGTCCCATTTCTCTGGATCACCCTTTATATACAACTGTACATAGGCTGAGCACCAGACAAGTTACAACAATAGAGTAAGTTGTAACACTTAACAGGTTATATCAGATGGGGTACTTAAATACTGTCGTTGTGCGACAGGTTTTCCTTTCTATGATAATCAAATATTGCATGGTTCAAGATCTGAAAACATACATTTCGGGCAAAGAGAGAATATCTCATATGAAAATCATAAGAAGTTCCGGGTGAAATTGCGGTGATTGAAAATATGTGTACTGGGCTTTTCCCCAATTTTCGGGTGTAATTGCCTGAAAAATTCAGTTGGGCTGAATTTTGAGGGGGTCAGTTGACCCCCCTAACCCCCCGCCTCCTACGCCTATGGTTGTTACAAGGTAATGAATTATAAACCTAGTTGCAGTAATAATCCATTATTAAATTCAATAATTAAAAGTTATGAGCACGAGTTTCTCAGAGTATGGGGTGAGAATTTTTCCAGAAACGGGAGTGTCACGCAAGAATTTTGCAGATTGTGCAATCTAATCTCAGCCTAGGGTCAATAGGCCCAACTTAGTATAACCTAGTTACGCAGCTCTAACTCATTAAATTCAATAATCTTTATGTTAATGTTATATTACATAAAACATTTTGCATATTTGTGAAGCAAAAAATATTTGATTAAATACCAGGTCTAACTTATTTGTGAGAAAAATAACTTAGTAGCAGGGCCGGATTAACCATTAAACAAAATAAGCCCGTGCTTAGGGCATCAAGGGAAGGGGGGCACCACAGAAATTTTCCATTGTCGGATTTACCATGGATTTCTTATACTATTATAATCGCGGCTTATAGCCTATAAGCTGTTGAAAACTGAATTATATATATTCATATATAGTATTTATTTTTTTTCATTGTTTGAATTTGTAGTGAACAACAACCCTTTTGAGAGAATAAATATATTTCGTTGTAATCACACACTTTACGCTTTGCGTTATTATTTTGTTTATATCAAATCTTTGAGCGCCATATTAAAAATACATATAGATTAAATATTTTCGTGTGCTATAGGAAGTTATTCTGAACGTGTGATTTGTGCATATAATATTAAATATATATTTTCATAATCATTTGGTATTGTTTTACAGAAAGATTTAGGTTTATAGAATTGTAATATAAATTAATATTAAAATAAAAGAAACTATAAACTCTCTATATTGCTGTTGTATCAAGTGATGTTTATCACGGCCATTATAATAATAAGATATACTGACCTAAGTTAATTAGCGTTGAAGAAGTTTATCTGTTGCTCTCTCTTCTTCTCTAGGGTAAGTCTATGAAGTGTACTTTATTTGTATATATAACAATATTTTATCATACACGTATCTTTATTTTATAATTTATTTATCTATTGTCATAACAGTATAAAAGAATTTAGATTGTAATAACCAGAGTGAATAATTTGTAATGTATATATAACATCAAACGTAGTTAGGACAATTTAGGCCCTAAGCAAATGTTCATATTTCCTATAATTAAATATGTTTTTAAATAAATAATAAATGTAAATATAATATGTGGCTCGTTAATAGTGAAATGTTAATATTGATATTTTTATAGATTGCGTATTATTAATTCTAATGTTAAGTATTTTTATTTTATAGGTTTCGGTTCCTTCTTTCGGTTCCTTCTTTTGGTTCCTTCTTTCGATTTGATTTGTATTCAACATTTCGAGTTGATATTTCGGTTGAGTTATATTTAATTGCCACTTATATTTAAATTGCCACTTTGGTTGTGTACGGTTCCCATTTTGTCTTTCTGAGAATAAAAGAACAAAGCCAAGATTGTGATGTGTAACTGTGTTGATTGCCACATAATATACAAATAAAATATTCTTTTTATTTCTGTATTTTACAGACCCCAAGAACCAAGATGAAACGTGTTCAGTTAAGTGGTGCACAAAAGCGAAAACTATCAAAAGAGAAACAAGAGAAGACTTTGGATTTAGAGTCCAAGACTGCAAAGCTGACTGATTTCTTCACACAAGTTCCACGACCACAACGTCAACATGATATACCGATTCTGAATCAAACCAATCTCCGTCATCAGAAGTGGACACAAATACCACTTTGATCACTTCAAAATCAAAATATGATGACGTTGGAATCACCGAGGTGTCACAAGCAGGTTCATCTACCACATGTCTCACTACTGATCTCACTTTGCCTGTAAATTCTCTTGATACCTCTACTGCAAATGTTGATTCAAGTTGCTTTACAAGACATTCTGGGGTTGAAATAATTGCTGAAAATGAAAGTTTAGTGGACCATGGTGATGGTGGTGAAATGAATCAGTCTGCAGAAGATCCAGGGTTGTGGCTTGATTTCTCTGCTGATGATGTGGCTTATTGGATTGCTTGTGGACCCAGTGACTGTCAACACCACAATGGGCCATTTGACAAGTCTTACCGGCATTTCAGTAGTGGCAAACCAGCAAGATACTGTTCACAAAAACTTTTCGTTGGGACAAAAGCCAATGGTGAGAAATACAAGAGAGAGTGGTTATTGTATTCACCATCAACAGGATCAGTTTACTGTTATGTTTGTAAACTGTTTGCTCCTAAAAATGTCTCACATTTTGTTATAAGAGAAGGGTTCAGTGACTGGCGAAATACTATTGTAATTGATCATCATGAAAAAAGCACTACTCACCGAGACTCTATGCTAACATACTTAACTCGCAGACAAGGTGCGGGGTTGGGACAACAGTTGGAAAAACAAATTCAGGAAGAGTGTGATTACTGGGAACATGTCTTGAGGCGTGTCATAGCTGTTATTTGTACGTTAGCTGAACGTGGCTTGTCTTTTCGAGGAACAGAAGAAAGATTTGGATCATTGCAGAATGGGAATTTTTTAGGGCTGCTTGAGCTCATAAGCCGGTTTGATCCATTTTTAGCAGGTCACATTTTGAAATATGGAAATTCTGGCAAAGGAAATCCTTCTTACCTGTCCAAAACCACCTGTGAGGAACTCATTCAACTAATGGCTCAAAAGGTCCACGCACTCATTGTTGACGAAGTAAAATCTTCTGGTTATTTTAGTTTGTCAGTTGATTCAACACCAGATCTATCACATATCGATCAGTTAAGTGTTGTACTTAGGTACTTAAAAGATGGACAGCCTATTGAACGCTTTTTAACCTTTCTGAAAATGAAAAGCCATACTGGTGAGGAAATGGCAAATCAGGTGTTGCAGTACTTACGTGAAGTTTGTAAGCTAAACTTTTCAAAATGTAGGGGTCAATCTTACGACAACGCTGCCAACATGTCTGGGCGTTATAAGGGGATGCAGCAAAAAATTTTAGAAACAAACAAGTTTGCTATATATGTGCCCTGTGCAGCCCATTCACTAAATCTGGTAGGCCGAAGTGCTGTTGACTGCTGTCAAGAGGCGGTTAATTTCTTCTCTACAGTGCAGTTGCTCTATACCTTTTTTTTAGCCTCAACCAGCAGGTGGGAAATTCTTAAAGGTTGTATTGGAAATGAAAGTGTCTTAAAATCCCTCTCTGATACCAGATGGGAGGCACATGCTATGGCAACAGCAGCAATTTTGAAATCTTTCCTTAAAATTTTAGAAGCGTTAGAATGTATAGCTGAAGACCAGTCACAAAAGGGAGACACTAGAAGAGAAGCAAATAATATTGCAAATAAGATGCAAGAGCTAGAATTCGTTTTTATGTTGAATTTTTGGGATGAGATTTTGCAAAATTTTCATAGAGTAAGCAAAGTTCTACAGAATAAGGATGTGAACTTAAAAACATGTGCAGATCTGTATGGATCATTAGCTGACCAACTGTGCACTTCACGAGATGAATTTGAAAGATATGAAGCAGCTACAAAGGAAATGCTACCAGATGTTGATTACAAGGCAGCTCAAACTCGCAAACGTATCAGAAAGAAGGTACCCAATGACGGAGATGCACCAGAAGTATATCTGAATGCCAGAGATAAATTTCTTATCACCACCTTTTACACAATTGTTGACAAACTTGAAACTGAGATGAGAAGAAGAGGAGAGATATACAAAGAAATAGCAGAGAGATTTTCTTTTCTAAGTGATGTGCCACATAATGTCACCACTTCATCATCTACTGAAATTGAAAGGTATTCTCAGGGTTGTAAAAAGATGATTGATGCTTACCCAGAGGACTTGAACACTAATTTCTCTGCTGAGCTTCAGCAGTTTCACTCATATGTGTGCCATAAGTTCAGTGCAAAAAAAAATGTAAAAACAAGATTCAGTCATGCTGAACTTTATAAAATAATTGTAGAAGACAATATTGAGTGTGCCTTCCCAAATGTAGAAATTGCCTTTCGTATATTTTTAACATTAATGGTCACAAATTGCTCAGCTGAGCGTTCATTTTCTCAGTTGAAGTATATTAAAAATACCAACAGAACAACTATGCAACAAGGCAGGCTGGATGCCTTATCTCTACTAAGTATAGAAGCAGATGTGTTACGTAAGATTAGTTTTGAGGATCTGATCAAAGACTTTGCAATTAAAAAAAGTAGGAGAAAACTTTTCAAATATAAATGAAGTGGAAGTATACAAAAATAAACATTATTTTCCATCTTACTGTAAGTTTTGTTTCATTTCAAAAAATAAAATTTTATTTTATGGTTTATTTTTGTTTATATTTTGAATTACATATATATGGGGCACCAAAATCTTTTAAGTGCTTAGGGCCTCTAAAGGTCTTAATCCGGCCCTGCTTAGTAGGGTGCCTAACTTAACGTAAGCTCAGGTTTGACAAGCTCTATAATTGGAAGGAATTGACGTAGAAATTCATAATGGTATCTATCGACAGGAAATTTCATAAGTAAAAACATCCGTGGAGACATAGGCTAAGAAATTAATAGTTTAATTAGGAAACGACGAAAACTATGAATTTTAAAAAGTCAAAAACCACCACCCTAGAGTTTGGACCTCGATGGTACACTTAAACCTAAGTAATTAATTAAAATGATATATTCAGTATCATAAGATAAGGCCTTTAACTAATGTATACTTGAAAACCAATGTCACTTGTTAATTAGGAAACTAATTATAAAACTTTAAAAAAGCATACAAAAATCTCTATTTTATCCACTTGCTTTGGTGGTTCGCGATTTAAGGTTCATGATTTGCTAAACTTGTAAATGGTGATCGTCTTATGAGCATTTAGTAATTTTTTTTTAGTGTTTTGTAAGATTCAATACTTTTTTGTTCAGTAATTTTTGAAAGTTTAATAAGAAAAAAACAGCATTTTTTCCATTTCAGATAAAAAAGGTAAAATGACATTCATTTGCGATAGCCATTTTTCATCTGCAACAATGAAGCTCCCCAAATTCGTAGAACAAATGGTCAAAGATCGGTATAGTTATTTTGCGCATAGTGTTAAACGACAACGTGAATTTAAGAAATTTTAGGTTTTTACAGAAGGAAAGAATCATAGAATTTTCAAGCTATATAATACAGTGGGGCGGGGAGCTCGGACTGAGAATATAGTCAAATTATGGAAGGAACACTACAGTGAGTTATTCAGTTATGTACATAAGAGCAATGATATTAATTGTGGTGCTACCTATAGTACGCATATAAGAGTTAGTGTATTTGAGACTAAACAGGCCATAAAATGTTTAGATTGTAACAAATCATGTGGCATTGATGGTATTTCTGCTGAGCATCTGAAATTTAGTAGTGACAGATTAGTGCCTCTGTTAGCTTTGTGCTTTACAGGTTTACTGATACCTGGTGTTTTGCCAGATACAACGCTATCCGCTGTTTTCATAGGCTATTCTTAGGAAATTTTAAAAATACACACTTGTGACAAAGTACAAAAAAAACGAGTCAGACTTTCAAAATTAGTAGTATATTCAAAATTAGAACATAATTTTTTTACTACTGGTAACAGGTTTTTCAATATCTGACGCTTCTAAAAACATTGACCCATACCATCGTTGAGTCTTGTGCTTTGTTGGTTCTACATCTCTTCTTTGTCATTCAACCATAGCAACACCGCACTTCTTGGATCAAAGTGTGACACAACTGGCATGTTATGCCTAACATAAAGATAGTTCATGAGTACATCTGAAGACAGCTGTGAACGATCGGCTGTTTTGAAAACATTATAAGACTTAATGAGTCTTTCCACATCTGCTGAATGCGGTTTTGCTGCAACAATCCGACCAAGTGCAAAGATCAACACATCAAATTCCTGATTTCCTAACTGCAGAAGTCTTTTTGTCAGGTTTGAAGTTCCAATACTTGAAACACCGAGTAATGCACAGGCATCTCTGTACTGTAGTGCAAATGTTGCTAAGTCAAGATTCAGAATAATGAAAGCATGGCATTCATTCAATTGTAAGTCAGTCACTGAGGAATCTGAACTTCTCAAGGGGCTCAACAACTTTAAACGATCAGAATCAAAAGTATATCTTTCTTTTAGGAAGTTTGTCAAGGGTTCAATAATTTCATATCGTACAGCTTTGAAATCGCGTGTTGCTGTTGTAACTATTGATGGCTCACGTTGCTCTTTTTGTCAGTCAGCTGGATGCCAAAGAATGTCAAGTTGTCCTCATCTAAATTTTCTTCAAGAGAATTTTCCCATCCACCAAGAAGCGATTGACTCTTCGATGCATCTAGATTGTCCAGGAGATTCTGTACTTTGTTATCCCAATCAAAATAAGTGCATTTATTGTCTTGAATATAGAAACAAAATGTCTGCAACTATGCACATTGTGCTCAACTTTTTCAGATCAGTAAGATTCTTCAGATGACCCTGAGCAGAAGCATCTTCCGACTGCTCTAAATATGCTACGATTGCTCTGTATGATGATAGAATACTGCTGAAAAGATTGTAAGAGAATTCTGTCCAACGAACTTCAAAATATTTCGGAATATGATGTACTGTTAAATTCTTTTCTTTTCCAACCTTTTCCAGTTCTTTGGTGCAAACTGTTGATGTATGAAAAAATGTTGAGAGACCACTGCCATCTTGTATCAACATATTCACTTCCTTCACAGTTTTAGAGACTTTGCCAAAGGCCAAATCTGAGCGATGAACTCCACACCAAATTTTGATCAGTGGAAGGTTTGTTTCAGCCATTTTCTTTCCTTATCTAAAGCCTTACTAAAATTCAAATAAATTATATCTTAGACTTGATATTTTGATTGATTTTAAGCCATTTTAATATTTAAATATCACATTTAAAAATAAGTTAATTATAAAAAAAATTATGAGAGAAAAAATATTTTGATGAGAGTAAAATCTGCAAAAACTTTTGAAATAAAGGCAAAATGGCAATTTTTTGCACACTGCTATATAGTAAATCATTTTAACCGCATTCCCACCAACCTACAATAGCAACAAGCAAAATATCACACAGCAAAAACCCGTAAAGCCGCGCGTATATAAAAGAGAAGTAATAAATTATATTGAAGTAATAAAATATTTTAGGTACTTTCCTGTTATCCCGGACCCCAGACTTATTGCCAGATTCGTACGCCACTTGCAGATTGCCAAATTCCATTGCCAATTTTTTTTAAAATGTTAAGTAACTAACCAAACCTAACCTAACCTAATCAGGGGTTGGGTTAGGTTAGGTGAGGTTAGTTACTTAACATTTAAAAAAAAATTATACCAAATTTTATAAATATTTAAGAAAAATAAATGTACTTTGATATTCTATATGTTATTTTATTAGTTACCTATTTATATCCTTATATTAGTGTACTCCAACTCAATACCTGGCGTCCTGGCGTCGGAATATAGTAGGTTTTGCAAGCATTATACTTTGATTAGAAAATTTCATGTGTACATTAGATGTTAAGTTGATCTTTTTCAAAACTTTTTGTACTCCATTGTATACAGCTCATATGTGGTGGAACTACAGGCTGTATAATTTGAGAAAACGATATGTTGCATATAATAATATTTTTAAGAGTTTATTAAGAACTCCAAGATTTATAAATGGTGCTCCTTCTAGTGCCAGTATGCTGTTTGTAGCCAATAAGGTGCCTAACTGTGCCAGTGTCATGCGCAATTTTGCATTTAGATTTATCTATCACTAGGGTCTTGGTGAGTCAGTCAATAAGATAATAGAAGCCATGGTTAGTTGACTGATCTCCGATATGTTATATAAATCTCAAATCTGGAAGCAGTGGCGTAGGCAACTGTATGTTCATTATTCATAGTGATTCACTGGCCTACATAGTCAGTGTTCCAGACAATATCTCTTAACCTTCTATAGATCACTTGTATAATGTTTGTACTTGTTGAGTTTGAAATAAAGTGTTTGTTGTTGTTGTCTATCATTTCACAGCTGCACTTCTAGAAGTATAGAACAGTGGGATGCATTTAGGTTGTAGTTTCAGGACCAGTACTAAAAGTTTCAGAAACTTTGTATAATCAGCTACCTGATCCTTTTATGTAAATGTGCCTGTCAATCGCGGCTTTAAAGAGGGGGCAAGGGGGCAGAGTCCCCCCTGGGAATATATATATATATATATATATATTATATATATATATATATATATGTAGCGTATCGACAAGAAATAGACCAACAAATCGACAGACATACTTTCTTTCCACGCTACCATAAAACAGGTTGGAACACACGTGGGCAAGAGTAAAACAATGGAGCGTCTATTTTTCCCCAATGGGAGCGAACAAAAACCGTTAACGACTAAAAGACGCGTGGACAAACCGTCTTAAGAATGAAGTCTACGTCACAGGCCTACGGTATAAAAGGAGCTTCCACTTACACTCACTCTCACTCCGACGCTTCCATTCCGCTCGACTACTTTGTATGTTGTCATCCCTCATCAGTAGTAACCGGCTCAAGACCAAGGCTCACTTCAACACCACATTCAAGAAACGGAGCATCATTGGAAGTGACCCTCCAATACTGCCGCAGGAAGCCCCAACGGCATAAGGAATTCCCCTTTGTCTCTTCATTACCGCATAAACCGGTTATCAAGCATCTTCGAGAGCACCGGCAAAGTTTGCAACACTACGAGAAGCATCCGCAAGGGACACATTGCGTGACTCGACGGCGAAAGCTACAAGCCCAAATCACTCCACATCTGGTCAGCTTTTACCGCTTTACGAAGAACGATCGTCTACGAGACTCCATTAGGCCCATCATACCTCGACCTACGGAACGGGCTTCCAAGAGTCAACCACAACCGGGCCTACCTTCTCCTTCGCAAAAGGCCTAATTCACACCCGACCAACGCGCGGGCAACCAGTTTCCAGAGGACGACCGACTACACCACGACGACCCTCACGGTATTTCCTTATCAACCATCCTTCCACAAGTCAAAACGTCCGGGTAAGCTAACTACTTCATATTCTAGTGCTCTTGAAGCCTACATTAGCCTACCGCCGAACAGCAGGCTACTCTCCCAAAGTGAGTAATTAAACATTCCCATTGACTCCCGTTAATAACGCAGTAGACCACTTTTCTCTACTGCAGGCCTAATTCATATACCGTGTATATTCCCTCAATTATCATTAGGCCGAACGATAGGCCTGTCATCCTATTCAAGTGTCATTTCAATACCTTATTCCGCGTATCATCCGTTATTCTGTTCAATTCGCATTTACGTGTTAACTAAACATTCTCTTGACGTAATCACTTGACATCACATAATGTTCTTGTATATAAATGATATTTGTGCAAGCATCACAATCCATTATAATTAGGCCGCATCAATTATTCTATGTGCATCCATACAATCATTTAGCCTAGTTAATCAGTGTCGTGTTTTCCATTCAATGTACCGAACGCACGTGCATTCTTTATAGCTATTATTAGGCCCATTCAATGTTCTATGTTGCATGCCATTACATACCATCGATGGGTACTGTACATTACGTATTACCTCAATTAAGCTATTAACATTTCATTTTATTACCTAGGTCTATGCCATAAGCATAACATAAACTACCAATTAATTACTGTCAATTCTTTGTTATACCACCGTGAATAAGTAACGGTCTCATTGTACAAAATAAAGTACCGATGCTTATTCTATTAATGAGTACCTGAACGTACGCGTTCACGTTGTCATTAATAGGCCTCTTTCACAGATCATTTATGCATAATCTGTAGTTTCCCTAACCGGTGTATTACATAACCTATTTGTTATATTATTACGTGCATGCATTATTTTTGTATTCACCATCTCATATTTCAGGTTGTGTCCCATTTTGTATAACATTAAGCCTCACATAAACGAGCGCATTTCAAAGGTGTCCCATTTTGTATACCATTAAGCCTCACATAAACGAGAGCATTTCAAAGGTCATTATCGAATTGTTAAGCTTTCTAGTCAAGTCTTACCATTGTATTTTCACTGTGAAAATTAATATAAATATTTTCTTAAATAAACTACAAAACCCATAAGGTGTCTTTTATAACCTTAACATTAATTTGCTTGAGCGTAAATCAAGCTGGTGACCCTCGCTGCCATTCCGGTCACTGCCAATAGTATGGTGGATCTACTCAAATAGCCTTTCATTAATAAGTAATCAGTCAGTCATTGCCTTAATCAATCGTTGCATACAATTAAATCATTACCACCTTAAACGGCTAAAACTAGCTCCACTATATATATATATATGAAAACATCTTTTGTAATATTTATTATTAACAAATTAAAATGCCACATCAATCGTCATTGTCACGAGTTATATCTCATTTTCTCATTTTTACATCTAAAGTGTTCCTCTAAATCCTCTTCCCAGCAAACACATTACGTAAATACAACGTTGTAAGTTGTATCCTAGTTGGATCTTGCTCATGTCAGAAACTGACGTTGTACTGACGTAGTCACAACGTAAAACTTAAACGTTATATTGCAACGTTCATACAACGTTGTATATGACGTAATTTTTTTTACATAGCATAGACGTTGTCTGCAAGTAAGGTTTTACATCCATAACATATAGTTTCGTATTACATTATTCCTTGTTACAAAATTGTAACGGAGTTACATACGGCATACTACTATTTCAAATAGTGCACCCTTGTTGGATCAAATTCTATCCTTGAGACGTTGAGACAACGTTGTATCTACGTAAAGTTTACATAATATCACAAGGTTGTGAAGACGTAACTGAGACCACACAAATTTACGTTGCATCTACGTCACGGTGCTAAAATGCAACCTTCTGACAACGTTGTATCTACGTAAAATTGTTAGCTGGGTTAAATTTCAAATTTGCCAATTTATAATTTGATTAGTAAATCCGTGGTTACCCAACTGGAGAAATCCTGAATCATCCACTGGTACCTGTTGTTCGTCAACTTCATTTTACCCTTGACTTCAAAATTTAACACTCCTTACCAAAGCAGCCATCCTGATATTCAAGAGAACTTCAGAGATTTAAACTCTATGTATAAGATTTTATTATTTTATTTTATGAATGTTAACCACTTTCGAGAGACACTCCTTAAAGACTTGGATTCTAATTCACGTATAAATTATTTACCACTTAATGAAATATACTCGTATATTGACGTGGAAGCTACGGTACAAAACAATTAACAAACGTAGAGAAACCTTCTAATATAAAACGTGACAAGAATTCATTTGTTCCTGATAGAACTTGTATGTCAATTAAGAGATCGTCTGGCTTTTCGAAATAGCTATTCTATAGAAACTGGAATGCACTGGTCCTCATATGATCCAAAACACTGGACAACAATCGATTCAAGAAGTTGCCATGTATTTCCCAAATCTAATTAAAGATTATGAAGAAATGCAGGAATAGAACAACGAATGGCAAATTTTACAATTATCTGAAGATGTGCCAGACTTCCTTAAAAAATATCCAGAAATTTCCATAAACAAGTTTTGGGGAGATTTCTAAGCTGGGAAAGTTACCTACTGTTTGCAGTTTAGTAAAAACACTTCTATGCGGATGTGGAACGCATATCCTCGTGAGTATATCAATGATTAAAACTGACCACAGGAACAGATCTTCTGTTAATAGAGTTGCATCAAAGCCTTATCATAAAGTTTCATTTCATTGATAAATGTTCATACAAAAATTGACTCGCAGTGCCCTCTGAAATGGTGTGTACAAAATGCAAATCCTATTGACGATTTTTCTGGTCAGTCTGAGTCATGTAGTTCAAAGAGATAGATGTCGGTCTGAAATGGCTTCTAATTTTGTCTCCTAATTTTGGCCTCATGTTTTCCAAGTGAATTGTACTGTAAGTGTAAATGTAAATAACGTCCAGATTAAAAAAACGAACAATATAACTTCCCACTACTTCCCACAAAATAAATCTTTGGTACGTTTTAAATAGCTGTAGTAAGCTGTAGATTTCATTTTGATGAAACCTCATGAATGACATGATAAGACTCTGCAGTAGGCTTTGGTTGCATCCATCATCTTCGTAAAGGAGGGTCTAAAACAGTGGTTCCCAACCTTTTTTGTATGATTACTCAAAACCCAACTCTAATCCAGCTCCATTACTAAAATGGATTATCACATATTATTTTTTATAACTTCTGGATTATCACAATATTATTTTTATAACTTCTGGATCGCATGTCATTATTCCACAAAATAGTTGTCATTACCCAAGTGGAGTAATTTACTTTTAAGTTGGGAACCACTGATCTAAAAGATGTTGATGGCAACTGCACCGATTTCACACCCTCTAAATCAATGATTCAGTTATGCAATAAAGACATCAGTACATTATATCAAAATATTGATCATATGGAGTCAGAGGAGTCTGTCGATTAATATATTATACAATTCTTAATATAGGCAAATGTAAACTTTGATTATACAGGGTGTACACAAAGTCCTTTCCCGATTATAAACTTTAATTACATGAAATCCAAAGAAGACACAGTAATGCTTTGTTTTGAATGTTGTTGCCAAACACATCAAGTTTATTATGTTTCTCATTAAATCTCAACATGTGCGCCGTTAGTTAGACGTAGCACATCCAAGCGAAATTCGAGTTCGCTAGTATATCTCTCGTGACACTGTTGATGGCATCGCAAATCCTTGCATGAAGATTGTCACTGTCAGCAACAGGAATATGGTACACACAATCATTTACATATCCCCACAGGAAGAAGTCCAGGGGCATATTATCGGGGAATCGTGGAAGTGGTGTTCAATGAACAGCTAGTTTGCAGGTGGTGCTCAAGCATAGAAGTCCTGAGGAACGAGTTAGAACGTGAGAGGGAGGCCAGGGTGAGTCTTGAAGAAAGCGTGATGCTCCTGACGGCAAAATTAGAATCCCTTGAGACTCCAGTTACGACCCCTCCTGCCTCAGTTTCTACTAATAATATAAATAGTATTAATAGCCCTCTCTCTTCCCCTAGTTCCCAACCCTTCGTTCAAGTGCGTAATGGAGCCCCATTGAGAAAACCTAAGACTTGTCTACCAGTAATAACAAACAATAAGTTTTCTGTTTTAGGTTTCGAAGATGCTGATGAACCGGAAATACGACTCGTTGGCGATTCCATTGTTCGAGGGCAGCACGAGGAATTCTGTGGGAGAAACCCTCGTCGTTGGTGCCGTTACTGCTACCCTGGTGCAAGGGTGGAAGATATAACTAATAGTGTTGACCATTTCACAGACGGAACCTCTGAGGACACAACGTGTTATTCATGTCGGTATTAATAACGTTTTAAATTCTAGATCGGAAGAGCCGCTGGCTAGGTACAAGGACTTACTAGAGCGACTAAGGGAAAAAACTAATAAGATTGTTTTAACAGGTATACTTCCTCGAATTATCCAACGTAGCGATTTCTACAGCAAGGCGACCTATATCAACAATAACCTAAAGTCTCTTTGCCAATAGGAAGGAGTGAATTTTGCGAATTTTTGGAACAGTTTCTACGGCAGGAGGGACTTGTTCCTCGGAGATGGACTTCATCTTAATGACGTTGGAGCTGCGCGTTTAGGAAGACTATTTCATAATACTCTCTCTTCTTTTCAGGCTGCCGTAACTCGAACGGTCCCAGCGTAATTTCCACAAATTTCCCCTGCGCTCGCGAAGGTGTCGCAATTACAAACAATTTGAAGGTGCTATCCTTAAATGTTCATAGCCTACAAAATAAAATAAGCGGAATTTTTTCTTTAATTCCTTGTAAAGACTATGATTTAATTGCGATAAATGAATCGTGGCTTAGCACTGAAACACGTGACTTTGTAGGGGAGTATCAAATTAGAGGTTATACACTTTTTGTTAAAAACAGAATAGGTAGGCGAGGAGGCGGTGTTATGCTGTATATCAAAGATAATATTGCGAACGTCATAGAAGTAAAGCACACAATTCCAGAACCGATAGATTCGACTATAGCAGAACTTAAATTGAACGATTTCAAACTTGTTGTTGCGTTTATATATAGGACCCCTAATCAAACAGCTGATACGGACGAAGCGTTATATCGTGAACTAAAGAGAATAATAGGTAGTGAGCAGGCCTTAGTTATGGGTGACTTTAATTGCGCCAACGTGAATTACGATACAATGCAGGGAGACGCGGAAGGTAATCGTTTAGTTAATTTTCTCGAGGATAGCTTTCTTATTCAAAAGGTTGGGGAACCTACGAGGTTGGACAGTATTTTAGATTTAGTAATAACTACGGACGATAGGCTAATCACTGATCTTCAAGTAATAGAACCGTTAAGCAATAGCGATCACAATATGGTAGAGTTTGTCCTCTCAGTAAGTCACTCGAAACCAGCTAACTCGACTAAAATTCCTAACTTCCAGCATGCAGACTTTTGTAAATTTCGAAATGAATTGTCACACGTCAATTGGGAAAACGTAATGGGGATTTCCAACGCAAAACTAATGTAGGAATCGTTTGAAACAGTATTTAGGACTATAAATGAGGAATGTGTACCGTACAAAATTAAGCGTGCGAAAGTAAACAACAAGCCCTTGTGGTTTACTTCTAAAGTAGGAGACATTATAAAGAGTAGAGATAGGGCTTTTAGGCTACATAAGTGCGATAAATACAATTTGTGGTTACGAAACAACTACATATCTCGAAGGCGTGAAGCGAAAAGTGTAATAAAAAAGTCCAAGCGCGAATTGAAATCTCCATAGCTCGTGACGGTAAAGAAAACCCCAAGCGATTCTTTCAATACGTCAACAATAGAAATCCAATAAAAAGTGTCATGGGGCCGTTGAAAAGTGTTAACGGAGAATTAGTTTCTGAAAACAAGGAAATGGCTACCTTGCTAAACGAATTTTTTACGTCAGTGTTTACTATAGAAGATGTAACGAATATCCCCACAGTCATAGACATAATACCTTTTGATAATGGTAATATTTTAGGTAATATTGGTGGTTAGTGAAAGGGAG
Organism: Bathynomus jamesi; assembly: GCA_023014485.1. NCBI lineage: Eukaryota > Metazoa > Arthropoda > Malacostraca > Isopoda > Cirolanidae > Bathynomus > Bathynomus jamesi. Next base: position 315,750 of record JAJOZX010000679.1, read on the forward strand.
GTAATGAGCTATATTGATAAAATGAAAACGCGTAAATCACCGGGGCCGGATTCCATATATCTCATACAACTAAAAGAATTAAAAGCTAGCATTGTTGTGCCGCTAACAAGGATTTTTAATGCGTCTATTTCTGAGAGGTGCGTACCAGATAATTTCAAGTTAGCAAACGTAACACCTATGCATCTTTAAGAAAGGCGATAAAGGTGCGGTGGGAAATTATAGGCCAATCAGTTTAACGTCTGTTGTAGGTAAGCTACTGGAATCAATAATTAGGGATCGTACAGTCGAACACTTAGCATTGCATAACTTGGTTAGAAATACGCAGCACAGTTTTAGGCGAAACAAATCTTGCTTAACTAATCTTTAAGAATTTTTTCAAAGCGTGGTTGAAGTTTACGATAGTTATCGGGCAGTTGATGTAGTGTATTTAGATTTTCAAAAAGCGTTTGACACCGTACCGCACAAAAGACTCATTGAAAAAAACTAAGGTTCATGGAATCAGGGGTGTAGTAATAAATTGGATAGAAGAGTGGTTGCGAGGTAAGAAACAGAGGGTGATTGTTGATGGAGCGGAGTCGTGTTGGGCTAATGTAGCGAGCGGCGTTCCTCAGGGTTCTGTATTGGGCCCCTTGCTTTTTCTGATATATATATTAACGATTTAAATGTCGGCCTAGTCAGTACAGTTTCAAAGTTTGCTGATGACACGAAATTGGGTGGTAGGGCGATTAATGACGAAGATAGAGGTAAAATCCAGGAAGATCTGAATAAAATCGTTGATTGGTCAGTCACATGGCAAATGAGATTTAACGTTGATAAGTGCGAAATTTTACATATAGGTTCGCGTACCGGTAATTTTGCATATAGTATGTCAGGGAAGGAGTTAGCAAGCGTAGAACAGGAAAAAGATTTAGGAGTTATAGTCACTGGTGATTTAAAAGTAGCGAAACAAAGTACAGTAGCAGTCAATAAAGTGAACAAAGTGTTAGGTTTTATAGCTCGGAATTTTGAGTACAAATCGCGCGATATTATTGTTCCTCTTTATAAATCATTAGTTAGACCCCATTTGGAGTACGCGATCCAATTTTGGAATCCGCATATGTGAAAATATATAGACAAACTCGAAAGAGTTCAAAGACGAGCAACTAAGATGATTCCGTCGCTTAGGTCGAAGTCGTACGAGGATAAGCTTAAGGAGTTAAAATTGACTACACTCGAGACTAGGAGGCTAAGGGGTAATCTAATCCAGGTTTTCAAAATTATGAATGGGTTCGATAACGTAGATAGAGATAGCTTTTTCGAAATATCTCAATATAATAGGACTAGAAATAACGGGTGTAAGTTGACAAGTAGAAGGTTCGAGACAGCAGTTGCCAAAAACTTTTTTACGCCTAGAATAGTAAATAACTGGAATAGTTTGCCGGTAGAAGTAATTAGTAGCACGACTATAAACATGTTTGAAAATCGATTAGACGTATATGTTCATAGATTGGGTATAGTTTAAGGTAGTAAAACTAAGGCTTTGTGGTTCGGAACCCACGTAAAATTGTAGGTCCCCTCCGCCACCACGGAGGACATGCACAATACACAATTACGAACACAGTTAGGTAGACCAGCCATGAGTAGATCCTAGGGTCTTTGTTGGTCTGAAACATTATAACATTATAACAACTTACACACTAACAAACCCTGGTGTGGAGGTTCCTAGACTTACTTTAAAATAATGGATGGTTGAAGGTCTTCCAAATGGGAGGCTACAAAGAACTCGAGCATGTCCAGGTACACTTGTACCGTAACATTCTTTTCAGCAAAGAAGAATGGGCCTATCACCCTATCATGCATTAATCCACACCAAATAGTGACAAGAAAAAAACGTGATGTATTATGTAACACACATGCAAAACAAAGCATTGCTAAATCTTCTTTGGAGTTCATGTAATTATTAAAGTTTATAATCGGAAAAGGACTTTGTGTACGCCTTATACTGTACAGTACTTGCAAATATAAAAATAAAAGTTTATTTTAAAATTATTTTATTCCCTTGTATATACTAAAGAGTTATTCAATTAAAATATAGGGTGATTCAAAATACTGTAATGTAGACACATTTTTAAATTATTTTGGATACTAATTGCGTTAAAAAAAAAACTTTATTGTGTATATAAGTAAGCCTGTAAAAACAACATTTAATAGTAATTTTATGTTAAATGTTGAAAATGACAGCCATTTACACGCAAACGTACGGCGCAACGTCCAAAAACAGATTGGCACGCAGTAGTGTTCATATCAGTTGAGATTTTTGCGTACTTCCCGAACAGTCGCTTCCTATAAGTGTTCCACATTTTGAGGGGTAGTACCATTATGCACTTTGCCCTTCAGGGGCAGACGAGACAGACAAGGCCCAGGAGAGGAATTACGGGCCCTGGTGTTACTTTTACCGTTACCCCCGATCACCTCTTTCTCTATCTCCCAGCCCGACCTTGGTGCTTTGACACCTATGCATCCTCATTCCCCCCTTCTCCCGATTATGATTTGAGTATTGCCAAATACTGTATGAACGTACATCTATAACAAAAAACAAAAAACATCTTTATTGCGGATTATTCACAATCCATAGCCACTTAACCAAACATACAAGTACAATTTTATCATACACTGAACTTAATACAAAAATAAGGCCAGCATAGCCACTTAACCTAACATACAAGTACAAAAATAAAGCCAGCATGGCCAGTTAACCTAACATACAAATACAATCTTATCATAACACTTAACCTAATATGCAAATACAATCTTTACTAAATTACAAAAAAAAAGGCATTGTAAACCAGCAGCTGTGTGAACCAAGACTGCCATATAGGTGAGAGGTACACAGTATCTGAGGACAGGACGTTGCACAATAACACATTACAGCTGCTTTGGACTCTAGTAATGAAATTATATATATTCTTCCGGATTAACATTTGGATGGTACAGTAGGTAGGTTACGCGTAGTAAGCATAAAACTGGCACTGCACCAATTTGGTTCCCTACATAGCATATATTATTATAAGCAAAAGAGAGTATATTCATAGCAGTTTTTGTATAGTTCCACCACAGATGGGATGTATACAATGCAGAACAGTAAGTTATAAAAAGATAAGTTTTGACTGATTCTGAACACACACCAAATTTCCTTACTATTATGTTACCCTGTACATACAACTTTTTACGTTGCCTATTAATATCAGGTTCATTTCGCAGCTCGTGAGTAAGTATTTACATATGTCTTTGACAGGTATTGTCTGACCATTCATTTCGAAAGACCCACATGATACATGTTTCAGTATATTACACCTAAAAATCAGACTACTGTACAACTCTTTGCCCCAGATGATGTCATTTTCTATACCATATTGTTCACATATCTCTAATAGTACTCTCAGCCCATGGGAAAAGGGTGACAGAAGAACAAGGTCATCAGCATACATTAAATGATTATTTTTTCCTTTCCAATGGCACAGCCAGTACGTGCAGTTTTTAGTTCATTGGTAAGGTCATCCATATATATATACTGTACTGTACTATATATATATATATATGTAAAAAGTGAACAATGAACAATTCCTACACCATCATTATATGGATTCATTGTCTTCATGCAGTACTTATGTTCGTATAGTTTTTATGTTCGAATGTCCATTTTTACATAAGAAACCAAAATCGCCTAAGCGAGTTTTGGATAGAATTTCGATTTATACTTCTTTATTCATTACTGTATTTCTCTAATTCATCTTTTCTAATAATGACTTATACACTATGACGTCATAAAATAACTTTATTCTCTTTACGTTTCCCATACCTTGTACACTAAGTCACCCGCTTGGTATATGGACATCTTCCGTATGCAATGTATGGTAAATTCTTTAATAATAAGGTTGTGGTGTTATGTAGTATAAACATTATATTCAACCATATTCATCCATACGTCACGTTTTCCCGTCATTAATTCCCCTTGATCATTATCCTATATAAATTTTATTAAATATTCATTTTTTCTCATTCGTTCGAAAACGCAAAAATACGTTCTCGTATTATTTTTTTCATTTTTATTTTTAAGTGCGTTCACCCCTAAAGATATTCATAAATGCTTAGTAAGTTATTATCAAATTCCGCTCACGACGACAGATTCGAGCGCCTCAAAGATAAAATATCTCCGTTCGCTCTGATTCCAAATTTATAACATATTATAATATAATGTAACACGTTATGTTTTATATAAATCTATATCATGTGTGCCATGTACGTTGTATTATATTTCTAAACATCTTAATTGTCTATTAATATGAAACACTGTAAAAACAAAACAAAGTTATAGTAACTGTTTAATTGTAATTAACTATAATACTTTAATTTAATATAACGTAATGTACTTTAATGAAACTGTAATTAATAATAACTTGTAATGTACTTCATTGAAACTGTAACTAAATGTAATGATTTAATTTATAATGTAAGAATGTACTTTAATAGAACTGTAATGGACAATCATAAGCGAATGTGAAGTAATCCATAATTGTAATCGTAATTGTAATGAACCAAAATTAATACGTACTCAGTCGTGTACTTAATTTGTACTTATGTGTACTATTACGAAATGATATCGCCTTCAGAAATGAAGATTCGGCAAAAATATACGATTAGTTTTTATTTTTATTTTTTTTATTATTTTTAGTTGAAATTTTTCAAACCATCTGATCATGTGTTTAAAAGGGGGGGAACTTAACCTTCAACTGTCGTCCCCCAACATTTAGGTTTATATTATACATGTACTTGTAAAATTACAGCACTTCTTCTTTAGACTTCTTCATTGCGGCACTTCATTATAGCACTTCATTAGGACTCCCTTGTTAGCAGCCTTGCTGCGGGAGGGGGCAGAGGCCCCTTGCCTTCTTAATATTTTTAGATTCCGGCCTGAGCCATGGTCGAAAGAGGTCGAACCTCTACCCTTGTAAATTCAGAGCACTACCTGTACATTTTAGCACTAAATTACAGCAAGAGAAACTTTTTATTTTCCCCTTCGAGCCGTGCTCTCTTCAGAAGAACTTAGTCAGAAAAGTCGATAATTTTAGTATCAGAGAAAGTATCAGAGAAAGTATCAGAGTATTATAGCAAGAGAAGAATTAAAAATTGGCGACCCTTTGCCCAAATTAAGAGACAACCCAAGCACCATAGAAGATATTGGCATAACAGTCTGGCGAGTCTGTAGCCAAGAGTTTAACAGAGTGGCGACCGAAAAGAATTAGAATGTTATATAAGAAATATCCGTTGCTTGCCTCCTAACTAGAACCCCCGTCGATCCGAACCACCCCAGGGCCATAGACGGAGGGATATATATATATATATATATATATATATATATTAGATATATATATATATATAATAGGGTGATAATATACCCTTGCTTTACACCATTAGTTACCTTAAAACCTAGTGATACAGAGATTTTCCATCTTACAAACATGGTCTGCTCTGTATGCCAGAGGCAGTTGCGGAAAACTTTTCCTTTGGCTTTATTGACTTTAATTACTTCCTAAATGGAAAGCTTAGCTTTGTTTCTCGATTCTCAGAGGATGGATTCATTTCACATAAACTAAAAGTCTCGAAAATATTGGATGAACCAAATTTTTATTTAATTTTTACTTCATTACTTCCATCATTTCAACTTTACAGCCAAGAATACGAGAAACTTATGTTGGATTTGAGAAAAAAACGAATTGTTCGTTGATATTCGATTTCCATGCCAACACTGTTAAGTTCAATCTAAATACGTATCATTCGTTAACACTAGAGTCTCACCTTTTTTCTCTATTGGTTAAATTCTGACAGTAAATCTGAAAACAGTTAAATGCGTAAGGTGCAACCTGTTTGTGCTAGTTTAAACCTATAGCATCCCATTACCGGGCAGTGGTGTTAGGCCTAGATTCATTGTTAAATTTGTGTTTTTTCACGGTATCTACATAACACGTTAAATGCACATTGAAACAACCTATACAAAACTTCTTTTAATAGTAATTACAGTCATTGGCGGATTATCACTGAGGCTATTGAGGCTGAAGCCTCAGGCTCCCATCCTTGAGGGGCCCCCCAATCAACTTAATTTCGATGATATAATTCGAGATTTCGCAAACTTCTTTGATTAAATATGACAGAGTATACAAACTGACAAATTCCTTGTTTTATTTTATGTTTTATAGGCGCTAAAGTAAAGTTTGTTTAATACTGTTTGGTTTTGGCAAACGGCAAAATACACTGTGTTAAGGTTCTTTTAAGTTTGTTTCTCAATTAGCTTGAGCACCGTACATATAATTCGTGTAAATGTACGTGTACCTGTATTGTTAATAAAAAGCTATAGAAAAGGGCCCCCATATTCTTCATTGCCCCGGGGCCCCGAGGTGTCTTAATCCGCCTCTGACCAGAGGAAATTGTAAATTACTTTATTTTAGGTTTCTATGACTAAAAATTATTACATAATACCATGAAAAAATATATTACTGAAAGATACCTGCTAACACTTTTTGATAACTTACTCTAATAAAAAATTTAAAATAACGTGTCAGCCATCTTGCACACAGTTCGTTTAGGGATAGGCCAAATTTGGCGTACTGAATTTTAGGCATTATATGTGTTAGATTATACATTCTATTTTGACTATGTGTAATAGAGAAGAGAGAGAGAGAAATGGATGGTGATTAAGCATGCAAAGTTGCTAAAAGATGAAAGTGATACTGTATAAGGAAGAAAAGGATAGAAATATCTTCAGATTTAACAAAAGAAGAGAGAGAAAAATAAAAATCTAAGGGAGCAACTGAAAGAAAAGAGAGAGAGGGGCGAAAGAGGATGGTTTATAAGGGAGAGAAAACTAGTAAAAAGAGAAACTGACACCTCTGAATGAAGGAGGGAAAAGTCGTATGTAGATAAGAAAAGCAACACATTTAGGATAAAACTAATCAATATTCAAGGAGTAACAAAAGTTAAGATGGTGGAAATGGAAAAATTACTAGATGAGGAAAGTGATATACTATGTCTTACAGAAACACAATTGAAGGTTGATAAAATAATGAAAAGCAAAAGACTGTCAAAAATACAAAGTATGAGATCTGCTGAAGACAAAAAAGGAGGAGGACTAATGATATTGTATCACGATGTAGAATATATAAATATAAATCACCTGCCATCAGTAAATAAGGATATCTTGGTGTCTACAGTAAGTGCCAAATAGGGACTTTTCAATTTATAATAATGCTTGTATATCTACCCAGTGGAGGAGAGGAGGAGGATAAGAGAAGAAAAGCAGCACTAAAAATAGAAATAGAGGACAATTTAGGAAAAATGGGTAATGAAAATGTGGTAATACTGGGTGATTTCAACGGCCATGTAGGCTTTTTAGGCTACCAAAAACTGGACAACACGGGGAATATGATAATAGAGTGGATGGATGAATATGGGATAATCTTATTAAATAATGACCCTAAATGTGGAGGTTTATATACATGGGAGAGAGACTCTAAAAAGAGTGCGATAGACTTTGTACTAGTAACAAACAACATGTATGGTAGATTTAAGACGATGAAAATTGACGAAGAAAGGGAAGAAATTGATCTATCCGATCACAACCTAATCACGGTTTCTTTCTGATGTGATAGAGAGGACAAAACTAGCTACAACAAAGGTGAATGGAAATCAACGGAATATTACAAAAAAGATCAAGCAGCTTTAGAGAACTATGTAAAAATGATAGAAAGAAAAAATTTTGAAAGACATATAGAGGACATGGAGGGAATGGAAAACCTTATGAAAGAAGTGGCAGATACTGAACTGAAAAGAACACATAAAAAGAGGATCGATAAGAACTCTGGAGTTGAAGAGAAACCCTGGATGAATGAAAAAATTAGAGAAGGGATAAAAAAGAGAAAGGAATACAATAGAAAAAAGAGAAATACATGTGGAGAAGAAAAAGCACACTTCCAACAGAAGTATAGGGAACAAAAAAGGAAAGTCCAGATGATGATAAAGGATGAAATATATAAGCATGAGAAAAAAGTCAGTGAGGAGATAAAAGATGGAGGAGGTGATAAATTATGGGAGCATATCAACAAACTGAAAGGAAAGAAGGTAAAGAGGAAGACAGAAATAGAATTATACGATGAACAAGGAAATAAACTGGCACCTGAAGAGGCAGATAGAAAATTTGAAGGCTACTGGTTAGGAATATACCAGAAACATCCAAATAAATTGGATACAGTCTGGACTGGTGGTATGACGGCAGAATTTATAGATAGGTACAGACAAAATGATTCTGCCCAAGAGGTCATGGTGAGTGAGAAACATACCCTACCCTCCAGCCTAAGAAACCATAAGTATGGAGTTTAAGATACAAGAAAGACATGACAAAGATGACCAAGGAGTAATAATAGGAACATTAGAATACCAAATACCATCTACTTTGAGAGAAAGATATGGCGTTAGAGGTGAGAAGTGAGATGGGATATATGGATGAACCTATTATAACAACAAAGGAGATAAAAGAAGGATAAAAAAGTATAAAAAATGGGAAAGCTGCTGGACTAAATGGTTTAAAGCCAGAATTCTTCAAGGCATTGGGAAAGAGTGAAGTGTGCACCCAAGCATTAGCAAACTGCTACAACCAGATCCTGAGAACAGGGAGACTACCAAGGAATTGGAAAGATGTCAAAAACAGTAATGGTGCCAAAGAAGAACAAACCTACAGAGAAATACCTAAGACCTATAGCATTAACTGATGTAGCATACAAGCTGTTCATGTCTATCATAAAAGCTGGATTTTCACCATGGAGAAGAATAGAGGATAATATCTATATCTTGAAATATTGTATAGAAAATAACTACAGAAATAGAAAACTCTTGATAGTGGCAGCAATTGACTTCGCAAAAGCTTCTGATTCGGTTAAAAGAGAATAACTAGTGGAAGCTCTCATGAGATATAAGATTCACCCAGACATAATAGAAGTCATAACAAAAATCTATAAGGGAGACAGAACCACAGTGAGACTAAATGATGAGCTATGTAAAGAAATAGAAGTAAGCAGTGGAATAAGACAAGGATCTACAGATCTACAGAAGCTAAGGCTAACAAAGACCCGAAGACCCACTCTAAGGTTAGCCCGAGAGAAAGGAAAGAGTAGGGGGGTTAAGAGAAGAGAATAAGGGGTTAAGTAAGTAGCAACACCTATCACTCGTGGGTTAACATTCATTCAGAAAAAGAGAAAAAAGACTCACCATCATCATCCGCCGGCCACTGCCGACAAGTCAGAAAAATAGTCGGAGAGAATAGGAAAGATTGCAGAACGGTCCTCTACTCCATAGGGAGGTAGAGCCCACTCTGCCGGAAAGGGGTGAAAAATGAAAAGAAGTAAAATAAGAACGCTTACAAACCACGCAATACATTTTTAACTCAAGAACAACACATTCTTAACGCAAAGCAACACATTCTTCCAGTTGTTGCAGATCAATCCTCCACTCCATAGGGAGGTAGAGGATGCAGCCCACTAGGCTGGAAAGGCGTGAAAAACGAAAAGAAGTAAAATAAGAACGCATTACAAACCATGCAACACATTCTTAATTCAAACACTATCATACCATGCAAACTACAGACATGCATTAAAGAGAGTTACAGACATGCAAATAAGGAGAGAAGAAGGAAAAAAGTATAAAAAATAACAAAAAGTGGGTTAATTTACTCAACAAGCTACAACTAAGTTCATGTTAGTCTAATTTTTTTTTTTTTTTGCTGGCATATCACACGATGGCATGTCACAAGCTGACATTAGACGTCAACAGACTCATCCCCGATTACGACCCCCAGAGCTCCTGTTGCCAATAATTGTTTTTTATTTTAAACAACGTTAATATTTTTAAAATGCCTAGCTAGACGGTTTTTAAACACATTAACGCTGGCAGAGTTCACGACGGTCGCGGGAAGATTATTCCAGTTATCAATTACTTTAAACGTAAAGAAGTTTTTAGCGATATTAGTAATGAAACGTCTGCCACGCAACTTAAATCCGTTATTACGAGTATTGCTATTATCAAAAGTGAACAATTTGTCAAAATTTACGTTATCGATGTTATTAACGATTTTGAAAACTTCAATAAGGTCCCCCCTTAATTTCCTAGTTTCAAGTAAATGCAAGTCTAACTCTTTAATTAATCCTATCTTCATAAGGCTTGTTGCGCAATGACGGAATTAGTTTCGTGGCACCACGCTGAACCCTTTCTAACCTATCAATATCCTCACGCAAATATGGGCACCAAAACTGAACGGCATATTCTAAATGAGGCCTGACTAGGGACTTGTAAAGGGGCAATATAATATCCTTCGATTTAAATTCGAAATTACGCGCTATGAAGCCTAACATCCTATCAGCACCTCTATTCAAGTTGATGACATACCAAATTCTGGAGAAGTTGGATAACGAAGACATAGGATATAAAGATGAGAAATTTAAAATACATACATTATTTTTTGCGGATAATGGATTACAGCTATCAATGTCAATAGAGGAGGCAAGTGATAATATCAAAAAAGTAATACAAATAGGGAGGACATATGGCCTGGAGATTAACAAAAATAAGAGTAATTTTATGATATTCAACGAAAAAGAAGCACCAGAGCAGATAGAGGGAATTAAAGTGGTAGATTCAATAAAATATTTGGCCATAACAATTAATAATACATGGAATTGTTTCCAAAAGCAAAAAGAACTGATGTTACAACAAGCACAGAAAATAACAAATATGACCTACTCAGTAATATAATGCCATCACCATTATATGGAACAACTATTACACTGGTATGCATCAATTTTGCTGTCAAGGGTTTTGTAAGTGATTCTTATAGAGATTTTCCTGCTGATTTCGAATCTGCAATCCGTTTTTCTCAATCAGTTCAGGTTATCCGGCTATGGCCTCATAAGTAAAATAGAATTTTTCGTGATTTTGTCAAAGCGGAATTGGAACAGTAACATCTATCATCACTTGTTTCACTTGTATAATATCTTTTTTTACTTTTCAGGCATATAGATAAAATATTTCATAATGAATAGAGCGTGTAAAAATGATCCCAATAGATTCTGCTACATATGTGGGACGGTTACCATGCCAAATAACCAGTCCCAAATCACTAAATTTGTGAAGACAATGTATAGAGCATACTTTGGAATTAAGCTAGGGGACCAGGACAAAAATTTCGCCCCTCATATGTGCTGCAAGACGTGCATTGAAAATTTGAGAAGATGGAGCAAAGGCAGAGCGAAATCTTTGCCTTTTGGAATTCCCATGATTTGGAGAGAAGGAAAGGATCACGTGACAGATTGCTATTTCTGCATGACAAACCTCCAAGGTGGGCTTATAAATTTATTTTTCTTAAATATTTTGAAATCCTCGTATGAAACTTGACATAATATTCACCATAATGTAATATTCACCATATATAGCATAATATTCACCATAATGGTAATCATACATTTACATATACATATTGTTATAGAAAATACATTTACACATACATATTGTTATACAAGTTACATTTACATATACATATTGTTATAGAAAATACATTTACACATACATATTGTTATACAAGTTACATTTACATATACAATGATTGTATATTTTCTTTCTTTTTCATTCATATTGTCCCCGAAGGGACAATATGAATGAAAAAGAAAGAAAATATACAGACTCCATCGACCTATTTCATATTTTACAGACCGCAGCCTTCCCTCACGAGCCGCCACTGTCTGAATGCTTCTTCTATTTCATATGCAAGTTTTATATCCATGTTTCTGTGTTTCTATTTTCAGGAGTTAACAAGAAGAATAAACACATTGTTGTATACCCTGACATTCCTTCTGCTATGAGACCTGTACCCCATGGTCCTGGAATTCCAATACCCGACCCACCTCAAACCCTGGACTTCGATGATTCTGATGATGAATCAATGACCAATGCCAATGACCAGTCCCAGTCGTATATACAGTACCTCAAAATACCGCTTCAAATGAGCCGAGGCCTCTCAACCAGGCCAAACTTAATAATCTTACCAGGGATTTAGGACTTTCCAAATTAGCTGCCGAGATCTTGGGCTCACGACTTCGAGAGGACAACTTGCTGGCTCCGGGAACAACATTCTCCTGGTATAGGAAACGAGAGGAAGAATTCCGCAAGTTTTTTGCAGTGCACGAAAATACCTCTTCCTTAGTGTACTGCTGCAATGTTGAGGGGCTAATCGAATCCTTGGGCCTGCCATATAACGCATCAGAATGGAGGCTATTTATAGACTCGTCTAAACGAAGTTTGAAAGCAGTACTTCTCAACATTGGGAATAGGGTTGCATCAGTCCCTGTAGCACATTCCGTACAACTTACTGAGAGCTACGATAACATGAAAATTTTACTGGATGCTCTCGTATACGACCAACATAACTGGAGGATCTGTGGAGATTTGAAGGTAATACTAATATCATAAGTAAACTATTGCTATTGACTATGTTGTTTTTCCAAAGGTTATTTGAGAGCGTATAAGAACACTTAACTTCCCCACAGAAGTGATACAGTCCAATGCATAGATTTTTTTATCTGATAGAACAAATTCTCTAAATTCTTTAAATATTTTCATTTTTTTTCAGATTGTGGCATTTGTATTGGGAATGCAAGGGGGATACACGAAATACTCATGTTTCCTCTGCAAATGGGATAGCCGAGCGGATGAGAAGCACTATGCACAGCGTGAATGGGCATCCAGAGAGAATTTTGAACCTGGGTCGCATAATGTCGTTTCAGTGCCCCTTGTACCACCAACAAAAATTTTGCTCCCACCACTTCATATTAAGCTGGGGTTGATGAAAAATTTCATCAAATCAATGAATAAGGAGGGTTCAGCATTCCGATATCTCGAGAGTAAATTTCCTCATATATCTGATGCTAAACTAAATGCTGGGGTTTTTGATGGTCCTCAAATTCGAACTTTGATCAAGGATACTCAGTTCGAAAACGCAATGACTCCAACTGAGAAGAATGCCTGGCAGGCATTCAAATCAGTTGTCAGTGATTTTCTTGGCAAGCGTAGAAGTCCAGAATACGAGTCCGTAGTCGAAAACTTGATGGAAGCTTTCAAAGCTCATGGGTCGCGCATGTCCATAAAAATGCACTTTTTGTGGTCCACTTGGACTATTTTCCTGAAAATTGCGGGGATTATAGTGAGGAACAGGGTGAACGATTTCACCAAGATATCAAAATAATGGAAGAGAGGTACCAGGGAAACTGGGATATCAATATGCTGGCGGACTATTGCTGGTGTTTGAAGCGAGACGTGCCCGAAGAAAAACACAGACGGAAAGCCAAAAAAACTTCATTTCTTCCTCAATAAACTTTTTTCCATATTCATTGTATGAATAAAAGTATTTATTCACACAATGTTTTTATTTTTCACGAGTGTTCTTATAATATTACTCGTATCTACAGTGTTTAAGCTAAAAAAATCAATAAATTTGGGGATAAAATTGGACTTATAATAAATGGCCAATAGAGAAAAAACCTGACCTGATTGAGGAAAACCAATGTCATTTTCGAATTCAGCATGGTCGAATTATATAATATGAGTTGAAAAAACCCTCACAGCAGACAAAAAAATTTCATATGCATACCAGTGTTATAGAACTAAACAAAACAGAAATTCAACAGCTACAGAAATTTGAGAATGGAGTATACAGAACGATACTATCAGCAGGAAGAAGTGTGGCTGTGAGTGGTTTAAGGGGAGAAATAGGGGCATCAATGATGAGAACAAGAATACAAGAATACTGAAAGGAAAGCTCAACTATGTAAAAAGTATCTTGAAAAATGACACAGGCAGGTTGGTAGGTGAAATATTTAGAAAAGTAAAAGAAGAAACAAGAGGGAAGTGGATGAAGGAGGTTGAAGGATATATGAGTGACTCGAGAATAAATATAAAATACCTAAAAGATTGCAAAAAAAAGGAACTGGCGAACAAACTACGTACCTGGGATGAGGACAACTGGAGGAAAGATATGGATGGAAAGGAAAGTTTAAAAATATATAAGAAATGGAAAAGAAGCATTGGAGACACGGAGGATATATATGATAACACTCCAGCCTCAACCATATTGTACAGATGTAGGGCAAATAATTTAGAACTTAATGACAGAAATAGATTTCTAGGAGGGACACCAAATGCCCCATGTGTGCATACGAAAAAGAAGACCTGGAGCATTTCTTGTTGGACTGTAGTGCCTACAGGGAAGAGAGAGTAAAAGCCATCGAATTACAACAGCCTTTCATGGCAGACAACGATGAGATTATTGGGGGTTTATCTTAAGAACATAACATAAGAAATTTTTATAGTGGGCACACTAGGAGCCACTTCGTCCCATCGAGGTGGCTCCACTATGTAAAAACTGCCTGTACATTGGCAACAACCAATTTTTACAAAACTAATTAATTGTCAATTTAAAACTAAAGATAGAATCTCTGGATCCAGAGGATCAGTCATAATAGGCTACTATCCACAAATATGTTACACTCTATATCTATTTATAACTGACATGCAAATATATCAGATCCAAAAAATCTCGTCAATTTCATTACGGTACCCATCTTTAGGAAGGAAAATATAGACCACAAAAACCAGATAATATATAAATTCTGGAAAATACGATATCAAATGGTTAAAGCACAGCACAGAGGATGAAGACATCAGGAGGTGCCGTTGAAAAGGCTAGACCTCGACATTTCATCACATCACATCACAGTGCGAACTAACCAACGTTCCTGAGGCCTAAGTGAAGGCTAACGTTATTTGAGGGTTTAATTTCACAAAGCTCCACAGTTACTAGCTAAAGGACCTTTTATTTATTACCTTTTCCATTGTAAGTAAAGAAGGTATTTATGTAGAGGCTGTTCTTTTAAGCTCTATATGTTTTGATAAAGTAGTATCTGAAATTTGTTGTGACTGACAGTTGTGGAAAAGCAGAAGGTCCCAGAGGGATGAGAGCAATCGGCACCACATGACACTGGACTACAGTATTGATTATGAATTTGTATAAAAATGTGCTAGGAATAGTACTTGACATCAGGTTCAGCTAGCTTTATAATCTAGCCTACATACCGTTAGGTAGGCTATTAACCCTATCTAACTAGTAATTAGAAAATGGAAAATTTTAATCTTATTTCAAGTTCCCGACATGGATTTAGATCACGAAGGTCATAAGAACAAGAAATTTTGGTTAATATTCGTTTTAATGCTTTGTTCGTTTTCGATAGAAGGAGACATTCTATGACAATTTAACATAAATTCGTATTCAGGATACCTTGAAACCTCAGGGAAACTGATAAAAATTGAGGAAATGTAATAATTATTTTTACGGAAAAAAAAAATTGATGTAAAAAACAGTCATTATAGGCCATTGACCCAGTGTTTACCTCTTTCTGCTGTTAAAATTTTGCTGGTCCTCATCCTCTCCAGTTTTATGGGGAGACATCTTGTGGCAAAATTAGGAAATATAGGTCAAATCAGCCAATTAAATCTGGTTTTTGTTTCATGTTACCTTATCCGACCAATCAGAGACATGCATTTTGAATCTCCAATAATGCATACTCATTCTAAAATCCTTATTCAGTTCAGTTTTCGCTATGGTTTGTCTTGGGTATGATTTGGATTACTTATAAAAAAGAAGACAGTACTGAAATTTTCTTTACTAGTCACGGTAAGTTTTTCAGTCACTTTAATTTGAAAAGTAGAGTGAAAAAGAAAATTGGCCCCCTCCATATAGATGATAAAACTATAGATGATGATCTTGAAATAACTGAAGAACTAAACAAATACTTCTCATCAGTATTCACAAATGAAAATTTAAATGATATTCCTGATCTTATATTACCAGGATAAGATAGAGAAATAAATGAATTAAGGGTAACAAAACTAGATATCTTAAAAGCAATAGATAAATTAAAAATGGAAAAATCTCCAGGGCTAGATGAAATGTATCCAATAGTCATAAAAGCTGCCAAAAAGAATATAGCACAAGTACTAGAAATTATTTTTAATAAGTCATTGATATGTACTGAAATTCCAGAGGATTGGAAGAAAGCAAATGTGGCTCCAATCTTTAAAAAAGGAAATAGAAACTTGGCAAAAAACTACAGACCCATCAGCCTCACCTCCATTATTTGCAAATTACTCGAAAGTATCATTAGAAGTAAAGTTACCGAGTTCCTTGAAGAGTGCAACCTTATAAATGATAGCCAGCATGGCTTTCGAAATGGAAGGTCCTGTCTAACCAACTTGATTGAATTTTATGATGGAGTCCTATTGCATTTGGACAATAAAGAGCCAGTAGATATAGTATACTTAGATTTTGCAAAGGCATTTGATACTGTTCCTCATGCAAGATTGTTGGTAAAAGAAAAGTTAAAGCCCATGGTATAAGAGGTCATATAGCTGACTGGATAGAAGAATGGCTGAGAAATAGAAAATAGAGTTCATCTAAATGAAAATAAGTCTACTTGGAGACCCGTATTGAGCGGAGTCCCACGGGGGTCTGTTCTGGGACCTCTGCTTTTTGTTGTTTATATAAATGATCTAGAGAAGGGCCTATTATGTAAAACCTCAAAATTTGCTGATGATACAAAATTAGGCCATAATGTTAAGTCAGTAGCAGGAGCAATGACAATACAAAAAGACTTAGACAGAGTAACAGCCTGGGCAGATAAGTGGGAGATGAAATTTAATATTGATAAGTGCAAGGTTATGTATATTGGGCCAAAAAATCCAGAATTTGAATACAATATGAATGGAATTTGGATTAAAAATGATGATAAAGAGAAAGACTTGGGTGTCACCGTGACAAATGAACTTAAACCCTCAAATCACTGTATAGTAATCAGAAATAAAGCAAATGCTAGATTCAATCTCATGCAGAGACACCTTGAATACAAATCACCCAATATTATAAAGCAACTATACATTTCATATGTGAGACCCCTCCTCGAATACTGCATTCAATTTAATAGTCCCTATTTGATAAAGATATTGAAAAACTGGAAAAAGTACAGAAACGAGCAACAAGAATGATCCCATCTCTAAGACAATTGACAATGACATATAAGGAAAGACTGGCGTATCTAAGCATGTTCTCATTAAAAAGGAGGAGGTTAAGGGGTGATATGATAGAGGTGTATAAAATGATAAAAGGGTTGGATAAGATAGATTTTGAGTCTCTCTTCATTAAAGATCACAATAATCAGACTAGAGGTCATAGTATGAAATTATTTAAGCCAAGATGTAGAACAAATTTAAGAAAACATAGTTTTATAAACAGAGTACAGTGGACCCCCGATTTGAGTACGTAATCCGTTCCAGCATGGCGTACTCAATTCGAAATGTACTCAAATTGAACTTAATAACCTATAGGAATTAATTAATTCGTTCCAAAACCCAAAAATTTCACCCCACCCCTACTTTTTCTATAGAAATTGGCCTACGAAATTTAGTAATTGTATTAAAAATAGACAGAATAGAATACAAAATACATACCATACAATATAGACAAAATAGAATAATCCTGTAGGAGTCTTGCTTGATGTGCTGGAAGTTCCAGATGAGGAATGGAGGGGAGGAATTATTGCTTGGAGGGAGAGTCTCCTTCCATGATGATGTCTGGTAACTCATCAGTGCTAGGCGTTCTTAGGCCCACAGCCAATGACATGGAAGAGGTAGAGGGTTGGGGACTTGAGGGCTTGAAATAGACAAACTGAAACACGTTTGACATCGCCGGCTGGCGTACTCAAATCGAGTTTTCTACTCAAGTCGAGTCAATAGGAGCGTATGGACGAGCGTACTCAAATTGAAAATACTCAAATTGATGCGTACTCAAATCGGGGGTCCACTGTAATTAAGTTTTGGAACAGTCTGACAGAAGAAGTGGTGACTTCAGATACACTTGATTCTTTCAAAAGAAGGTTGGATAGTTTGATGTCTGCAAGGGACATCTGGTGATGGTGTTTAAGCCCATTTTTATTGCATGAATGGTACTAGTTTATTTCATATATATTATGTGCATTTGGGTGATAGATCCCACAGCTCAACACAGGTGTTGTGGGATATAGGGAGGCAGCATCTTGGGTTAGGGGATACTCTGTCCTTACACACCCTATTTAAAGAGATTCCTATGCGGAGCGGTGCCCCCCATAGTACTGTGAGGTATTGAAAAACTCATGATCTTCACTTGCCCCACAAACACCTTTAAATGTGAGACCCAAAATGGGTGCACACACATTTCTACATTACTGTACAGTCTTTACAGCCACACCTACACTTTTCCTCTTAAGTATATATATATAGTAATGTATATGGATGTAAATTGTGACTTGGTCCGCAATTGATATGGACCGTGACTTATTTTTGGTTGGCATGGTACTGGTATTGATGGGTACCATAATGAAATTGACTGGATTCTTTGGATCTGATATATTTGCATGTCAGTTATAAATAGATATAGTGTGTAACATATTTGTGGATAGTAGCCTATTATGACTTTGATCCTCTGGATCCAGAGATTCTATCTTTAGTTTTAAATTGATAATTAATTAGTTTTAAATTGATACTTAATTAGTTTTGTAAAAATTGGTTATTGCCAATGTACAGGTAGTTTTTACATTTAGGAAAATCCTTCAACTTCAGTTGAACCAGTTCTAGCATTTCTGGACCAAACACCAGTTAAAAAAAGTAAGTAATAAATTAATATAATAACTTATACTTTACTACAAGGTCTGTTTGATCTACTATATAGCCAATTATATAGCATTTAAGGTACTATAATTAATATTTAATTACTAATATTCAGGTGTGTGAAACCTTTTTTCTGTTCTTTTCAGAAGGGCTGTCATTAAGCCAGAAAAAGCGCAAGGCTCGTGGTAAGCTATCATCTGCTCAGAAACACCTGAAGGAGAGGCTAGAACTCAGTTATGGTGTTCAAATTACCGAGGAGGTAAGTGATACTTCAAAACCTGAAACTAAATCTGAAAAACATCTAGATAAATTAATGAATGAATTGAAACAGTCATTCCTGGAGAGCATATGTCACCATCACAAACTACAAATATTGACACTCTCACCATACACAATTGAAAAAACAGCTAGTTTCTTTCAAACTACAACATACATGGTGAAAAGAAGCCGTTCACTTAAATCAGAACATGGAATCCTTCCGAAGATTCCACTAATGAGCAAAGAAAAAGTGATATCTGAAGAACACAAAGATATAGTTAGAAGATTCTATGAGTCAGAAGAGGTTAGTCGTATGTGTCCTGGCCAAAAGGATTGCGTGAAAGTTATCAGTGCTGAAGGTGCAATGAAGGTGCAAAAACGATTGGTCCTCGGGAATTTAAGAGAGATGTTTGAACTATATAAAAATGATGAAAAGAATCCCAAAATAGGATTTTCCATATTTGCAAAATTACGGCCATCATATTGTGTGCTTGCCGGTAGTGGTGGGACTCATTCTGTCTGTGTCTGCACATACCATCAAAATCCAAAATTGCAGCTGGCTGCATTGGGAGAAAGAGGTCTTTCATACAAGGATCTTATGGATTACAGTGTCTGCAGTACAGAAAGAGAGACTTGCATCATGCAACTTTGCAATGATTGCCCAAGAGAAGAGGGTGTCCTGGATTTTCTTGAGTTACTTGACAGTGTGAAATCAGCTCCAAATGAAATATCTTACAAGCAATGGGTGACTGTTGACCATTGTACAATGGTTGATAAGGTGGAGCCACTTCATGAATACTTATCATCCCTAAGCATGAAAATATCCCGCATGGTTCGTCATCACTTTGTTGCTCAGCAACAATCACAGTACTTCAAGCAGTTGAAAGAAACACTACCACCTCAGAGCGAGGTAGTTATAGTAGGTGATTTCTCTGAGAATTATTCTTTCATTGTCCAGGATGCTGCCCAAGGGTTTCACTGGGACAATTCACAGTGTACAGTTCACCCTTTTGTCATCTATTATAGATCATCTGCAGACCAGGAACTTAGCCATTTTAGTGTCTGTTTCTTATCTGCATCACTAAAACACAACACTATAATGGTTTACTCATTCATATTGAAGCTTATGACATGTTAAATTCAGATGCCCACAATTGAAGAAGGTGCACTATTTCTCAGATGGATGTGCTGGCCAATATAAGAACAGATACAACTTCACAAATCTCTGTTACCATGAAGAGGATTTTGGTCTGTCTTGTGAATGGCACTTCTTTGCTACATCCCATGGCAAAAATGCATGTGATGGGATTGGAGGAACAGTGAAAAGAGCTACTGCTCGTGCCAGTTTGCAGAGAACTACAGAGAGGCAAATTCTTACACCAGAACACATGTTTCAGTTTTGTGAAGAAAACTTGAGCAAGAAGATAAATTTTTTCTTTGTAACTACAGCTGATTTGAAAGATGCAGAAGAACGGTTGGAACATCGATTCAAGGATAGTAGGGCTATTCCTGGAACTCAGAAATATCATAGATTTGTTCCCCTAAACAAGGAAGAACTGATGGTGTATCCCATTTCAAGTGGCATTGAAGAAAAGAATAAGGAAAAGTCATTTTACTAATGAACCTGCAATGCTTGGTAACCTAAAATGTGTCAAACCAGGAGAGTATGTTGGCTGCATTTATGACATGCAAGTTTGGTATGGAATTGTGGAGGAATATTGTGAAGAGTTTGATGATTTCACTGTGAACTTTCTACATCCCTCTGGGTCATCAGGATCAAGTGCATATTATTATCCATCAAACAAGGATTCATGTGCAGTGCCAGGACATCATATATTAACTGTAATGAGTTGTCCTACCCTAAGAGGAGGCAGCAGAATTCAATACATTTTTCCACAAAAAGAAATTGATGAGAGCATCGAGCATGCAAAAATTGTATTAGGCTAGCACATGAATCCTCTAAGTAGGTCTTCCCCTTTCACTATTATAACTATTATTGCCAGTGTAGATTAGCAGTGAAATACAATTTTACATTTTTTGCCTTTGTTTTTATATCTATAAAAAAATGTAATTTTAATTTCTATAGGTCAAATTATGAGCTTAAGTGTGAAAAAATAGGTAGAATTGACGCACAACTTATGAATATGGTGTTCACTTATATGTTAGTTACATGAAAAATACTAACATAAACAAACTTTTTTTGCTGATTCTAATAGCCAATGCCTATGCCTTCATTTTTTACATTTCAAAAAAAAAATTCTCATTTGATACCCCAGAGGTCAAATCGTGACCTCAAATTTTGGTTACAGTGTAACTTTTTTATTTTTGAACCACGAGTTCTAAAACGTGCATATTTGGATTCCTTGTCGTTTTCTGATTCTAAATATATATACTTTTATATAATTGTGACCATTATTACCCAAGTTATGGGTCGCCAAATGTTAGTGACCTCGCAAGTGACCTAAAATTTCCCGAGGTCATATCTCTTGAACCGTTGGTCGGATTGACCTTATAATTTCAGAAATGGATTCAGGGCCCACAAACTCCCTATAAACCAAATTTCAGCAATATCTGAGAGATGAGGGTGTTAGGCACTGGTTGATCTGACAGAGAATGACCCTAACCCGTGATTTGAATTTTAAGTCAGTGGCTGTTTCTGGGACTTCTTTCAGGGTACAGTAACCATGCCTAGTTGTTTTCTGGTCCTACAAAGTGATTATATTTCATTACACTATAATGTATCTTTTATCTATGGGTCCTCTATATGTAAATTGAAATTCTTACAAAAATGAGAAAATACTAAAATATTACTTATCATTAACATCATTAATAGTGTATTATTGATATTACTAACTTATTAAATGCACTTTAAAAATTGTAGCAAATTAATAATAATTAATAATTGATAATTAATTAATATTAATTAATAATTTACTTGAAATTCAATCAACAGACCTACCTCATAAAACTGGTAATCAGATTAAGTCATTTTTAGTAAGTGCTTTTTCTCTGTATCTGCCAACAGTTTGTGATCATGTTGATATATGGGTCATTCTCTGTCAGATCAACCAGTGCCTAACACCCTCATCTCTCAGATTTTGCTGAAATTTGGTTTATAGGGAGTTTGTGGGCCCTGAATCCATTTCTGAAATTATAAGGTCAATCCGACCAATGGTTCAAGAGATATGACCTCGGGAAATCTGAGGTCACTTGCGAGGTCACTAACATTTGGCGACCCATAACTTGGGTAATAATGGTCACAATTATATAAAAGTATATATATTTAGAATCAGAAAACGACAAGGAATCCAAATATGCAAGTTTTAGAACTCTAGGTTGAAAAATAAAAAAGTTACACTGTAACCAAAATTTGAGGTCACGATTTGACCTCTGGGGTATCAAATGAGAATTTTTTTTAAATGTAAAAAATGAAGGCATAGGCATTGGCTATTAGAATCAGCAAAAAAAAGTTTGTTTGTTAGTATTTTTCATGTAACTAACATAAAAGTGAACACCATATTCATAAGTTGTGCGTCAATTCTACCTATTTTTTCACACTTAAGCTCATAATTTGACCTATAGAAATTAAAATTACATTTTTTTATAGATATAAAAACAAAGGCAAAAAATGTAAAATTGTATTTCACTGCTAATCTACACTGGCAATAATAGTTATAATAGTGAAAGGGGAAGACCTACTTAGAGGATTCATGTGCTAGCCTAATACAATTTTTGCATGCTCGATGCTCTCATCAATTTCTTTTTGTGGAAAAATGTATTGAATTCTGCTGCCTCCTCTTAGGGTAGGACAACTCATTACAGTTAATATATGATGTCCTGGCACTGCACATGAATCCTTGTTTGATGGATAATAATATGCACTTGATCCTGATGACCCAGAGGGATGTAGAAAGTTCACAGTGAAATCATCAAACTCTTCACAATATTCCTCCACAATTCCATACCAAACTTGCATGTCATAAATGCAGCCAACATACTCTCCTGGTTTGACACATTTTAGGTTACCAAGCATTGCAGGTTCATTAGTAAAATGACTTTTCCTTATTCTTTTCTTTTCTCCAATGCCACTTGAAATGGGATACACCATCAGTTCTTCCTTGTTTAGGGGAACAAATCTATGATATTTCTGAGTTCCAGGAATAGCCCTACTATCCTTGAATCGATGTTCCAACCGTTCTTCTGCATCTTTCAAATCAGCTGTAGTTACAAAGAAAAAATTTATCTTCTTGCTCAAGTTTTCTTCACAAAACTGAAACATGTGTTCTGGTGTAAGAATTTGCCTCTCTGTAGTTCTCTGCAAACTGGCACGAGCAGTAGCTCTTTTCACTGTTCCTCCAATCCCATCACATGCATTTTTGCCATGGGATGTAGCAAAGAAGTGCCATTCACAAGACAGACCAAAATCCTCTTTATGGTAACAGAGATTTGTGAAGTTGTATCTGTTCTTATATTGGCCAGCACATCCATCTGAGAAATAGTGCACCTTCTTCAATTGTGGGCATCTGAATTTAACATATGTCATAAGTTTCAATATGAATGAGTAAACCATTATAGTGTTGTGTTTAGTGATGCAGATAAGAAACAGACACTAAAATGGCTAAGTTCCTGGTCTGCAGATGATCTATAATAGATGACAAAAGGGTGAACTGTACACTGTGAATTGTCCCAGTGAAACCCTTGGGCAGCATCCTGGACAATGAAAGAATAATTCTCAGAGAAATCACCTACTATAACTACCTCGCTCTGAGGTGGTAGTGTTCTTTCAACTGCTTGAAGTACTGTGATTGTTGCTGAGCAACAAAGTGATGACGAACCATGCGGGATATTTTCATGCTTAGGGATGATAAGTATTCATGAAGTGGCTCCACCTTATCAACCATTGTACAACGGTCAACAGTCACCCATTGCTTGTAAGATATTTCATTTGGAGCTGATTTCACACTGTCAAGTAACTCAAGAAAATCCAGGACACCCTCTTCTCTTGGGCAATCATTGCAAAGTTGCATCATGCAAGTCTCTCTTTCTGTACTGCAGACACTGTAATCCATAAGATCCTTGTATGAAAGACCTCTTTCTCCCAATGCAGCCAGCTGCAATTTTGGATTTGATGGTATGTGCAGACACAGACAGAATGAGTCCCACCACTACCGGCAAGCACACAATATGATGGCCGTAATTTTGCAAATGTGGAAAATCCTATTTTGGGATTCTTTTCATCATTTTTATATAGTTCAAACATCTCTCTTAAATTCCCGAGGACCAATCGTTTTTGCACCTTCATTGCACCTTCAGCACTGATAACTTTCACGCAATCCTTTTGGCCAGGACACATACGACTAACCTCTTCTGACTCATAGAATCTTCTAACTATATCTTTGTGTTCTTCAGATATCACTTTTCCTTTGCTCATTAGTGGAATCTTCGGAAGGATTCCATGTTCTGATTTAAGTGAACGGCTTCTTTTCACCATGTATGTTGTAGTTTGAAAGAAACTAGCTGTTTTTTCAATTGTGTATGGTGAGAGTGTCAATATTTGTAGTTTGTGATGGTGACATTTGCTCTCCAGGAATGACTGTTTCAATTCATTCATTAATTTGTCTAGATGTTTTTCAGATTTAGTTTCAGGTTTTGAAGTATCACTTACTCCTCGGTAATTTGAACACCATAACTGAGTTCTAGCCTCTCCTTCAGGTGTTTCTGAGCAGATGATAGCTTACCACGAGCCTTGCGCTTTTTCTGGCTTAATGACAGCCCTTCTGAAAAGAACAGAAAAAAAGGTTTCACACACCTGAATATTAGTAATTAAATATTAATTATAGTACCTTAAATGCTATATAATTGGCTATATAGTAGATCAAACAGACCTTGTAGTAAAGTATAAGTTATTATATTAATTTATTACTTACTTTTTTTAACTGGTGTTTGGTCCAGAAATGCTAGAACTGGTTCAAATGAAGTTGAAGGATTTTCCTTTATCAAGCAATCACTGTCATTGTCCAGATCTTGAATTGAAGAGATGTTACTCAAGCCACTGATAGTAGATGATTCATTTGAATCCTGCTCAGACTCGTTGTTTTCAGTGGTACTAAGTATAGTGGGGTTTTTCATTATCAGTGTCCAGCAGTTCACACACAACAATGAGTCTTTTTTCACTCTTCCAGCACATTTTTCAACAAGTACATCAGTCACTTTTCTAAGATTGATTGTTATGCGTTTCTTGTGTTTTTGAATAGGGTCCTGGCAGTATTTCAAGTGCCGAACCATTGTATTTTGATCTGTAAAGATATAGGATTTACAATTAGGTAATATATATTTTTTAGAAAATATATAGCTATACACACTTAATATTTTAGGCCTTGATAGTCTCTGAGGCTCATTAAAACACCATACCCACCAGCCACCCACAGTGCTGGCTGGAACTGTACTAACCTGTAGACAAGGAATTTTGCAACTATCTGTGTTGATTCTGCACTTAGACAAGTAGCAACATGTTTCAACAGGTTTGTTTAGGCTACATGTGAGCTTAGTCTTCCCCTTTCACTATTATAACTATTATTGCCAGTGTAGATTAGCAGTGAAATACAATTTTTATTAAATTCTTGGAGCTTGAGGTCAAATTGATAGCTAAGATATAAAAATTCCTTGAAATGACAAGCAATTTATAAATATGGTGTTCACTTATAAGTTAGTTACATGAAAAGTACCAACATAAACAAACTTTTTATGATTGTTTCTATTAGTCAAGAACTCTGACTTTGTTTTTTATATCTATAAAAAATGTAATTTTAATTTCTATAGGTCAAATTATGAGCTTAAGTGTGAAAAAATAGGTAGAATTGACGCACAACTTATGAATATGGTGTTCACTTATATGTTAGTTACATGAAAAATACTAACATAAACAAACTTTTTTTTGCTGATTCTAATAGCCAATGCCTATGCCTTCATTTTTTACATTTAAAAAAAAAATTCTCATTTGATACCCCAGAGGTCAAATCGTGACCTCAAATTTTGGTTACAGTGTAACTTTTTTATTTTTCAACCTAGAGTTCTAAAACTTGCATATTTGGATTCCTTGTCGTTTTCTGATTCTAAATATATATACTTTTATATAATTATGACAATTATTATCCAAGTTATGGCTCGCCAAATGTTAGTAACCTCGCGAGTGACCTCAAATTGCCCGAGGTCATATCTCTTGAACCGTTGGTCGGATTGACCTTATAATTTCAGAAATGGATTCAGGGCTCACAATCTCCCTATAAACCAAATTTCGGCACAATATGAGAGATGAGGGTGTTAATTTCAATTTTTTTTGGTTGATCTGACAGAGAATGACCCATATGTCAAATAAAACGTTTACAGTTTTCAGAAAATCATCCAGATCTTGATGATATTTAGGTCCCCTTTTCTTTTTGTCATACTTCAGAAGGCGGTTGAATTCCTTTATTTGGGTTTTCAGTCGGCTCTGTATGGCATTTACTGATATTGGATAAACATTATATGTGACCCACAATTTATGCAATTCCTCAGAAGTAGCTCTCAGTAGGGTCATTCCAGCGTAATGGTGATCACGTATGCAGACAAAAAAACTGGACGTTTCTTGTTGTAGCTCATTAAGTAATAATCCTACATAAAAAAAAATTATAGTGAACATTAAGGGATGTTAGTATATGCTATTAAAACCATCAGCATCGAACAAAATTTATTCATATTTTATAGATATAAATCGAAAATCCCGTAACGGTTATCACATCAATGCATCATGATGTTTCACTTACCTTCATACTTTGCTATTTCCTATGAATTCTTTAAGAACTGGTGACTGTTGCTATTTTTTCTGTTACGTGACATATTAAGGTACCTTTTGGTCACTTTGTTTGTTTGTAAACACATTTAGTTTATTTATAGGAATTTAAATACATTGTAACGGTGATCACAAGAAAAATGTAACGTTGATCACCGTGCGATTTGAATGCAGTATTCACTATAAAAACAAATGTACACCTGATGTTATGACACGCATGTATTACAAAACATACAGTATATACATAACTAGACATATACACTACTAAATATATAGTATATATACAGTATATATATATATATATATATATAATATATATAATATATATTATATATATATATATATATATATATATATACAGTGCCCGTGAAAAGTATCCGATCACCCTTGAAATTTGTATTTTTTACATAAAAAACAATGTTTAAATGTATACTAACCTTATATTAGTATTTTGTCATCTGTCCTTTGGTTTGGATGACTTGTTCTAGATGTTTTGGCATGGATTTAATCAAGTTTTGACAAACTTCCACTGATATTTCCTTGCACCATACCTTTTTGATGGCCTCTTGTAATTTTTCGACTGAGCCAGTGTCGTGGCATTCAACCTTATTTTTTATTATTAGCCACAGATTTTCTATCGGATTGAGATCTGGACTATTACCAGGCCAATCCAAAATATCAAATTTATTGTCAGTAATCCATTTTGTCACTATTTTGGCCCTGTGACATGGTGCACCATCATGCATGTATGTTTTTGTCCTTTGGATTGCCATTGCCATTAGAAGTTTATCCTGTAGCATTGCTAAATACCGTGCACCATTCATAGTTGTGTTCTTTGGAAGAAAATATAAGTTTCCACGCCCATAGTAACCGAAACAACCCCAAACCATCACACTTGGAGGGTGTTTCATTGTCTTTAGGGTGTATTTAGGGTCCATCCTATTTGAGCCAATGGGCCGGCGAACCTTTTTTGGACAACTTCTGAATGTCAAAAATGTCGACTCATCGCTAAATAAAACCTTCTTCCAGTCATCAACAGTCCAATGAATGTATTTTTTACAAAATGCGACATGTTTTTTACGCATTTTTTCATTAATGAACGGTTTCTTAGCAGCATGGCGAGATGGTAATCCGAGTTCTTTTTGGAGCTGCTCCTGGATAGTTCGTTCAGAAACACCAGATAACAAATTATTCATATTAAATTTTATTTCTTTCGCAGTTATTGTTGGGTTTTTCAATACTAAACGTTTCATAAGTTTGTCTATTCGCGAATTTGTTTTTCTCGGTCTGCCAGATCGTTTTTTAGGGACTGGCGTGGTTAGGCCACCATTGTTCTTAGCCCGTGAAACCCATAAATTAACGGTACTTTGGGATATGTTTAATTCCTTAGCTATCTGTCTCTGTGATTTCCCACATGCATGCAAAGCAACAATAGCACCTCGACAATCACTCTTAAGTTGTTTTTTAGCACACATTATATATAAATTTTATTTACACCACTTTCTGTAAAAAAAAAAAAAATCAAGAAATTTACACAAACAGTGAAATCTGACAAATTTGAGACACAGCCACCCGCAACGAAGGCTACCAGAACACTAATTTGAGAATGCATTGGATAGCTCTCATATCAGCGAGCAACCTCAAAGTTACCAGATGTCGCTAGAACAAATAGAAAGTGAATTACGTGTCTCTGAATATTAAGGGAAAATATTGTATTTTCTTGAGTGATCGGATACTTTTCGCGGGCACTGTACACACACACACACGGTATATATAAACAGAACTTTATAGGTCTACATGTTATATGCAACTGATAGCTTTATGGTTTAATACATACACAACTTAGCTTTGCTTACTCATAAAAAAAACTTTATAGACATGCTATATGCAACTGATAGCATTATATTTTAATACATATTGTGTGGGTATGAAGAACTCCATTTCCATTTGAAGCCAGTTCGGTCTTCACTAGGTTTGGGCAACAAATGAATGATTCTTGACATATATATGGTATCAGTGTCATTTTTCACAGGGAAGACAAAATTATATTCATCACCATTAAATGAAACATTGCGTTTTCGCAAGTATGAAATTATGTACTTTCTTTCATACCCTTTGTAACTCTTAATGCTCATCACTTGTGCAACATAGTGTTGATTCTTAGTAAACTCAACAATAACAAAGTCATTTACTTTAACTGCAATCTTAATATTACTCGAAGTATCAACTTGTTTGGAAGTGCTGGGCATGTTAGATACGTCTTTGTTGGTTTCCTTTACTTTTGTTGCGGCATCATCACTAATTTTACTGTCATTGTGTGTTTCCTTTCTTAGTTCAACATCAATGCTAGTCGAACTGTCACTATTAATAATAGTATCACGTTGCACTGTACTTTCCTCATCCTCGCTTTTTGAAGTGTCAGATGAGTCATCATCAGTCGAAGGTAAAGGTGAACATAACGCTTCAATGTCATCATCGTCTGCTTTTTCTGGATGATCTTTTTCTGGCTCAATGTCATACTCTTTGTAGGGCATCGTGTCATAAGTGTTCGCATACAGCTCAACAACATAAGGAGCCTTAACTTTTACGTAACGACACTTCTGTATCTGCTGTGCAGCCTTACATCCCTTCCACATGTTAACATACATATGTTTAGAGCTTTCAATATCTTCAAGTGGTACATACAGGCAAACAGTTTTCTTTGCCAGTTCTTTTGCTGTCTCATAAACATCCTTTGCTGTTCGTACGACTGCTCATTGCTGCATGACCCTCCTATAAACATTATACTTCACCACTGCCCCTATTCCATCATGTGCACCCTTTCCATGGTAACTTTCTGTAAAGCTCCAATCAGCTGAGCAAGAGTGGAGTGCGTTGTGATTACTTAGAGCTGCCATTGAATATTTGTTTTTAAAATGGGCCGCAGCACCATCTGTCCATATATTTACATGATTGATTTGGATATTTAACTCTGTGCAAAGGTGGTCTAGAATATGGTGATTGAATACTTGTACTTCAAGGCTGCCATGTGTGGCAGTGTCACTGATGACAGCGAAGGATGTCTCTGTAAGAGCTTGTTTCTCAGGTGAGATGTAGTATGCTATGGCTGTGTAAATTGTAACGCTGTTTCCTGTACTGTGTACCCAATGAGCCGCCATGACTTCATTTTGGTGCCTTATTGTGTAATTTTCAGCAAAGTCAGTTTGTAGAATTATATTGTTTGCAGTTAGTTTTGCTTTGTTTTCTCTCAGTGCTTTTGCTTGTTTGTACATGTTGTATCGGTGTTTGCTATAAAAGCGCAGTTGGCTTTGGAGTTCGTGGATTGCTTCATCACAAGTATATTGGTTGCGCTCCAATGTGCCCTTCTTCCATTGGTCAACATTAATTACCACTGAGTGCTCTGATTCATCATCATGTAACTCATCATATAGAAGTGTAGTAAAATCAGTCGAAATGGGGCATTGACTGCACTCACCCTTCATGCATTGTGTGTTCTCTATATCACAAATGAACAGTGGCAATAGCTCATTGCAATGCTTCAGCTGTTTCCACTTCAGTGAGCGAAACAGCAGAACGAGATTCTCGCAGTAGGGGCAGCAACATGACTCCTGGCTCTGAGAATCTATGAGACCTACATGTTTAGGTCGTAGGGAACAATACTTCGACACCCCCACTTTTACGTCAGGATTTTCAATGAGAAAGAGCTGGTAACATTCACTGAGATTGTAAGAAAGTGTGCGTTTAGCGACTTTCTCTTTCTTTCCATCTATTATTATGGTGACGACATCCTTACGAGATGGTTTCTGACGAGATATATCATCTCTGTTGTAGAAGTCTTTGATTTTCTGTATGGTGTCTTGTGTGATGGCAATACTTGGTCGTCTTGTAGTTGATAGGAGTTCTGGAGTCCAGCCAACAGCTCCAGCTAGCTGTTTAATTACAGCTATCTTCTTACTGGGAGATTGTGAAAGCGTAGCATATGTGCGCTTCACAGCTCTACCTGTAAAAGACGTAAGAACAGTTACTAGTATGTAGGTACGTGTTAACTCTCATATATTAAAACAGATGAAATGATGTAGGTATAGATAGTAAAGCTTTTACATACTGTATTGGTATTTTATATATATATATATATATATATACAGTGCCCGCGAAAAGTATCCGATCACTCAAGAAAATACAATATTTTCCCTTGATATTCAGAGACACATAATTCACTTTCTATTTGTTCTAGCGACATCTGGTAACTTTGAGGTTGCTCGCTGATATGAGAGCTATCCAACGCATTCTCAAATTAGTGTTCTGGTAGCCTTCGTTGCGGGTGGCTGTGTCTCAAAGTTGTCAGATTTCACTGTTTGTATAAATTTATTGATATTTTGTTATTTTTACAGAAAGTGGTGTAAATAAAATTTATATAAATGTGTGCTAAAAAACAACTTAAGAGTGATTGTCGAGGTGCTATTGTTGCTTTGCATACATGTGGGAAATCACAGAGACAGATAGCTAAGGAATTAAACATATCCCAAAGTACCGTTAATTTATGGGTTTCACGGGCTAAGAACAATGCCGGCCTAACCACGCCAGTCCCTAAAAAACGATCTGGCAGACCGAGAAAAACAAATTCACGAACAGACAAACTTATGAAACGTTTAGTATTGAAAAACCCAACAATAACTGCGAAAGAAATCAAATTTAATATGAATAATTTGTTATCTGGTGTTTCTGAACGAACTATCCAGGAGCGGCTCCAAAAAGAACTCGGATTACCATCTCGCCATGCTGCTAAGAAACCGTTCATTAATGAAAAAATGCGTAAAAAACGTGTCGCATTTTGTAAAAAATATATTCATTGGACTGTTGATGACTGGAAGAAGGTTTTATTTAGTGATGAGTCGACATTTTTGACATTCAGAAGTTGTCCAAAAAAGGTTCGCCGGCCCATTGGCTCAAATAGGATGGACCCTAAATACACCCTAAAGACAATGAAACACCTTCCAAGTGTGATGGTTTGGGGTTGTTTCGGTTACTATGGGCGTGGAAACCTATATTTTCTTCCGAAGAACACAACTATGAATGGTGCACGGTATTTAGCAATGCTACAGGATAAACTTCCAATGGCAATGGCAATCCAAAGGACAAAAACATACATGCATGATGGTGCACCATGTCACAGGGCCAAAATAGTGACAAAATGGATTACTGACAATAAATTTGATATTTTGGATTGGCCTGGTAATAGTCCAGATCTCAATCCGATAGAAAATATGTGGCTAATAATAAAAAATAAGGTTGAATGCCACGACACTGGCTCAGTCGAAAAATTACAAGAAGCCATCAAAAAGGTATGGTGCAAGGAAATATCAGTGGAAGTTTGTCAAAACTTGATTAAATCCATGCCAAAACGTCTAGAACAAGTCATCCAAACCAAAGGACAGATGACAAAATACTAATATAAGGTTAGTATACATTTAAACATTGTTTTTTATGTAAAAAATACAAATTTCCAGGGTGATCGGATACTTTTCGCGGGCACTGTATATATATATATATATATATATATATTAATGCTTACCTAGTGCTTGACGAGTAGCATATCCAGGTGATTTAGTACTGGAACTGGGTCTCAGCTCATTATCAACTTGTTCAGAAACATCTTGCTCTGCAGTTAGTCGCTGGGCTTCCTTCAGTTTTTCTCTGTAAGCTCTAGTTCTTAACTTAACACTTTCTCTTCGTTTCTTTAATGTACTTTGAGTTAACTGCGAAAACCACTTCTTACACTTGGCTTTGTTTTTGTCTTTTATTTCTGCTGCATCTTCTCTAGTTTTACACTTTAATCTATATTTGCGCATTCGTTCTGCAGCACTAATTGGGGCCATAATGATAGTCTAAACTATGAAACAGTAAAAGAACATTAGTAGACACAATATATGATACATCCATGGTATTTTTTGTGATCACCGTTACGTGCTTATGTGATCACTGTTATGACACGTAACGGTGATCACAAGGTATGTTCATCCTTCTTGCACAGGTGCAGAGCCAATTCAAACCAATTAGGTGGGTGTTGTGCATATCTAAGGGCAAATTAAAAAAGGAACTGACTTTGTTTAAAAAAGTAAAGAAAAATGTGGATTTGGCAACATAATAAGACAAAAACCGTAATGGTGATCACAGTGGTTATAGGTCAATTTGAAATTGAGCCATCTGAGTATGGAAAGTGTCATACCTCGGAATAAGTTATATTATATATCTATCATATACAGACAAATGAAACCCACATAATCAGTGCTCTCATATCATTTTGTTTCTCCCAATTACCAGACATCGAATATACCTAAAATTATTCAAGCGTAATGATATCACTAATACCCTTCACTAAATCATCAAACTTTTTTTCTAGTGTACAGTTAGCACATTTCTGTGACTTGTATCAGAAAGTAGACAATTTTTCCTTTAAAATGAGCTATAATACAATGTATGCAAGTTTTGAAATTTCACCCTCAGGATGACAGTTGTGTGGAATTACCCAGTACAGCATCTGTTTTATAGTCTCCGAAACACAAACACCTTTCAATAACTTGCTTCAACGTAGGCAATTTCCCTAAAGGAAACTGTTCTGCTGGCATAAAACGTACATCACCAAGTACTTTAGCAACTGTTTTCCTTGTAGAAGTCATACTTTATATTGCAAATGTTGAATTCAATGACAAATTGCAGTTGGAAACTTATAACAAAGGCACCTGAAAAAAAAACAAGCTTTCAATTTATTACGTTTAAAAAAAGTTCATGAAGCAGCCCCACCCTCTATTCTTTAATCAAGCATAATGGATGCAAGATAACAAGGAAAAGTCATATCATGTGATCACTATGTCCTTGTCAACATCCTTTTAGGGCAATGTTAGTAATCAAAAAGCCAAATCATGCTTATTTTAGAATTTCTTTTGTCACTAAGGTCCGTTGAAAGGGGGTCTATGGGCCCCAAAAATTAGTTTTTCTAAAATAACTCAGAAACTAAAGGTTTTATGAAAAAATACCACTCTTAATAATTTGTTCTGAATCAAATTCTGCATCTTTTGGTATGCAAACCATCTCTCTCTAGCATGTTCAGAAGAAGAGATATTGCCATTTTCCTGATTTTGCTAGTGCGGCATTAGATGTTTTTACAAAAATGGGGGTGGCCAGGCACACGTTGGTGGCCACCAATTATTTTTTTCAGGAATCTTATTTTTATATCAAAAGCCAACTGTTAATGACTGATTAATTCTATCTTGAGTTTCAGCCCGGCCTAGACTCAGGATGTCCACCAATTTGTACAGTTTCATCATGAACCTATCTTTGACCTCTAGCTTCATATTGCCAATGGACACGTTCACTGCCTCATCCCACAGTGCCTTCACTTTAGCCCTGATCCTGACCTCAGTGTTGATTACAGGTCCTGTGAATAGAGCATTGGCCTTTCTCCACTGAGCCAGTAGCCCTGGAACAATGCCATTGTTAATCAGGTCATTAACTGGGTAATTCCTCCTGTCTTCCTCACTCATCTCTCTCCTCAACAAACCATACCTCAGCAGATCTCTGGCTGTGGGCAGCTCAGCAAGGGAAGTTCCCTCCCAGTCCCCACCAAATGACTTAGGTGATAACTTGATTTGCTTCAGGTTCTGATTTCTTTCTGACTCATCCTGTGGACCTGTGAACAAAAGAAATTTCATTGAAATTTGGATAGGCCTACTAATTATGATTACATAAAATTAAGTTAATTGAAATTCTTAATATCTTCCTATAAGCTCAGATAAAAGGTTGTGTTTATAGGTACAAGATTTAATTATTCAAAATAATGACAATTTCATATATCTATCATATCAAAATATGCAGAAAGTTTGGGTCACACACAAATATTGTGTAATTCAAATTATTCGAAATGTTATATTACGAAGTAATCAAAATTGTCAAAAAGGAGGGAAAACGCATGCATTCACAATCAAAACTCCAGCATTTGTGACTGTGTGAAACTTAGAAACCATACTGCACACCAAAAATAACCAACATTGACTACACATATCAATGGCACATTGATATATGATACTACAGTCATATTTAGGTTATATTTCAAACCTTTATGGTCAAATATAAGTAGGTAAATAGCTTTTTTAAACAACACTAAAGATATTTCTAAGTTTGCTAGATAATATGACATCATTTGAGCATTAGTAGTTTTTGAATTGCTGATTTTACTAAAATTGACACACCCTACCAATAGAACATGCTGATAGAATATTTGAAAAAGATCAGGCTATTGTTGGTATTTTTAACGATTAATTTTAGCTTTGCTTTTACTGAAGAAAATTTAAATAACTTTGATTTTAATTCTTTAGATTCTGTAAATTCGGGCATTCTTGATCATATTCATTAGAGAAGTATATATATACTGACTGCTGACTATAAAAACTCATTCTTACTTAGGTTAGCAGACAAAAGTATTTTAATTTTATGGCTGCTATAACACACATTAATTTTCATTTAAATATATCTGTAGCCAATGCATATACAATTTAGAGCTTTTGGTATATGTTTCGGATAAATTTAATATATATGCCTGAATGGTGACATCAGTCATTTCAACATAATAGAATATTATTTGTCCTAGTATTTTACTATGACTACATTACTGAATAAAGGTAGGCTAATTTAGTCTGAAATGGTAGCTATGCCTAATTATTTCAAACTAAGGTCCTGAAGGAGGACATAGCTATAGGGCCTATCTTGAAATGAAATATTTCAAATTCAATTTAGCTAGTTCATTGTTTTATATAACCTATGACATGCTATTATTTTAATAGATCTGGAAAGAAAAAAAGATGTTATAAAATTTGTTAATACATGAAAATTAATGCAAATTCCTAAAATAATACATGCCAGAGGATTGTGTGTCAAAGGTTTAAGGGAAACTTAAGAAGTTAAAGTTCAGCAAACTTATTTGTATTTGTAACTCATATCACATGTATTATTTCTCATTTGCAAAAATATGTACAGCAATACCCTGTTCAAAGCTGATTCACTATTAAAGCTCTTGGCCTATTTCTGTATTTTTATATTTTTTTTCTATATTTTTTTAAATATATAGCTAACTATAGTTTAAATGTACAGGTATCCCACATTTAATGATTGGGTTGTGTTCCTGAAAAACTGATCGCTAAATGAGGATGTTATAACATCGGTTGTTGTTGTTGTTTAGCTGATCAGCCCACCCTGATCGAGCAAGCTGGTGGCACGCATGTAACCGATCACCCTCTCTGGAGATGACCAGAGGTTCAGCGCACTAGTGATGTGTTGTGTTGTGTGTTTGTTGTTGTGCTAGAGCGGTACAGTCTGTCATAATGTGTTCAATTGTTTGTGGTGTGTCCTGGCACAGGTGGCAGGTGTCGCCTATGGAGTTGTCTAGTCTGTATTTATATGTCCTGTCCATAAGTTGGGGTGATGTCCACATTGGAATCATGCTAAGTTAACTCTATCCGATCTGCTCAGGCTGATCTCTGACCTGTTAATGGGTGGCAGCTTTGCACCTAGGACCGCATTTGGACTGAGTCGTGTCAGTGCTTTGTGGGTTAGGTGTGTGTGTGTGTGTTTTCTGTACTGTGAGATGTCTGTGGGGCGTGGTATGGAATGGAGTATTTGGTTATAATGTCTCTCTGGTGTTACCTTAATGGTGTGAGGTGTCGGTGCATGATTGTACAATGTACATGTAGTGTAGTGATGTGAGTCGTTTTTTATTGTCTTTTTTTTTTTTTTTTTGTCATTTTTTTTGTTTAAAACGAAGATACAGGAATACCCCACTTTACGAATTATTCCGTTCCTAGCGCCCATTTGTAAAGCAGGTGTTCGTAAAGCAGAGCATTATTTCCCATACATATAATGTTATATTTTGGGTTACATTTTTTTCTTAAAAAATCGAAAAAAAAAGGTTATAAAACAGCAAATTTTGCAGAAAAAAATGTTTATTAACATAGAAATGAAAGCAATGAACAAAGAAATAATACAAACGAAAGTAATGAACAAAGAAATACAATAAAAATGTAAGCAATGAACAAAGAAATAGTACAAAACATTACATATGCAAATTTAGTTTTCATTAATAGATGCGTCAGTAGACATGCTTTTGGATTCGTTTCTTCTGATTAACGTCACAGTCTTTACTATCACACTTTCGTTTTGGCATAATTGATGATGGGTACTGTAATTGCAATGTACAAAAAGAATATCAGTGAAACACTTAGCATGCGTGAGAGTGAATAAAGCACAAACTCTCTTGTCAAAGCGCACATATAAACTGACAACAGCTGCGTTGCCACAGTGCAAAGTGAGCTAAAAGCGAGCTAACTTGGCACCGCTGTAATGCAGAATACGTAATAGAGTACAGTACAGTATGGTATGCGCGACGTAAGCATATTATTTTTGTCTTAAAATTGAGCTAACTAAGCACTGCTGTAATGCAGAATATTAGATTGTGGTATGCGCGACGTACGCATTTTATTTTTGTCTTTTATATTTCTTCATTTCATTTTTTATTTAGCGCAAATACAATTTCGTAAACCCGGGGTTTCGTAAAACGAAGCATCGTAAAGCGGGGTATTCCTGTAGTCTGTTTTTTTTGTTTTTTATTGTTTTAAACTTATTCCATATTTTTCTTCCTTTAATTTAATAAGTATATTAGTATTACCTATAATTTACTATACTACCATGCTTATACGGTTATACCTAGTATATATAGTCATCTTTTAGAAAAACTGAATCACGCAAAAAGTATATAATAGAAAGGAAAAACAAACCCTCATTTTTTATATGTATATATTTTTTAACTAGAACATAAAACATTCTTCCTCGTTTCAAACAATATACATAATTGTGATTGGCAAGAGTACCAGTATACTATATATTCCAGATAGAAAAGGAAAATATTCACCTTTTTTTTTAACCTTTTTGTTAACCTAATGTTGTTTAACCTTCATTTCCATTGAAGAATCATCACTAGATTGGGTAGAGCATATATGTTAGTTTCAATATCACAGGTACTGTTATAATATACATAATAAAAAATACATAATACTGGTATAAAACAATATATATAATTGTGATTGGCAAGAATACCAGTGTGTGTATATATATATATATTCCAAATAGAAAAATTAAAAAAAACAAATATTCATCTCTTTCTTTAACCTTTGTGTTAACCTAATGCTGTTTAACTTTCATTATCTGATTCTATTTCCATTGAAGAATCATTATCACTAGATTGATTAGAGCATATAGTTTCAATATCACAGGTACTGGTACTTATTGCAGATTTGGATGTTGATGAAGCCAATGTAGCACCATGTTTTACTTCACTTGGAATTTTGCATTTTGGGATATAAATACTAGCTTTGCTGCTCTGTCTGTGCTTAATCAGTTTCTTTTGGCTGTATGGATATTACTGCATGTGCTAAATGATCTCGGAGGTAATGAAAGGGCAAAATAGAGGTGTATGAGTTTGTGTAGGTATATATGTGAGTATGCGTGCGTATGTATCTGGAATTCTGGATGTATGCGTGTGTATGGGGTAATAATAGATAAAATATGTGTATATAAGTATTTATGTATATATTGGTATATATGTATATGGGTGTATGTGTATGTATATATGGATGGTCTCGGGGGGGGGGGGGGGAATATGTCATCGCGGGGTCTAAAGGATAGTTAAGTGGGAGATTCAAAATCCGAGGCATGGATGGGAGAGTCCTGGAAAGGTTGGACAATGGGCAGTCAGCTCCCAGCCAGTGTTCTCGCAAGTTTAACGGATCTCAAGATACAAGACTTTCAGTGCAAGAAAGAGGCCAGTTTTTTTCTGTAAATAGGCTGAAAAGGACATTCTATACTGGTACCATATGGCCTATTTTATTATTTATTTATTTATTTATTTATTTTTATAATATATATATCATTGCAAAAGTATACCTTATAATTAAATTGGCAATATCTATATTAATTATTAAAAAAAACAAAAAAAAACAATAAAAAACAAAAAAAATGACAAAAACAACAACATAGACATAAAAAAAACGGTTTTTTAACATCACTAATGTAGTGGCAAGGGTGTTGTGGGTTAGTTGTCGCTGCTGCCATGAATTGTGTTCCCCTCATGTCTAAATGTTCCCTAACTTTCAGTATTTTTGTTTCTGTGTGCAGGTGTTCTGTTGGTATTTGAGTGCATCTTGTAATGATACGAAGTGCATTGTTTTGTATTGTTTGTAAGGTGTTTGTGTGTGTGTGAGATAATGGGTGCCCAGCATTGGCTAGCATAGTCCATAACTGAGCAAATATATTGTTTGTATATGAGTGATGTTTCCTGCTGGTGTCCAAAGTTTGTGCCTGTTAGTACCCTAAGCGTGTTAAGTCTTGACGTACATTTGTTTCTAATGTCTTGAATGTGGTTTGCAAAAGATAATGATGTGTTGTACGGTATGTGACCCCAAGTATTTTGGTCCTGTGAGTGTGTGGAATGTTGATGTTGTTTAGTGTAAGCTATGGAATTACCTGGTGTTTTTTTGTGTTGCTTGTAAGCAAGGTGATGGTTGATTTTGTGGGTGCTACTTTGAGTCTATTGTGTGAGAGCCAGTCTTGTATACTGTTTATGTATGTTTGTAGGTTATTTGTAGTGGTGTCAGTGTTGTTGTGGGTGGATGTTAGAGCGATGTCATCTGCATATGATGATAAAGTAAGCTTGTTATCTATGGGTGTTGGAGTGTCATGCATGTATAAGTTGAAGAGTGTTGGTGAGAGAACAGAGCCTTGAGGAACCCCTTTGGGAAAAAGCTTGTTTGTGGATGACTTGCCATTAAATGTGACATGTGAGTATCTTCCTGAAAGATAGTTGCTCAGCCACCTTTTGGTGTTATTGTGCATGTTTGTGTTGAGTATTTTGTTTGTGAGAGGGAAGCGTGGGATAGCATCAAATGCTTTACTAATGTCTGTTGTTGCTAATAGTGTACGTTGAGCTGGTCGTCTGGAGTTGATGCCATCCATGATGTGCTGCGTGAGGTTAGTGAGTAATGTCGTGGTTGAGTGGTGAGGTCTGAATCCATGTTCAGTAGGCGATAGTGGAATGTGTGGGTTGGTGATTTGTAAGATTAGTCTTTGTTACTTTGGAAGGTGTGCATAGTAAAGTAATGGTTCTATAGGAAGCTGGTTCTGTTGGATTTTTGTTTGGTTTGAGTAGTGTAATAATTTTACCTTGTTTCCATATGTCAGGAATAATACAGTGTTGGTATGAATATGTGCTGATATTTGTGAGAGCTAGTATTCCTTGTGGGCCTAAGTGTTTAAGGTGTATGTTAGATATGTTGTCTGGTCTAATAGCCTTCGAATTCTTAATGTTTTTGATGATCTTGGTGGTCTGGTCTGTATTGAAGGTGTAATGGTCGTGTCGAGTCTGTAGGTTTTCTTCTGCCTAGCTGTTTGTCTGTCTGCGTGTTTCTGGTTGTTGTCTCTGTTTAAGTGACTTATCTTTGCGTAGTGATTAACTAGAATGTTAGCTTGTGTGTATGTTGGGATATTATTTTGGCTGCGACAGATAGCCATGTGTGAGGTGTGAATGCCACTGTTAGAGTGGGTAATGCTGTTTATAGTCTTGTATAGCCTGGATGTATCTGTGGAGTGGTTTAGTGTTATGAATTCCCTGAATGTTTGTTTGTTTTTCTTCAAGTTTGTTGTTTATTTCTGTGTTGAGCTGTTGTATCTGCTGTTTTATGGCTTCTGTGTGTGGTGTTTGTGTGTTATATTTGAGGTTGTTGCATTGCCTTATGAGGTGGGCTATTTCTCTAGTGTAATTTGGGTTGTATTTCCTAATGTTGCCCTTGGGTATGTATTTGTTTGCATTATTGATGATCTGATTAAATGTCTTCGAGTGTTGTATTGATGTTTATGATGGGTGTGCTGTTTAATGCGGTGAATTGTTCCTCAGTCTGTATTTTGAACTGTTCCCAATCAGCTTTCTTGTAATTTCTGTAAGTGTGCCTAAGGATGTTGGGGCAGAGTGTAGAATGTGTTGTAATGATGATGGGCATGGGTTAATAGGGGATATGTTCCTACGTGGTGCTTGTGGACAGCGATCAAGATTGCTCTCTACAAGCACCATGTAAAGGAAACCACACAATTTTAGGTTAGGTTAGGACAAATAAAAAGATGGGTAACACTCACCAAGTAAAGTCCAGGTCACAAGCTAGTTTGTCATCAAGTGTCCTCCCTGAGGCTGGAGGACTGAATGTTGTTGGGGCAGGACACTATCTCTGTCTCACTCTCTCTCTGGGTAGACAGCATTGCAGGTCTGCCCCTGAAGACTGAATGCTGAGGTGGGAGGTGTTGGCTCTGGTGATGTTGACTCCATCTTGGGTTTGAAAAAGCTTGTGATGGTTGCCTGGCATGCCTTCTCCTTTGCATTGTACATTTTGCAGTAGCGGCGAATGCCCTGCTCCATGATACGCACAGCCTCAGCACTCTTGTTGGGGTTGGAGTCATTCTCTACAAACTTGGTAAGGCAGTCATCAAACTGTGCAATAATGTCACGCAGAAGGGGGAGCGGGAGCTACTTGGGCAGCTTGTGTGGTTCCACCTCAGACTCATCCAGTGCTTGCTGCTGCTTGAGGTGGATGAGGTCCTCATTGCTGAACTCCTGTTTGTGGCTGTCCAGAAGCTCCTCAACATCATTGTGGTCCACCTCATTGAAGGCAGCCTGTTGCAACAGCTGAACAATGTTGGGCCAAATGGTCTCCACCCACTTGAACCTGGCAAAGTCATGGTGGACACACTCAGGCCACACCTGCTACACACTGTTCATGGTGCTTTGGCTCACCTGCCATGCTGTACTGATGTTATCAACTGCCTTCTTTATGTTGTAGTTCCGCCAGAACTCTTATGCTCAGCTTGTCATTCCATCAGTTCCCCTGATGAGTTGTTGCATGGTGCGCTGTAGATAATAAGCCTTGAAGATAGTGATGACACCCTGATCCATGGGCTGGATGAGTAAGGTGGTGTTTGGGGAGAGGAACAACACATCATTATTGTTGGCCCACTCATCCATGCAGGCAGGGTGTGAAGGTGCATTATCCAGGGTCAGGAGAAACTGGTTGGCAAGGTTGTTGGCTTTGGTGTACTCCTTGCATTGCTTGGAGAGGTAGCCAACTATGTAGCTCTGGCACAACACACACTTCATCCACATTTGGTCTTTGAGTGCCAGATGACTGGGAGGTGCTCCTTGATGTAGCCCTTGAGCACTTTGGGGTTCTCAGAGTGGTAGATCAGGAGCAGCTTCAGCTTCAGGTCTCCCTCAACATTACCTCCCAACATCAGGGTGAGACGGTACTTTGCATCCTTGAAGCCAGGGTGCAGCCTTCTTCTTGGCAAGGAAGGTCCTTGAGGGTGTCATCTTCCAAAACAGCCCCATTTTATCAAAGTTGATGACTTGCTTGGGGCTGTACCCTCCCTCAACCCTCACCTTCAGGAGTTCAGGGAAGGTATGAGCACTGGCCTCATCTGTAGTTGCTGCCTCACCCATGAAGTGGAGATTAGCTCACCCCTTGAAGCCCTTGAACCCATCCTGCCCAAGTCTTTCCACAGGTCCTCCCACAGACTCATAGCCTTGGTTATGATGATGGTGGTAGAGAGGGGTGCACGGCAGTGAGTTTGATCCTTCATCCAGATCTGGAGTAGCTTCTTGTTCTCCATCACTGGATCATGTGCCCTAGTTATCCTCATGGTACTGCTAGAAGTCACATTTTCTGCCAAGACCTTCAACTCAGGAGCCTTCTTGATGATGGTCAAGATGGTCAACTCAGCTAGGCCAAGCACTCTCATGATGGAGCTTGCTCCTTCACCACTCTCATGGTGCTTAATAATATCCAGCTTAATCTCCAAAGTCAGGGACTTACGAGAGAGCTTAGCCTTACCTGATGATGTAGGGGAAGCAGCCACATGCTTACCTATCATTTTTAATGTTCACAGTCCAAATTAGCAAGAAACAGTCTGCACAGTGTTGCTTTGCACTCCACAAAGGCAATAAATAACACAATGATCACAATTGTGTGCAATCTTACACAATGATGCAAAAGCATGAGTGACTCAAAACATTGGTGGGGTGAGAAGGAAGTGCAGGGGGTGGCTGCTTAGGGGTGCGTGGGTCGGGCAAGCTGCACAGAGGATAAATCCATTTCTGTCCATGGTGGCCATTTTGATTACATAAGTGAAGTTAGAGATGCGCCTGTGGATTAATGTCAGTTATGTTGCAGTAGGTCTCTTCATATTTGCTATTTACGTGTGTTTTATGAACATTTTATGCCCATCATGTCTGCATGTCTGGGAAACAGCCTGCAAGTGAGTGCACTGGAGCCATTAGCTTGCCACTCAATGTTAATTCAGTTCAGCAATCACTACAATAGGAACTTTTCCTATTGTAGTGATTGCTGAACTGAATTTTGCCAGTTGTATGAGAAAAGGTGTTAAAAAAATATATCACTGAAGTGAGTGATTGTTGAGTGAATGATCATTAAATGAAGGATACCTGTATAATAAAAAACAAGATTCCTTTCTGATAATTTTTACCTCTTCTCTCATACACAGTGTGTCCAGATATCTCATGAAGTTTAGACCTTGACTTTGGCTTTCTTCTATGGGAGTCATGTTTTTGTGGGTGTTTTCCCTTGGCCCCACTCCTTCCTGCACAAAAATTGTCAGGAGCCACAGTTTAGTTACTATCATACCTCTTTTAATGGGCAAGATACATTCTTGAGGCTTGTCCACTAGGCAAAAAATCTGTTAATAGAGGTCATTATAACATGGTGCTTATGGAGATTGGTTCTTGCTTAATAGCAAAATCAGTTGAAATGATAAATAAATGCCTTTAAATACTATTATTTTCTTACAGAATGACTAAATAATAATTAAATGTGCCAAAATAGGTCTTAAACATTAGAAAAAAGTTAGTTACTTAGAAATACATATGTGATTTTCCACCACCATCTCTGTACGAAAATTAACATTGAGTGGCAAGCTAATGGC
Source organism: Bathynomus jamesi (assembly GCA_023014485.1). Classification (NCBI taxonomy): domain Eukaryota; kingdom Metazoa; phylum Arthropoda; class Malacostraca; order Isopoda; family Cirolanidae; genus Bathynomus; species Bathynomus jamesi. Next base: position 359,740 of record JAJOZX010000679.1, read on the forward strand.
TCCAGTGCACTCGCTTGCAGGCTGTTTCCCAGACATGATGGGTATAAAATGTTCACAAAACACACACAAATAGCAAATATGAAGAGACCTACTGCAACATAACTGACATTAATCTTGACGGGCTACTATATACATTTTGAGACGATTGCTGATTGGCTTAGAGGATGTAAACAACAAAGATGGTGGTGAACTTTATCATTGGTTATTTTTCACTAATGTTTGATTGATTTTTTTTTCTTGAATGGTACTAGACTTACTATTATACAGTATTTATTAAATTAATATTTTTTTCATGTCCATTAAACAAAAATCTGTTGGCTGAGGCTTCATTAAAAGAGGTATGATAGTACTTGCTATATAGAAAGTAATTTCAAAACATTTAATTTTTATGATCAGAACAAGCTTTAAGGGTCAAATTAAATAAATTATTGAGTCCATTTTCACAATTACTTTGTTAAAATTATTGTAATAACAATAACTGTAAGATTGTATTTATCAATAAAGGTTATTCAGTTAAAGAGACAAAGTTGTCATGGTTGAAAATTTTTGTAATGAAGGCTCTGTATGATGTGGTAGTTTTAAGTGTTCACTTCGTGTTGTGCTAGGTGATAAAGGAGAAGGAATGTTAAGTTGTGTATTTAAATTAAAATGTTAATTTTACACATTGTAATGCCATATATTAAGCAACCATTTTGGGTACGACTAGATTTTTGTTAGTCCATCTTTATTTTATATCTTTTTTTTTTAGCTTTATTCCTGAAAAGTTTTTAGAAATTAACTACCTACTACCCTACTTTATTTTTTATTCCCACTTCATCATTGATATGTGTACTGTTGGTACTAGATTTATTCTACTCTAATAAATTACCGTACCAGCCCACAAACTCATTATGTGAAGTTAAGGAATATTTCTGGTGTTTTTATTGACTTCTTGTTTCATTGTCTTGTTTAAAAAAATGTAGAGAACCATATCTAGCAAATTTTGTTCAGAGTGTAGCTTTTAAAATTGTAACTATTCCTGATTTCAGATTTGTAATGACAATAAAGTAAGTTATAATGACTGTTGAAGGATCAAGTTCAAATACTGGTGAAAATGACAACCAATTATCTCGAATGGAACAAAATGAAGGGGTAAGTAGGTCTGCTGAACAGGGCAGATCTTGTCATTGGTCCATTGGTGCATAGTAGATTTGTATAGCAAAATTGAATTCTTGCAGATGATAGTTCTCATTAGCAAAGGACTTATAAGATCTAGGCTATTTTCTATCTCAGGTGTAGTAGGAATACAGTCTGACCCCACAAATCCAGGATTCTATAATCTGGGCCCTTGCTATTCCAGGATTGGTTTCCAGACTGGGAAAAATTGTAAAAATATACTAACTATAAAGGTAAATTGAACAAAAGTGGTAAAAACATTTGTAATTTTTCATTTTAAACATTTTTATAAAGTTTCATAACAGTATGGTACATATTTAATATTACATGTACAGTTTACTGTATGCAGTGATGGGCAGTATCTAGATACATGTATCGCTGATACGTATTGATCGATACTTTTGTATCGGTATCGCTTTAGCTACTTGACAAAAGTATCGATTTATCGGTATCGCTAAGGTCAATTTTCTTAAATGTATCGAAAAAAATTGATACTTCGATACATTTAATAAGAATTTTTAAATATTTAAATAGATGTTATAATATGATACTACTGAGTTATATTTATGAATATACATAAATAATAATAATAATAAATATTTATTTAATGACAGTACTACTCTACTGGTCACGTCACACAGTACAGCGCAACATTTAAACACATTTGTACTTGTGTTATTGAGATTAATTAACCATAATATAGAAACGTTCATTGGTGTTGCACACTATTGGCCACGCCCATGCAGTGTTGAGTTTAAACAGGTTCATACTTGTAACGCAGCGATTCCTCTTGGTCCCCCGAGGCATTTCTTATCAATCAGTCACTCATTAAGTAGACGTCACGCCGAGTAGTTGTGCAATAATGAGTGAAGATATTAATAGTAATAATAACGCGTCAGGGAGTGAGCCACAAGAGGAACAACCTGGTGAAAATGATGTGACAGAAAATCATTTCCATAAAATTAAAGATACCAACTGGTCAAAATCAGCCCTAATAACTTGCGGTAAATATTTTAAGATTGCGAATTGTGATGAGCGACTTAAATTATCTTGCTTGCGTCTCTTGTGCCCTTCTGCTCCTGTAGAACGGTTGTTTAGTTTGGCTGGTCACATTCACGCTCCAAAAAGGAATAGACTGTCTGACCAGATGTTTAGCCAGCTGGTATTTTTGAAGGGTAATAGTAATTACTTTTAATTGTTAGTGTAATATTTTCAGTCATTCATGTATCCTACAAAATTAAAACATACTTTCATTAAATAAAGCAATTGTTTTTATTTACATCTATAAAACCCATTAAAATGTTGTTGATTTTACTTAGTGCGTACAAATTACTAGTATAAACAATAATATCTAATACCTACATATTAAATGAATAATTATAAAAATGTACTGGCAATACATGTATCGGCGATGCATGTATCGGTATCGCCTAAGACGTTCTTCATGTATCTGTATTGCTTTAGTGATTTTCATGTATTGATGCCCATCACTGACTGTATGTAATATTAAATATGTACTGTACTGGAGAAGAGTGAACAATAGTTTGAGAGAATGTGAACAAATGTGAATAGTGTACTGGTAAAAAAGAATGGTTGTTTAAAGTGTTTCATTTTTGTGTCATCTTTACATTTGATGCACACCACCAAGTGTGCACCATGTGGTGTCACCCCCCAGCTAACTCCACACCAGTGGCAGCTCATGGTGAGTTTTTATCACTGTTTATCCTCTGTTTTTATCATTAAAAACTATGAAAGAGGATTTTATTTCATAGTATTAATTCTATATGATCGTAACATGCAGAAAGTAGTGCATCTAACACTTTGTAATCTATTTTATTTATATAGCATATATTATAGCCAATTTTGGGCCTCCCTACTCTCCCTCACCATGAGCCGCCACTGCTCCACACATACTGTGAGGAGGAATGCCTAGCCTTGGGGAGGCATTAAAAAAGGTTAGTTTTATATAGTATATTAGGGTGTGTTGAATTTTTCAACTTTCAAATTCCAAATATGAGGGGTGCTAAAAAGTTGCAGCATGACTTAGGAATTCTAAAGATATTTTTGTTAATTTAATATAATTTAGTTTTGCTTGGTAAGAAGCTACATAAAAATAGTGACTTTTTTGTGGAATTATATAATAATTATTATATTAATAATTATATATGCTGTATATATAATGCACTGCTCTTTTTGCTTATTTCACAGGTTGAAACATATTCATCAGTGTGCTGAAGATTACTTGTCCATCAGTGCTACCATCCTAACCAGTGGGAATTGACCTACAATGGCTTCTAAAAGGAGGACAAGACTGGGGACATTCACACATATGAGCAACCTAATTGGAACTGGTAGAGAGTTGTTGCCCTCTGAACTCCCAACTCTGCGAGACGTTCTGAAATATGGGCTACTGCTAAGAGAACAAAGTGGTGGTGATGTGAGAAACTACCCAGCAGCCAGTCTTGCAAAGGACATTTACCCTAAAGTGCTTGAAAAGTGGGAACGAGCAAACAGTTCTTTTGTAGCCCCCATTGTAAATTCACGAGTCACAATCTTAAACAAGATCCAAGAGAGCTGGGAGCAGGCCAAAAACATATCTCTTGGGAGAGGAAAGCTACATGTCAAAGAGGCTTTCATTGCAAAACTTGACAAGCTTTTTGACATCCTCAGTTGCAAGTGTAAAATTGTTCTCTGCTCTGAATTTGGCTGCCTTGCAGATGCTGGTTGCAAAAACGAAACTCACATTAACTGTACATGCCCTAGGGAGATGAAGATCCCTGTGAAGGAACTTGCTTTCATTAAAGGTCAGAGAGAAGTCTGGTTCTATTGGACCACATCAGATTGGCTTGCTAGATCAACCTGAGCACAACAGACAAGTCAAAAAGCAGAAGCGGCAAGAAGACGAAAGAAGAAGGCTTGCTGAATATAAGCAGACAAGTAAGCAGGATGTTTCAATGCCATCAAATGAAATAATTTCTCTGATGATGAAAATGAAGAACAAATAGCTGATACTCAAGATGGAAAGGATGGAAGTTATGAAGTGACATTAGAAATACCAAGCACGTCTTCAACTTCCAATAAAAAGCCAGAGTACAACACATTAGAAATACCTAATGTTGCTATTCATAGCATCAGATATGGTGTTGGCCTGCGACTTAGGGTGGCAATAGCCAATAGGGGTAAAAATCCAAGTTGCCTGGAGGAGCGAGTGCAGTGGCGCGTTTGGTGCAGTTCCTGAAGAAAATCACTCAGGCAAATTTTTAGGACTTTTGATAAACATTAGGGGGTGGTACAAGAGTAACAAAGTTTCCACCATTGTCACTTACTAATTCTCTATTTTGTATACTTTGCAGGTAGATGAAAAATGGCGACTACTCTAAGAAAGAATGATGTTTTATGGCTACTAGAGACTTCTCCCAACTCATATGCCCTTACAGGAGCCAAATTGCCATCCAAGCGGCAGGTCCTGGAACGATTCGTGTTCTTTCACCTGTCCGAGTCTCGCCCTGTCAGAGAAAGTAGCCGACTGGTGATGACAGAGGTCGAACAGATGTGGAAGAATGCAAGTCTTCCGACTCAAGCTACGCACCGGGCACAAGACAAGCTGGAGAACCTCCATTCTGAGTGGAGAAGCTTAAAGAAATTACGAGCGAGGCGTACCAAAACCCAGATGGACAAGGAGAAGGTCTTTCTAGAAGGTCTGAAAGGCCTGTTCGATTGCGCTCACGGTGATGCGCTCAAAATCATCAAAAATAAAAGACAAGCAGTTTCTTCTTGCGCAGCGTGAGCCTGGTCATCGAGGAACTATAGGACTTGTTGATCAGAAGTATATTAGACAAGAGGAGAACAAAATGATGCGGCAGCATGAGCAAGAGAAAAGGAAACGAAGGAACCTGAATGAACTCCAGAAGATGGACAGGTCTGTGGTTTTGGAGTCGAGCAGCAGTTCTACAAACGAGGATACTGACAAGGAAGATGAGGTGAATTTCAGAGCAATAAGAGGTGCATCATCTGCCACTCCCAAGAGGAAAAGATCAAGAGGGTTAAATCAGATTGTTACTCAAGAACTGGCGCAAGCGTTGGACCGCACAAAGATATCCAATCGCCGGGCAGTCCATGTTGTGGCCAATACCTTAGCAGCTGCTGGACAAAGTATTGGGCACTACACATTGAATCGAGAGACAATCCGACTAGCTCGAATGAAATTCCGCCAAGACATCGCGGATGAGCTGAGAAGGTCCTTTTCCCCCACGGTACCATTAACAGTTCATTGGGATGGCAAGCTCCTTCCAGACCTTACAAACAAAGAGAAGGTCGATCGCCTTCCAGTCCTGGTTTCAGGAGAAGGTGTGATGAAGCTGTTGGGGGTACCAAAGCTGCCATCATCAACAGGTCTGGCGCAGGCAACAGCAGTGCATGACATGCTGGAAGACTGGCAGTTATCTCCTGGGATCGTAGCCATGTCTTTTGACACATCATCATGTAACACCGGTCGCTTGAACGGTGCTTGTCAATTCCTCGAGCAGAAGCTCGGGAAGAAACCTCTCAATCTTGCTTGTCATCACCACATCGCGGAAATAGTTCTCGAAAAAGTTTTCGAAGCCTTAGTAGCATGCTCTTCGGGACCAAAGATCAAGCTCTTTCAAAGATTGGTGGAGGTGTGGCCAAAGATTGTAAAGGATTCGTTTCTTTCTGCTGAGGGAGACTGAGAGGTGCCAGATCGGATGCACGCATTCAAGGAGAAAGTTGCAGAGTTTGTGCATGAACAGTTGAGATCTCAGCAGCCTCGCGATGATTACCATGAATTCCTGGAACTCGTACTGCTATTTCTCGGAATAAATCTACCACGGGGAAATCATGTTCAAACTCCGGGTGCCCTCCACAGGGCACGGTGGATGGCAAAATGCATCTATGCATTTAAGATCTTCTTGTACCGTCACCAGTTGCGGAACTTGGGGAAACTCACGGACCAGGAGCTCCAGGGTGTTACTGACTTCTGCCTCTTTGTTGCAGAGATTTACGTTAAAGTTTGGTTCAATGCCCTGGTAGCCAGATATGCTCCGTGGTTGGACTTGGAGCTGATACAAAAGCTGGTGCAGTACAGACAAGTTAACTGACGCGTGGCAGAGGCCGCTTTGAAAGGGATCACTAGCCATCTTTGGTACTTAAGTGAAAAGTTGGTCGCTTTGGCCTTTTTTGATGAATATCTCAGCAGCGCGGTGAAAAGAGGCATGGTTGAGGTGCTCAAAAATGAAGAAAGGAAGAGTCCTTCGCCTCGTGTGACAATTGATGTGGGAGATGCTGAACATCTTTCTTTGGCAGCCTTTGTCATGAAGAACACATTGGCCTTCTTCCACCTGCTCCAGCTTCCCACAGCCTTCCTCTCCAAGGATCCGGAGCAGTGGGAAGATGAAGATTTTCAACAAGCGAAACAGCGCGTCTCTGCCATCAGTGTTGTCAATGATCCCGCAGAAAGAGGAGTTGCCCTAATGAAAGATTTTAACGCTGTGCTGACCACACAGGAGGATCAACAGCAATACGTTCTTCAGGTTGTGGAGCAGTACCGGAAGATGTTCCCTGATGCCAATAAATCCACGTTCATTCGAAGCCAGAAAAATTAGGCATAATTGTAATCTATCAGATCACTACAAGCTATTGCAGTCCTATTTGAGGTTGTTTGAGTCTTATCAGAATCGTTTTTTTCAGTTTTTTGTTTTGTATAACTTTGAAGCTCACTCGAACACTCTTTTCCAATAGCCTAGAGCACAAAGTTCTTTGTGTCTTGTACCACCACTTAAAATAAGATTAGGAACTTGAAATTTGGCAGAATTTGTTTTTTCAATAAACCGAATAAAATGAGCACCCGCACATTTTAAATTTTGCGACCATTTTTTATTGCCACCCTAGCCTGCGTGCCACAGCTGCCATCACCACTGCTGCCTTTATGGATGCTGCTTGATCACTGAAGAAGACAAGAGACTTGTTGATCACAATAAAGTCAAGAGGGCCCAAGAAAAAGTTATGAGATCCCTGGATCAGGAATTTGATGATCTTTGTAAGAAGGGTGAAATTGACTGCATCTTCTTTGACGGCCGTCAAGATACAACTAAAGTTATGCTGAAAGCAGACAATTCAGATCATCAGTTCCCCAGCATCATCAAAGAAGAGCATTATTCTGTGTGCAGTGAGCCAGGTGGAAGATATCTCTACCACTTCACTCCTGAGAAAGGCTCTGAGAAAAAAAACCTGCTGAAGTTATTGCTGATAATCTTGTAGATTTCATGAAGAAGAAGGGCATTGATAAAAGCCTGCAGGCCATTGGAGGTGATTCTACAAATGTTAACACTGGCTGGGAGGGTGGTTCCATGCATTGGGTAGAGGTCAAGCTTTGCCGTAAGCTGATCTGGTTGGTTTGTGCCCTCCACACTAACGAGTTACCCCTGCGACACTTGATCACAGCACTGGATGGGAAGACCTTGTCTAACAAACAAGTGGACAGGTAACATTGGCAAGATGCTAGACACTGCAACCGAACTTGAAATTGATCCTTCATTCACCAAACTCAATTGGAGAGCCTCTTACTTCACAGTGACAATGTCGTAAAGGATCTCTGCTGATCAAGCGTACAGGTATAGGATCACACAGGCCATAAGGACAGGAGAACTTCCCACAGATCTGGCCCTTCTTGAAATTGGTCCAGTGAGCCATTCAAGGTGGTTGACAACAGCAAACAGGCTTTGTCGCATATGGGTTTCAAAACATGGCCTTAAAGGCAAAACCCTCAACAACTTAAGACTGATAGTGGAATACATTGTTGGTGTGTACTACCCCTGTTGGTTCAACATCAGAGTAAAACACTCTTGGGTGGAAGGCCCATGCCACATCTTGTTTCAGCTGCGGCTAGTTAGGCTGCAAAAGAAGGCTGTAGTGGATGCTGTTTTGCCAACCATCAAGCGCTCAGCATGGTATGCATTCAGTGAAATGATAATCCAGACACTCTTGTGCTCAGATGACAGTGAGGAGAGGAAAGCTGGTGTCCAAAAGATTGTTGACATGAGGGGTGGAGATGATGACACACTTGGAGATCTTTCTGTACGTCCCAGGAAGACACCTTCCATCAACCCCAGTGCTTCTTCCGTGTTGGAGCTGACAGACTGGTCTGACGGGGTATTTGAACCTCCTTTGACATGTAAACTGACTACAGCGGAAGTAAAGAAGTTCTTTGACAAGCCTATGCAAGTTCCACAGTGGCCCTGTCATGCTCAGTCAATAGAGAGTGTGTGAAACAAGTCACAGAGGCAGTAGGCAGGGTGTATACACATGAGAAACGTGAGGGCTATATCAGAGGCCAAGAAGCAACTCGGCGGCTGATGTCCAAGAATGAATCAAAGCAAGACTTGATGAAACTTGTTGTTTAAATATTTTTTTTTACTGATGTCATTACTTTCTAATGTTGTTTTATGATTACAAGGATATGTTTTGTAGAGAAACTAAAATTTTTAGAGCATTACCTGACATTTTGAGAAGTGAAAATTAATAAATGTTGTTTTCCAAGAGCAATTTATGTGCTTTTTAATCAAACATAGATTTACCAAGCTAAGTGTTGAGCAATCACAAAAATAATAGCAGATTTGAATTCTTCACATCCAAAAACATATTTTTAAAACCCCTCAGTGAAGGAATTGGCAAAAATTAATTTTCACCTCCCAAATTGACACACCCTAATAGTATATTATTATATTTTGTGGTCATGTCTATTTAATTATTTATTTTCAGGTATACAGTATAGTATTTCAATGTTTTCAGGGACAATTTGGGTCAAAATCATGGTCTTCCTCTATAAATTGTAAATCACAGAAGCCCATTGTTAATCTGTGAATTTGGGTAATCTGGGTAGGTCACCATACTCTATTATCTCTGATTTGCAGGGTCAGACTGTATTGGTACAGTATCCTTTTTAGGTAGGCTGAAACTAGGTTAAAGAACATTGAATTATGGCTCAGGTTTAGCAGCTTAGCCCTCTCTTACAAAGTGTGATGCTATAGTTATTCCCATTCAGTAGTTAGGCCTATTTACAATATGGTACTTACTACTTAGCTTTAGCCTAGCAGCCCAAGCTAATAGTATCACATTGTACTGTGATCTAGATCCCCGAACCAAGTGGATATGTGTCAGTGAACTCTGTAAACAGTATCAGATATTTGCTGTTATTTTGACTTTGCAGCTGGAAAGTTGAGAGGGGAGATTAGTGTTAAGTTTAAATTTAAGAACAGACAGGATAATGAGGGGTTCCAGCACAGGTGAATCAGTGCTTAACACCCGACCATCTCAGAGTTTGCTTATTTTTGGTGTATAAGGTAAGCTTGTGCAAGAAAGCCAGCTGTGAAAGTTTCAGCTTTCTACGACCATTACTTCACGAGTTATGAAGGTCAGAAAAATCAAGGTTAAGGTCAAAATAGCTCAAGGTCGGCATCTTTGGATGCACCTCACATATTCACTAATTATCTTAACCATATGAAACTATATGTTTTTGGACTCAGAATGAGCTGTAGAATCCAAAAATGCAACGAAAACAGCAATAGGAGAACAAATAAAAATGTTCACCCTTTTTCAAGGAATGAATTGACCCTTTGACCTTGAAGTTCACACATTTTGGGGAAACATTTCTTTACACAAAATGAAGTTCCACCATTGCACTTTTAATATAAACAATAAAAATGTATCTTATTCACCATCTATACTGTCTTAAAGAATTTTTCAAATTGGCTATTTTTCAAATTTCTGGCAAAATCGCCATATGTATATGCATATATGTACTGTACTGTTAAATAATATATTTTGTGAACATAAATTAATTACTTATTTTATGCCTTTCTTACAGATAAACAAGATGGGTAGAAAAGTTTGTGCTGATCCTCTTAGAAAACATAAGAAGAAGATCGAAAAAGCACTTGTGCCAGTCCGTAATACACTGCAAGGAATTCACGGATTAATATATGGAGATTACATTTGTAAAAATTGTGTTAATGATATCAATAAAATCAAAGCTGAAGACAAAAAAGTCTCTGATATTGTCTCAGATTCGAACTCAGACACTGATGCCACTGCCACAGAAAAATGTTCCTCTGCCTATGGGTGTACTACTGAAATAATGTTTGAAGATTTCCAAGGAGATTTAGACACAATTCTTCCAATGCTGAATGTGACACCAGTGAAGACAAGTAAGTTTAAGTATTTTTAAAGTGTTAATTTATGTACAGTGCCCGCGAAAAGTATCCAATCACTCAAGAAAATACAATATTTTCCCTTGATATTCAGAGACACATAATTCACTTTCTATTTGTTCTAGCGACATCTGGTAACTTTGAGGTTGCTCGCTGATATGAGAGCTATCCAACGCATTCTCAAATTAGTGTTCTGGTAGCCTTCGTTGCGGGTGGCTGTGTCTCAAAGTTGTCAGATTTCACTGTTTGTGTAAATTTCTTGATATTTTGTTATTTTTTACAGAAAGTGGTGTAAATAAAATTTATATATAATGTGTGCTAAAAAACAACTTAACACTAGAACAGCGGAAATTTTTGCATACCCATAATAGCGAGAGGCGGTCAAATTGACCGCCACCTAATATTATTTTAAATTTACGTTTACATTTGTATTTATCGAAGGAAAATTATACTTTTTACAGGTATTTAATTTTATTTGAAGTAAATAAACGGTATTTATTTATAACCATATACGATAAAACCAATTACGCTTATAAATTAATAAAACTTTAGGGTTAACTTCGCAAAATAATAATCCTTTTTTCATCTTACTAATAAATCCTAGTTTTTATTTCTGTGCTTTTCTATGTTGAAGAACACTTCTTGCAAATGATTTTCTTGATTACGTGGCTTGTGCATGATCCACATACCTTTTTTTTACATTTGTGACAAATTTCACAAGTTTTATTTTGCTTGCACATTCGCACTTGGCATTGTTTTCTTTTCCGGGACAATATCATATCTGTCTCTGCAGTGTCGTCTTCACTGATATCCTGCTCTGCGTCACTCTTTTTAAAACCCTGTCGTAATTGTATCATCAGCAGGTTGCCCCTTGGCCAATATTCCTCGAGCAAACATGATGCCAATAGTAGCCATAATTTCTTCCAGTGACACAGTCCATGAAGTAGTTTTCAATCGTCTATGAGCTTCTGCTTGAGTACACTTTTGTATATGTTTCAAAATAAAATCATCAATTAGCAATCTAAAAGCACTCAAAAAATAATTTTCAGCAATTTGTCGTTTGGCATAAACTGTGGGGCCAGGTTCTTCACGTACAATATTCTGTGATTGGGTTTTTCCCTCATTTCTGTTGCCTTGTTCAATAACCTCCCATTCTGTGCCATCCTTCGCCGTTAAAACTGAACCAACTTCAATCAAAGCAGGAGTTTCGCATCGCTTTTTTCTTCCCATAAAGCCTCCCATCTTTCCTGCAAGTAATAAAGCACAATGGTAAGTTGCTATTACAGGCCTGTAGCCAGACCGAATGAGTAGGAGGGGCGGAGAAATTGATAGGGGGGACAATGAAGGAATATATATATATATATATTAGGGTGGTCCAAAACGTTAAAGCATCTACTAAGTTCTCTCCACAAGGTTGGTTTTATGCCTCTTGGTGTGGACAGTATTTGTGCAAAGTTTCACGTTATTCGGTTAATATTTAGGGGTCGCCCCACTTGCCCCCTTTTTGAAAATTTTGGAAAATATATAGACAACTGAATAACAATTTTTTTTTGGTTCTCAAAGAATATGAAAGAAAACAGTAAGATAATGGGTGTATCTTCATTATTTCTTCTGCATCAGAGTCGCCTTGGATGGTATTGGTATCTGTTTTCGGTGGGTGGCTACGAGTTGTAGGAGGTACTGCTTCTGGTCCTCATTTCGTGTCAAAGTGTCATTGTAGCGTTGTGCGAGAGCAATACCTCGCTCGGCAGCATCATTGACGACTTTCATCTTGAAGCGCGATCTCTAAGTTCCCTGTAGTTCTTGTCATTTGGCCATTCCCGTGGATCTTTTTGAAGTAACTGGCGCGCTTCCTCCTTACCTCCAACTTTCAAGGCATCAAAGAGGGTCAATGTCCTTTTCGTGATGAAGGATGCCACATCATTTTCAACACCAGCTTCCGCCATGTCGATTCGTCGGGGGCAGCCATTCTTTTGGGGATGTTGGAGGTGTTGAACCATTCTCCTTTTGGTATCAGGATCGATCCTATTATCGAAGAAGGCCAGTCCAATCAGATGCTCCGACAAGTACCACAGGTGGCGTCTTAGAGCTGTCTTCGCCGCTTGTGCAGCTCCTCCGTGTGGATATTTTTCCAGAAGATGCAGCATTTTGAGATCATTGAGAGGAACTTGTGTCCCCATTGGCGCTTCATGCCAGTACTTGACGTAAATCAGACTGAAAAATAAAGCCAGCTGAGTCACGTTTCGTTCTTCGCGTGCTGTGAGCTTGAATTGATAGTGAGAGAGGTAGATTTTGAGCGCATAAATCGCCTTCGCCATCCATCTCGCGTGGTGCATGGGACCCGGAGCTCGGATAAAGAGTTGACCACCAGTCTTTCCCCCCAGGAAGAGCAAAGATAGTTCAAGGAACTCCTTGTAGTCATCACGAGGTTGGCTTGCCTGAAGAGCGTTAGGTAAGTAAGTGAGCATCTCTTTTCTCATCTCTTGGAGTTGAGGGTTCTCGAACAAGCTGTCCGATGCTGAGACAAATGCTTCGTGGGAGAGAGATGGCCATTCCTTTTGAAATCGCTTAAAAAGGCCTGTTTCAGGACTTCCTGTTGAGCCAAATATTGAGGCAAAGACATCAGCAAGTACGACTTCAAGTATATGATGTCGACAACCGATCCAAACTAGCTCGTGACCCAATGCTTCTTCAATCCTGACACAGGCTCCGCGATGTAAACCCGTGTTTGACGCAGTGGTATCGAAGACGAGACCTCTCACATGCTGTTCCACGTTCCATAATTTCATAGTTTGAAGGCATGCCTGGGCCTGTGCTTCTCCAGTTCCTTGTTTCATCTTTGGGACACCAAGCAGCTTCTCCTGTCCATTGAATGTTATAAGGATTGCTATCCGATGCACATTCGTCTTCTTCCGTTCAATGCCGGGGAGAAGCTTTCCGTCCCAATGGAGAAGGACAGGGTCTTCTAGAGAGAATGATTCTAGGTCTTCTCGAGCTGCCTGTTCTCGCCCACTTTCTCTGTAGCGATGAATAGAGCTCCGAGAGCACGTCATCCCAGACAGATCATGCCCCGCGGCCTGTAATACAGCTCCAGTTACGAAAAGCATTCCGGTCAGAAAGATTGGTGCGATCCATTGCTCCAATGACTTCTGGAGATTGGAAAATGTTCGTAACCTTGTTCTTGGGACGCTTTGGTGCCGGAGCTTCAGACGAAGAAGGAATCGGAACCGATGGTCTATAGTCGTCGTCGTCTTGCGAAAAAAGGGAAGAAGAAGAGGAAAGATCAATCGATGACACTCCTGCTTCTTCCAAATCTTTCTGTGTTGCTTCATGCCTTGCCTTCCTCTTGGCTTCCTTCTCCATTCTGGATCGCTTTCTGTCCTCTTGTGTAGTCGTTTCCTTATCAATGCCAGCCATGCTGGAAGAATTGACGTCCTTGCGCTGCATGGACAGAAAATTTCGGTCCTCAACGTTGACGATTGTGCTCATGGCATCACTGGTTGCGATGTCAAACAGTTCCTGGATGTCCGCTTTGAAGATGTCTTCATTCATTCTATCGCTGGCACGTTGCCTGGTCCTGTGCTTCTTGAGTGTTTTGTAGCGGTCTAAAAGCTTTGAAAGCTTACGGACACAGGAGTCGATCCGTTGAGTTGGGATCCGCGCTCGGGTCCAGACTTCAATCACCCTCTGGCATGCCTGGTTCAGACTGTCGGAGGTGGTTTGCTTTTGATTGATGTGGTGGTATTGCCCCAAGAGGAGGGCGTCAAGGCATGTAGGGAGCCTTGACGTGGATAAAGTTCCAGTTGCCATCCCTAGAAGCCAAACTTTTGGAATTGATCGAGTTTGAGCCATCGGACCTACGGAAGAAAAAGTACATTATATATATATATATTCAGAGTGGGGCGACCTCTAAATATTCACCAATCACGCTGCAATTTTGCTCAGACCATGTGGACACTAAATGGACAAAAACCACACTTGTGGAGACTATCTAAGACAATTTTGAAATTTCCCCCTATGGATTTGGACCACCCTAATATATATATATATTATATATATATATATATATATATATATAAAGATATATATATGGTTCTAATTCAATTCGGCAAACAGTGGTGAAAAGTGCCGAGTTTTTCCAGGGCGGGCAGAATGTTTTACAGGGTGGGCTTTGCCCCCTCTTGCCCCCCCCCCCCGTGGCTACGGGCATGTGCTATTATTATAATTATATATATAACCATAATGGTTCTACAATATGACACGAAATCATTGCTAATCATCATCAATAAACTTATGCATGAATCGCCATACTGAAACTGACAAAGATGTAAATATTTATTGTACTCACCCGCAACATGACCAGCATTGAACGTTTTATTAGCTGAATCAGTTTGTGCCTGGTCATCACTTTCTTCATTTGACTCAGATGATGAACTTTCTGCCTGAGGAATATAATCATCTTCACCATCATCACTGTCCAATGATATATCACTTCCTTCTGAGTTTGATTCTGAAATTGCTTGCAAAGATCGAAGAATTTCTTCATTTGAAAGAGAGGGGTTTGCACACATGCTTGCAGCTTGGAAGCGCAACACACACTGAACCGCCGTGTGTTGTTGTCAACAACATACAGCGAGATTGAACATGTTATGACAAGTCTTTACAGCACTCCTGTATTGCTTTTATGAGAAATGGTCAAAGTGACCGTTTCGCTGTTATAGTAATATCGCTGAATATCTTCTGAAATAATTAGATATATTGAATCATATTATACCACAAAAAGGTTATTGGCGTAGTGAAGGCATTCATGGAATATGACGGCGAACTAATCCGAATTAAGCAAGATATGCTAATTAAATTTGGAAAAAGCGGTCAAAATGACCGCTTCGCTGTTCTAGTGTTAAGAGTGATTGTCGAGGTGCTATTGTTGCTTTGCATACATGTGGGAAATCACAGAGACAGATAGCTAAGGAATTAAACATATCCCAAAGTACCGTTAATTTATGGGTTTCACGGGCTAAGAACAATGCCGGCCTAACCACGCCAGTCCCTAAAAAATGATCTGGCAGACTGAGAAAAACAAATTCGCGAACAGACAAACTTATGAAACGTTTAGTATTGAAAAACCCAACAATAACTGTGAAAGAAATAAAATTTAATATGAATAATTTGTTATCTGGTGTTTCTGAACGAACTATCCAGGAGCGGCTCCAAAAAGAACTCGGATTACCATCTCGCCATGCTGCTAAGAAACCGTTCATTAATGAAAAAATGCGGTAAAAACGTGTCGCATTTTGTAAAAAATACATTCATTGGACTGTTGATGACTGGAAGAAGGTTTTATTTAGCGATGAGTCGACATTTTTGACATTCAGAAGTTGTCCAAAAAAGGTTCGCCGGCCCATTGGCTCAAATAGGATGGACCCTAAATACACCCTAAAGACAATGAAACACCCTCCAAGTGTGATGGTTTGGGGTTGTTTCGGTTACTATGGGCGTGGAAACCTATATTTTCTTCCGAAGAACACAACTATGAATGGTGCACGGTATTTAGCAATGCTACAGGATAAACTTCCAATGGCAATGGCAATCCAAAGGACAAAAACATACATGCATGATGGTGCACCATGTCACAGGGCCAAAATAGTGACAAAATGGATTACTGACAATAAATTTGATATTTTGGATTGGCCTGGTAATAGTCCAGATCTCAATCCGATAGAAAATATGTGGCTAACAATAAAAAATAAGGTTGAATGCCACGACACTGGCTCAGTCAAAAAATTACAAGAAGCCATCAAAAAGGTATGGTGCAAGGAAATATCAGTGGAAGTTTGTCAAAACTTGATTAAATCCATGCCAAAACGTCTAGAACAAGTCATCCAAACCAAAGGACAGATGACAAAATACTAATATAAGGTTAGTATACATTTAAACATTGTTTTTTATGTAAAAAATACAAATTTCCAGGGTGATCGGATACTTTTCGCGGGTACTGTAGATATTATAGCAACAAAACATCAATATATATAACTACATGTATGAACATTACAACCTTTATATATTTGACAAATTCAGATGTATGTATATCAATTTATATAATGAAGATCAATACAGTTATGATTATATATACGGTATTTACCAAATTCATATGTAATGTACATGTACATCTATAGGCCTACAGTTGATTAAAAAAAGTTATAACAATTTATTTTATTTGTTTTTCAGAGGGTCTGTCACGAAAAGGGAGATCTTCAAAGGCTGAAACAAAATTTGAAATGGCATCAACATCCCTGAAGAGAAAGCTAGAAACTTCATATGACACAAGTTTTACACAAGAAAGTGAAGAAAAGCAATCTAAAATGGATGACAATAATTTGTGAGTACTGTATATATATCTGTAGTACCTTCATTAAAGTATACTAAGCCTATATATAGATCATATGTTTGCATATAAATTTACTCAAACATGTATATCATTTTCGCAGGCATGCAGGAGTGATGCAAGCACTCAAGAATGCCTTCAGTGAGACGACTGACTACAAGAGGAAGATTCAAATACTAACACTCTCACCATACACCATTCACAGAACAGCATCTTTCTTCAATGCATCTACAAGAATGGTTTCAACCAGCCGCAAAATAAAGAAAGAACATCGCATATTACCAGAAGTTTCACATATTAGCAAAGGTCGGATTATAACAAAGAAAGAGAAGGAAGCAGTGTGCACTTTCTATGAATCAGATGAAATAAGCAGAATATGTCCAGGCAAGAAGGATTGTCTATCAATTAGGAATCATGAAGGAGAGAAGCAACTACAGCAGAAACGATTGGTGCTTGGTAATTTACGTGAGATTTTCGCTGTTTTCAAGGGAAATGACACTAATCCAAAAATAGGTTTCTCATCATTTGCTGCATTGAGACCCAAGTGGTGTGTCTTGGCAGGAGCTGGAGGAACACACACTGTGTGTGTCTGTACCTACCACCAAAATCCCAAACTTCAGCTATCAGCTTTGGGAAAAACAACTATCATATAAAGACCTCATTCTCTCTGCAGTTTGTGACAGTGAAAAGGAAGAGTGTATGCTACAAAAATGTGCATTGTGTCCAGGAGAAGGTGTTATTGCATTCCTTGAAGGATTGGAATCTGTTCAGGATGCAGTCGGCACCATAATTACATACAAGCAGTGGACTTCCACGGATCGGACAACCCTTATTAACATCGGTGAATCCCTTGAAAACTTCATTAAGTCTTTGGCAACTAGAATTTGTGCACTAACAAGACACACTTATGTGGCTGATGCACAAGCAAGTTTCCTAAAAAAACTGAAAGCTAACCTGATGGTCACTGAAGGTATTCTCCTAGGAGACTTCTCTGAAAACTACTCATTTATTGTACAAGATGCTGCACAAGGTTACCATTGGGAAAATAGTCAGGCAACAGTTCATCCATTTGTGTTCTACTATAAAGTAAATGAAAATGATGTTGAAATTAAAGTTAAGAGTTATTGTTTCATTTCTGATGACATGAAACAGTACAAACCTTGTCTTTGCGTTCTTAAAGCAACTGATCCCCATGATAAAAGAAGAGAGCTCAGGCCTGTGGAAGATTCATTACTTTACTGATGGTTGCGGAGGGCAGTATAAGAATAAATATAACTTCACCAATTTGTGTCACCACAAAGAGGACTTTGGACTGGATGCTGAATGGCACTTTTTTGCAACTTCACATGGCAAAAGTGCTTGTGATGGAGTTGGAGGCACAGCAAAAAGAATGACGGCTCGTGCCAGTCTTCAATGTACATTTAAAGACCAAATTCTGACACCACTTGACATGATGAAATTTCTGGATGAGAAAGATACCAGCACAAAATTTGTATTCTTATCGAAACAAAATGTCCAGCAGACAACTGAATTCCTGGAAAATAGATATAAAAATTCTGTAACCATCCCAGGTACTCTTAGATTTCATAGATTTGTGCCTATTAGTCATACCCAGTTGGAGGTTGGTGAGATTTCCTCAGGTCCTACAAAAATTATGACAGTTGTGCATCCATCGTTTAAAGATAATTTACATGAGCAAAAGCACATTTCAACTGAAGATATACAAGTTGGGGTATATGTAGCTTGTAACTATGATAATAAAATTTGGTTTGCATTAGTGGTTGAAGTATCAGAAGAATTTAGTGATTATAAGGTCAATTTTATGTCTCCACGTGGAAGACATTCTAAACATAGTTTCCCTTCTCATCCTGACTCATGTTGGATGTTATCATCTGATATTATCCAGACAATGACTGCTCCATCATTGACAGCAGGTTCAAGAATAATTCAGTATGCCTTTGATGATCATGAGATGCTAACAGCTGAGGGTAATCATGCAGACCTGTTTGCCACAGTTTCCTGTTCTTGAGTCGAAAGTGTACAGAGCTCTAGTTTAATATGTATCTATAGAATACAGGTCTACATAATATGATACTCCTTTTTTACTCCTATTTTATATGATACTCCTATATATATATGTTTGTATTAATGTATTATTAATAAAAGTAATTATAAAAAAAAGTAAAATATTTCTAAGGGTGGAAAGGTGTGGTTGTAGGGGTGGAGGAGACCACAATAAAATAGAGATCTATATCATAGTTATACCTATGGTACCTAGCTTATATCTAAGTGATTTTGTATCACGTTTCTAATAATAATTATTTTTGCTTAAGTAGTTTAAATAATGAATATCTCTAGATTTTAACAGTACATATATGCATATACGGTACATATGGCGATTTTGCCAGAAATTTGAAAAATAGCCAATTTGAAAAATTCTTTAAGACAGTATAGCTAGTTGGTGAATAAGATACATTTTTATTGTTTATATTAAAAGTGCAATGATGGAACTTCATTTTGTGTAAAGAAATGTTTCCCCAAAATGTGTGAACTTCAAGGTCAAAAGGTCAATTCGTTCCTTGAAAAAGGGTGAACATTTTTATTTGTTCTCCTATTGCTGATTTCGTTGCGTTTTTGGATTCTACAGCTCATTCTGAGTCCAAAAACATATAGTTTCATATGGTTACGATAATTAGTGAATGTGTGAGGTGCATCCAAAGATGCCGACCTTGAGCTATTTTGACCGTAACCTTGATTTTTCTGACCTTCATAACTCGTGAAGTAATGGTTGTAGAAAGCTGAAACTTTCACAGCTGGCTTTCTTGCACAAACTTACCTTATACACCAAAAATAAGCAAGATCTGAGATGGCCGGGTATCAAAATGAAAATTTTTTGCTTCACCTGTGCTGGAACCCTCCTAATGTGACTTGTTGAAACTAGTTTTTCACCTAGTTTGGACAGGTGGGGTCATAGGTAGAAGCAAGTGATAATAGGCCAGGACTCCAGATTTGAAAAAATTTACTGGAGCACAGCTCTGAATTTACTTTTTTTCCCCTTACACCACTAGATAGGTTAATGATAGTAAACTCTTGAATTGACGACATACCAATTACAAATTGTTAGACCTTGCATGTAGGCATTTGTTGTGAATTTACCGCCATGTATGCTTGGCCACTGATCAATGGCTTTCTGTGTGATCATTACAGCAGATCTAGTGCCTGGAGCTGGACCCTCCTTCACAATTCTGCACAGCTTAGTCAAATGAGATGGCTTAATGGATCCTTTGTGTTCAACAATGTAACCAAGAATGGAGAATGTCCCTTCAGCTGGTGCTTCACTCCAGGCAGTTGATCCATCTTTATCAAAATGCTTTAATCTCTGTGATTCCTTTCCACAGCTGTTCTATATATTCTGTCAGCCAATTTATCACTGAGTCTTTTGTAAAACTACTTTCAGATCTGGTTCTGGATGGTCTAGCAACTTCAGCAACCTGGTAGTAATCAGAACGTTTCTTGATGTATTTGTAAACTTCATTTAGGATGTAATCCTCAGCTGTTAGTTCCTTTTGCTGCCCTGTGGTATCGTGCTTAAATTCAGAAACTACATCATTTGCATTTCCTCCATTAGCTAATTTGGAAATTGTTTCCATCACTCTTAACATAACAGTTTTCCCTCCTTCTTTATAAAATATATTTTCTACAAATTCTGCACTAACTGTGGTTTTTTGAGCTACTTGCAACATAATCTTTGTTACATAGGAAATCAATACATAGAACTTGGCACTAATTTCTTTCTCTTGTGGATGATCAAAAAAAACACAATTTTCCACAAATCTGTCAAATTGATCAAATTCGTAATTAACCATGCGAGTATCAGATTTGAGTTTTGGTCTCTTAAAACCAATGATATTGTCAAGAACCATATTGGTATAGTCAAGGCCTGATCTCAGATTTGAAGAGTGATTCTGAATAAAGTCTAAAAGCTCACTTAGTTTACAAATTTTCTTCAATGCATCAACGTGGGCTCTGTTCACAAGATGCATTAAGTCCCATCGAAATTTGAAATTTTCTCCGAACAACTTTTTCATTTCGTTTTTAAATGGCTCGTTGTCCTTACAAAAAGCCCCATCTCCAACCATTCCAGATACCTTGGATTTAATTGCTTCTTCAGATAGTTTCAAGTAATTAGGAGACTTCAACACATCAAAAATTTCATTGGCCAAATAAACTCCTGATTTGCTGCGTACTAAATTATCCCAGCAAGTTTTACAGTCTTATCTTCTTCACTCATAACTAATACAACTAGCATGCTTAATCCCAAAATTGTTCCAATGTCAGCTGTTATTGTTACTGAAGTTTGTTCTAAGAACCACTTTACAGTTGTTCTTTAAGTTGATTATCTAATAGCTCACAAAATTGTCTTGCACGCATGTGTGCTATGATTCAAATTTCCAACCTCACAACCTGACCTATGTAATACAGCTAGAAGTACTGGATATAGAGCCCATGCAGTGTTTGTTTTCATTATGTAGTATAAGATGTTGCCACATAAGTCTTCTATGCGTTTAGTAGTGTTCCGAGAAGATGTTTTCATCACTTCATAAACAGCAGCTCTTTGATGATGCTGAAGTTTAATTAAATGTCTCTTCAGGTGGGTTTTCAGATTTCTAAACCATCTCTCTTGATTTTCTCCTTGTTTGCATACATAGGTTAAATCTTTAACATTGAAGTAACCTTTTATGTTAGAATGTTTGTCTGAAGCACATGCTTTGGGGTCTGTGCAAGCTATGCAATATAATGTAAACATTTTATCATCAGAAGCATCATCAATATCTTCTTGATTATCATCATCTTCATCCTCAACAGCTATATCTACATCAGGCATATTAGTGTCACTATTTGCAATGTTTTCCATTATATCACTTGGTACTGAAAATGAATCATCAGCATGCCCTAGATACTTCTTTTCCACCAATTTGAATGTAGATTTGATCAAATCATTGTTCAGGATTTCTTGTATTGATTTACACTTGCTTAAATGGGCTATGGAAATGTCAAATTTGTTGCTTTTTGCTTTATTAGATTTGGATGCAACACTTGAACTTGAAGGCATATTTTGACTCTTCTCTTTATTAACCACAACAGCTTGGTGAGTTTCTTTTGTTAGGCGCAAAATTGCATTCAATGTCTTCTGGATTTGGGAATTTTCAAATTCCTCTAAAGCAGTTTTGTTAGTCTGATGCGCAGATTCCTCACTTACCTTTTGTTTCTTAGGTGGAGGAGAAGCACTTTCTTCAGTCTGTGAAACATCTAGTTAAAAAGTTTCATTTTCTAGATTAGCAGTTGATGAAGTTAGTTCATTTTTCTGAGGTCTAGCACTAGCACATTTTGTGAACAAACTAAATGACTGCTTTGCCGTATCTCTTTGCTGCACTTCATCCTGGTATTTCTTTACTGCAATATCTAAGCTGTGGGCCCAAACTCTGGGACCTCTTGTATTGTAACAAATATTTTTTTTGGAATTAAAATGTTCCTCCCAGTTTTGCTTCTTTGAATATTTGTTCTTGCATTGACCACAAAAGTAACCCCTTTTAACACCCTCACTTTTCTCTCCAACTTCATCAATATTAGGATCCATTATTGATTATTGACTACCTGAAAAAATACAAAATAAGTAAAAGTTAGTAAATATAGTATGGTAAAAGTGAGTAAAAGTAAGTAAATATAGTACAATGAAAGTAAGTAAAAGTAAGTGCTTTAAACTTAGTAAAAGTAAGGAAGAGTAAGTAAAAGTAGGCAAGTTAAAGTAAGTTTAAACTTAACTAAACTTTTCAATTCTAGAGTCATGGTGGATTACTTAAAACCGCACAAGTAATTATCTGGCCAATTTATCAAACCTGGCCGAGATCAATGGAACATAGTCCAATCCTGATAATTTTATATTAAAAAAATATATGTTTTAATAAAATTTTAATTATCAAAACATTGAAGCTTAACAAAAAATAAAAATAATTGTTAAATATGGAATTACCAACTAAACTTAAATTAACTAAATTTGTAATTTAAAAAAATTGGTTTGTACAAGAACGTATACGCAAAAAAAATTGCATAACGTCTAGCGGATGAACAAAACCCAAACCCAAATTTACTTTTTCTCATGGTCAAATTTACTGGAGCAATGCTCCCAAGATCCCAGGAATCTGGAGTAATGTAATAGGCCTAGGACTAATGAGGAGGAATTGGGATGTGGTGGATGGTCAATCAAGGGAGAAGCACATTGCATTTTAGGGAGCCTGAGACTATTGCACGCAGCAATAAATTCAGTGCTTTAAGTGAGGAGGAGGGGCCTGAAGTGCTACTTGTTGGGATGTTCTCAGGTTAGGTATTTAGACAGGAGTTTTTATGGGAGGGAGAGGAGGAAGATATTGAGTGCGCTTCCCTGATGCTGGAGTATGACATAGCTAGTACTTAACATAGGTATGACAGGATCTGGAGAGGAATCAGTACTTGTGGTGCACATGTTGTAAATTATGTAGGGAAAAAAAGCTCAGCAGTGGCATTTGCTAGATACACGGGGCTGATGAAGATGAAAGGTGTGTTATTTCTGGTATTCTGAGAGTGGGTTTTGGTAGTACATGGTTATATAGGGCCATAACCATAAGTTTGAATGAGAGTGAATGACTTGTGTTCTGTGGAATGGATGTATTTTTTGGATAATTGGGATAAGGTCTAATCATATGGTGACAAAGTTGTATGCATTTAAGTAGTGTGTGTGTTTGGGTGTTGAGTGAATTATGTAAGAACACAGTTATGCCTATGAGACAGGGTAATTAAATTACACTTAATATTCAACAGTAAAAGTTAATATAATCTTAAGATATGACAAAATAAGGTGTTTTTTTTGTTTGATTACTTTTGATTTATATTTTAAATAAAATTACTTTTGAGGTTTTTGAGGGGTTGTTTAGCATTTCTTTTGGGGAAGAAGGCTGGCAAAAATAAAATCTGCATTAGTTACGCAATGGGATAGCCCACTTCTATAAATCCAATAACTAGTCAGTCCTGATTGATGTAAGTTTAAGGTAGAAAAGTATTTAATTGCAATCTAATAATGCTGTCTGGAACTAGTGTAAGTAGTGATGTACTGATTTAAAGATTTAGCTAGTGCTGATGCTGATTCTTTGCCAAGATTTTAAAAAAATCAATTCCCTTCATCAGGTTTTTATAAAAACTGATTTTTTATTACTCGGTAAAATGATAGTAATTTTATTTTAGTTTCATAAATTGAATATCAGTATTTAAAGTAATTGTTTTTCCTTATGTTGAAGGTATTTTCTTTCTTCAACAATGTAAACAAAAAAAAAATTTCGTTAAAATTTCAAGGCCATGGTAGCCTATTTGAATAAAAAATGGATATACAATTTGGTTTATAAAATTATTAAAATACTTAAATAAAGCCAACATAATAAGATGGTTTAATATAAAAATTATTATGTACAGCTTAATATAGAGTATGAGATTACAATAGTTTATAATAGGCTAGTTAGAGAAAATTTTAATTTATGGGTAACATACGGTAACTTTTTACTTCTTTGTGAATGTAAAATATATTTAAAAAAATTACACTTTAAGATAAGTATAAGTTATCTTAGTGTTTTGGTATATTCAATTTTCTATAGCTAAATATAGATTTTGCGTAATGGAAATTTTAAAATTTCAAAGAATCAGTAAGAGAATCGGCTAAATTTGGGTGATGCCAATGTCCAAAAACTGGCCAATTCTGCCAATGTTGATTAATTGGGACACCACTAACTGAAAGCCTATTTTATTCTAATTAAAGCAGGGTTAGTTTACTGGACACTTTTTGTAATCACTAATTTCCTTCCACAGACTAATAAAAATGACCAGTTGAAAAGGCTCCCAGTTTTACTTGGATCTTCAAAATTGTCAGACAGGAAAGAAGGTTTTCAAATTTTAAATGGCCTTCTTGATGCTACAGGTATGTTAAAACATCACTTTCTTTTCTAAACAAGACCAAGACATTGCTTAGTACAATAATAATTTTGCTGGTCATGTTATTGCACCTAAATAGCCCAGGTTGACATCAGGTCTGGCGCCAGCCTATTTGGCGCCCTTAGCAGGACTGCAGCTGGCACCCCCACCCGCCTCCCACTTCACGATTGGGTTTGCCCACAAAGTAATCAAGGTACCATATTGAAGAAACTATTTGCCTTACACTGATCTATTTTAATTTGCTAATACATACATTTATTATAAAATTATAAAATCATTTCACAGTTCAAGAAAGTGTCATGACCAATCAAAACAGCGAGTAAAGCGAGGCATATGTAGTAACAAATCAGAACGCTCAAAAGTGCTAAAATATGCGTGCAAAAAGGACATATCTACTGTTTTTTCCAAGCAAGAAGGGCATATGTCACATAAAAACAGTTATTCGCTTATTGACGACTCCCGGAACTCATATTAAGCCGTAAATAAGCCGAGTTGCTTATTGATGACTCCTGTCTGTGCGCGCAACATTTTTAAATCGCTTATTTACGACTCCCGTCCCTAAAGGGTTAAAGGTCGTGATAGTGAAAGTTCTATAATGACCCAATAAGATGAATAAGTTAATTATGTAAATATCAGTCAAGCTAAACTGGTGTACATACGTCATACAACCTTTCATCATTTGTCTATGCTTCTCATTCCTTCATTATTTTTTTCATGTTGTTCTTACATAATACTATCAGACGTGCACAGGGCGGGAGGCGCCGGCGCCCCCCAGATCTTTGGCGCCCTTAGCATTTACTAACCTCGCCTAATGGAAGCAGTGGCCCTGGTTGACATGTAGGTCAATAAACTTTTGACAAAATTAGTGCTGATTAACCCTTCATGGTATTCCTCTTAGACACTGAATAAAATCACCTGATGTTAGGCAGAATAAAATATGGTAGTAAAGTGATGGGTCTATGAAGGGTCAAATCAAAGTATGGTTAACCTAGGCATTTGCTTTGTTAGGTATTGTGCAGTTCTTCATATTTGAGGTCAACCATTTCATAACTTTGTTAAATTCTGTTTTAAGTATAACTTTCACTGTAGCTACTAACATTTTTACAAGAAAAAGATAGTTTTATCATCTGCAAACAAAATTAAGGTTAATTGAAAGTGTGTGGAAGGTCATTTACAGGTGACCCTCTGTACATATGGTTTCTGTATACACAGTTTCAGTTATATACTGTTTTGGTATTGCTCCCCATCTCCTGTATACATTAGGGTGTGACAGTTGCCCCAACTTTGTCCTACAATGCTGTTCAAAATTTTGGTGTTGCATATTGACATAAAAAATACCCACGTGCAATTTTTTGAAGATTCATGCATATTCGAGTGAGCACCAGCAATTTGAAAAATAGCGATTTTGCTTATACGGCATACGTGCCTATATATGAGATTACACAACCATCGTAAGGGATATTAACACAAATCATTTGCCTGTCTTAATTAAAAGCTGTTATCACTGATGTTATCACTGAAAGTTAATCATTCTTATTCTCTCATGGTACATTAAGGGGTTTTATCATATATTCACAAGGTATTATTTCTCTAGAGCAAGAAACCATGATTTCTCTTCGGAAACAGATGATCATTTGCGCTGATTAGGAATGTGGAGTCTGTCATTTTCAACTACTTGAAGGACTTCTTGAAAGCGCTCCTCATCCCTGGCAACATCAAGAAAGTCATGGCAAAGTTTTACACCACGCTCTGCAGCCTCATTGACGACCTGAAGCTTGTCCACAACCCGTTTCATGTTCAGGTAGTCGTCATGATCCGCCCATTCACTGGCTGGACTGTGGAGAAACTGATAGGGCATGCCTAAAATGGTGAAGAACCGGCTTGAGTCAGGCCCAATTAGGTCCACCAGGGCAGTGCCACTTTCTGGGACAGGGGGAAGATATGGCTTTCCATAGCCCCCATGATTGAGCCCCACTCTCTTAGTAACTTCAGTGCCTTCATGGCAAAGAAGGGCCTTCCTTATCTCCTCTTTTGTCCTTTCTTGTACTTGGGACGAGAACAAAGCCAGTGGGGCCAACTCCTCAGTTAGGTACCAAGTGTGTGTACCGAGTGCCACACGTGCTTTGTCAACTATTGTGGCATCATATGGGGCAAATTCAGCCAAGGTTTCGACCAAATTCAAGTCATTCAGTGGTGCACTTGCTGGAACGGGGCAAACAATCCACCATGGGACATAAACAGCGACTGTGAACACAGCAAACTGTTCTAACTTGCTGATTTGACTTTTAGTCACAACCTCGGCTTTGGGAAACTGCTCTTTGATCTGGCCTGACAAAAGAACAATCTTGAGGGTATAGAGCAGTTTAGCCATCCACCTTGCTTTGTGAAGTGCGCCGGGGTAGACCATTGTGAAGTTCACTGGCTTGGATCCTTTAGTTACAAGCAGCAGACAAAGCTCTACCAGCTCCTTGTAGTCGCCACGTGTAAATGGTTGGGCTAGAGATTCACGGAAGAAGTCAGCCATCTCCTGCTGGCGCTCCTCAAACACTCCAGGCATTGTGGGGTAGTAGTATTTCTTTTTTTCATTGTACGCCAGTTGAGAGGAATTGTTCTTGAACCTAGAAATGCAATTATTGGGATTATTGTATTTCGTACTAATCTATAATATTGTTTTAGGGGTATTAAGATTGATATGATCGATCATTTGCTTGGTGTTAGTATATCTTATAAGTCTAATAAAAGAAATTCCACTAAATTTGTTCATTAGATGATAATATTCCTTGTTATTTTGTAAAGCTTATGACTCACCTCTGGAAAACCATTATGTTTGGACTTGAAGAGCCTTCCACTTTCAAGCAATCCCAGCAAACACCTAGGATGACTTCGCCCACATGCCTGCGACAGGCGCACCAGAATACGGCACGCTCTAATTCCTTTTGGAGGGAGACGCAAGCAGCTGTTTTTTGTCCTGAAAAAAAAATGTAATTGTAGTTTAAGGCCACCATTTCAGGCACGTGCTTTTTGCAGATTTCTGTTAAATCATTCACTGTATTTTGGTATTAATGTCGTGATAAATTCACGCTGATGTTTGAAATAGGTTTACCTGTATTGGATGAAGTTGTGTCGAAAACCATACCAACGACATTCTGTTCACACTCCCAATCGACCAGAAGTTGTTCATAAGCTGAAATAGCAATACTTGCTGGTACGACAGTGCTAGCTCAAACATGCACCGATCTCCAAGAAAATTTACAGGAGTGTTTCCTAGATAAATACACAACACTAAAACTTTGAACAGCATTGTAGGACCATTTTTTGATTTTTGGAGGGCAATGGTCACACCCTAGTATACATGGGAGGGGATCTCGTCCATACATGGTTTCCTGAGCCGACACAGCTGTGTGTGTTGGCCTGTCGCTCTACCTCTCCCCTCCCTACCCTAATTGTGGCCAGAATTCTACTACCAATTTTGCAAATTTACAAATTATACATCACATAAAGGATGTTATCCAATATTTTAATTAATCGTTATGTTAAATATATGCATCTCTAATGATTTTAACTTCTTTACAATGTATTTTTATACTTTATTAGTACTACAATTAAAAAAATAAATCGCAACAAATAATCACAATAAATAACAACACTCTCACCAGTAAACATTGTCTGCAGCAACTCTACCCAATCTGCTTACCTTTATTTGTAAGTTAAACCATTTTTTTCTTGTTACTGCAGTAATATTATGTACAGTTAATATATAAATATACATGTATGTATAGTATGTGTTTTGGTGTTTCTGTACATGTTTTAGTGATGTATGAGGAAATATAGTTGGTCATAGGGAGGGGTCAGTTGGTCTAGGGATTGATTGATTGTATTTTTTCCCATAAGGTATTAGTACCCATATGCATGGTTTCCATTTACACAGGCATTTTCAGGAACCTAACCCCTGTGTATACCGAGGGTCACCTGTATATGTATACAAAAAAATTTGCAAGGGACCAAAGGTAAATGAGGTACCCATGCTTTATGGTCAATTAAGTTGAACAGACACTATTTACTAGTGATGTATCAATTCCAGTATTTAGCCAATGCCAATTCTTTGCCTATATTTTAAAAAACCAATTCCCTTCATAAATTTTACTAATGTGAAAACTTGCAATTTTCATATTTTTATATTTTAAATTTGTTTAAATGCTTTTCCTTAGCTCACTCAACAATATACAGTACCAGAATTTGTTACTCATATACTGTAGCTAAAATGAGGGGTCCTGTGTCTTAGGTACCTAAGCGCCAAAATTAAAATTTGTCAGAAATCACCTCCAAAGTTCAGCAATATTCTCGTAATAGTGTATCTGTTATTAATTGAGCTAGAACGTTCATTTTTGGCTAAATTAGAGTTCTAAGTATGCTAATGAAGATGATGATGAGTTTCTGGAATAGATTTTCATATTTTATATATATTTTTTTAAATTTTTTGATTTTCTTATGCTGAACTTTGGGTGAACGTTTGGCTGGCAATAGAGGTGAAAAAAGTAGTTCGCTTCATAAGGTTTTCAACCATACTTCTAGTGTCGTAAGGTCATTATAACCCAAACCACGCAATAGTGGAAGGGTGAAAATAGTGATATCCATCAGAAACACATTTTTGCTTGTGGTGGCGCTTAGGTACCTTAAGACGCGTGACCCCTCAAATGATGATGATAAATTTCATTACTCAGTAAAATAAAAAAAATTATTTTAGTTTCATAAATTGAATACCAATATTTAAAGTAATTAGTTTTCCTTATCTTGAAGATATTTTCTTTCTTCAACAATTTAAACAACAAAAAAATTTTGCATTAAAATTTCAAATCCCTGGTGGCCAATTTGAATAAAAAAATGGATAGCTATATAATTTGGGTTTCTAAAATTATTAAAATAGTTAAAATAAAGCCAATGTAATAAGATGGTTTAATATATAAACTATAAAGTACAACTTAATATAGAATTATTATTAATATAGGGTAGGAGATTACAATAGTTTATAATATTTAGAGTAGCTACTTAGAGAAAATGTAAATTTATGGGCAACTTAACTTATTAAGCTTTACCTTTTTCATGAATGTTAAATATTTTTGTATAATTACACTTTGAAATGAGTATAAATTATTATCAGTGTTTTTTGTCTGTTCAATTTTCTGTAAACATAGATTCTGTTTTGTAGCTAATGAAAATTTTGAAATTTCAAAGAATTAGTGAGAGAATCAGCTGAATTTGGCTGGCCCAAAAAATGGCTGATTCTGCCAGTGTTGACGCTGATTAATCAATACACCACCACTATTTACTGATAAAAATTGATATATGTTGGACAATAACTTTTAAATTAACCACATATAGCTCCTCTGACACCATAATAATATTGTAAAGTAAAATAATATGGTCTGTCATGTTAAAAACCTTATTCAGATTCATAATGATGGTTATATTTCTTTGTTCTCGTGAGCAACATTGGCACTTCCCACAAGGTTTAAAATAGCTATTTCTGTTTTATCTTCATGGAAGCTATATTGATGCAGCAGTAATAAATTTTGTGATTCTGGATAATGATGTACCCTATACCCTGGTATTTTACAATTTTCTATAAAAATTTTCTAAATATGCATAATGAACACCACCCTTGTAACTAGGGTTGGCAAAAACCTGGGTTTTATTAAAAAACAACCCACCTGTAGGTTTTTGGGCTTTTATATTTTCAATGGCCAAAAATAGTATAAGAATAGAGTTAAATAACTGAGCTTACTACAAAAATAACTTTACCACAAGTTGTATTTTCATTGGGTAGTTGGGTATATGTTTTGCTTGAAAATAAAATGCTCAAATAATTAATATTTGTAATATCTCAGTCAAGTTGTGTGAATGTAGAATCTTTTATTGTTCCATATTTCATATTTCAGTGTGCTTCAGTAATGAGTATTGTGCAAGAATTAATCTCTCACATTATTTTATTAGCAACTTGTTGATTTATTTTGAAAAAACCCAGTTGTGTGTTTTTTTTTTTCTGAAAAAAACCCACTGGGGACAACTGGGTTGGGTCCACTTGAGCCAATGCTGCCTTGTATAGGAGTGTTTTTACAAGTCTTAGGATTGAACTTTATTTGTCAAGTTGTGTAAGATAGGTATAATCAGAATTTTTTTGATTTTTCCAGATTTTTCAGATGCATTTATGAAAGGAATAACTCTACTGTTGGTGTCTCTCATTCCATCCTACAATGATCGTTCTTCTCAGTATATGCTCCAAAGTACCTTCAAGACAATTATTTTGAAGTTTGGTTCCCCATCCAAAACCTATTTAGTTAATTTTTATTCAACCCAAGCTCAAGGTTACTCCAAAGTAGTAAACTCTACGTAAGTAAAAATTATATATACAATAAAACCTCTCTCTAATGAAATATATAAACCAAATGGCTGTTGTTGTAGAGTTGTTCATTATAAAGAGGTTTTCCTTTGCCAATATTGTAGTGTATATTTTAATAACCTAATTAGACCCTCATTAATTATTTATATGTACTTTATATAGTACTGTATATACTGTATATTATATTAAATGCATTACTTAAATATTCTAGCCAATTATGCATCAACTTTTAGGTATCAGCAATCAGCATGCCACTTTC
Source organism: Bathynomus jamesi (assembly GCA_023014485.1). NCBI lineage: Eukaryota > Metazoa > Arthropoda > Malacostraca > Isopoda > Cirolanidae > Bathynomus > Bathynomus jamesi. The sequence continues at coordinate 391,173 of JAJOZX010000679.1, forward strand.
TTTCTTGATTCAGGGAATGGTGGTAGAGACGAATGCATGCAGCTCAGGCTGAGTTAGCAAAAACACCTCCTTATAATGAAACATGTTTTTGATAGAGGTTTTTTGAAATGCCCAAGGTATTCAGTAGAGAGATTTCGTTATAGTGGGGTGTTGTTATTGAGAAGTTTTACTTTGGTAAAACTTGGGTAAAAAAGTCCTATTAATTATTGGTACTGGATTTAGCCAAATTTTCATAATTTTCAAAATACTTATTTGGAAATTAGAATAGTGTTTGTTGTAGGAGAGTTTAGCCTAGTTAATTTGGATGTCTCATGGTGATAAGGTTTTACTATGTTACATTAAACTAGGCCACTGCTGAACACTATTTGCATGATTATGCAAGACATTTCTCCTTTCAGGTTAAGTCTGGGTCGTTATCATTTATATCATTTTGAAGTGGGTTGTAAAATTTGGTCTTGCCTCTCCAAGTCTGGTTTCTTTCTGGAAGAGAAGGATGCTCAGTTGGTTGTGGAAGCTCTCTCCATTTACTTTTCTCTTGCTCTCATTCCTGGAGCCCCAAAACTAGTGAAGCGTCTAGTGACCAGCTTAAGACTTATTCTAGACAGTCCTAAGGACAGGGATTTATTGTGTGAGGTAAGTTTATCACCCTTCAGTTGATTCCTTTGGCTGATATATAGTTTCGTGGCTACCAGAATTTTGACGAAGCTAGAAAAATCGGAAACCCCGCCCATTTCATATGTCGGGCAAATCAGGGTGACTCTTATGCCCGAGTTAGGTGATCGTTCTAGGTTGTAGATTGGTTAGTAATTAAGCCACCAACTTTCGGCCAATTAAGGATCATGGGCATTGCCAAACAATAGGTGTCCACAAAACTACTTGTTTACGGATTCAATGCCAAGGTTTAAATACTCTATATTTAATGTATAGGTGCCTAGCATTGAAGCATGCTACATAGGTCAGACCCTAGAGATCTTGAACTTAATTAGTGGCAACATATTTACCTTTATTGAGACAAGTTTAGGTACATTTTTATAAATTCTAGACTCGATTTGTGTTGTAACTGTTATACTTTTTTCAGGCATTGGTCGATGAAGAGGGTTCGATCCACAAACTGATTTTTGGAGGTTGGGTTCTTAAGCATTTGTCGGAAATTCACTTCACTCCTTCCCCAAAGTTCAAGTCATCCTTAATTCGGGCTTATGTGAAGATAGTTCTACATTCTAAGAAGAAGGTGAGACTAGTACTGTACCTACATTATTCAGAGAAAGAATTAATTTAAATGCTTTAGTGTAACTATATTATGATAGGCGTAACCAAATAAATGCATAAGCTTAGAGCCTACTTTGCTGTTGATAAGGCTTAGTTAGGCCTTTTGTAGTCTATAGTAGTTTTGGTCATTATGATGTGCCTCGCGTGTAATTGTTAGCATCACTGACTAAGAATGCACCGGCCCCGGGTTCGATTCCCGGTGACGGCAGTCGGCGCGCAGCAAACCCAACTGTTCATCCTCGCATACAATAAAATTGGTTGGGAGATAAATGGCCACCCTGGGTAACCTAGTGGTTAAGACGTTGGGCTGCTGATCCGGAGGTCGTGAGATCGAGTCCGGGCGAGGACTTTGTAATTTCTGACCACCCGTAGTAGGTCGTAGTTCAGATTCTACGTTAAGCTGTAGGTCTAAGGTGGAGCAACAAGCTTGACCTTCGTTAGAATGAACAATTCGGGCGGAAGCGCAACCAAAGTTTTACTGTTCTCTTTAGTCCAGTTTTTTCATGAACTTCAACCCAAGAAGTACTGAAGCAGTATCCCATAAGTCCTAGAATATAGGTCAAGGCTAGTCAGCTGGCGGACTATATTCTGGATCCAGACTATGACGTTATTTAGTCTGGTCTAAATTATGCTGAAATGGTTTCATATTAATGTATTATTTTTAATAATGTAGCTATTTAAAATCACAGTATATTATAGAAAATATATTTTAATGTGTCTATGCAGTCAGTGTAGTTCCAAATCAGTATAGGTCTATGCTTGGAAAAAAGACACGCCACAAACCCCAAGCTTGTAAGTGGACTATACTGAAAAGTAGAGTAGCCATGATATAGGTTATGTTTGTAGTAGATATAAGGCAAACGACATGGCCAGTGGGCCTCCTAGATAGTAAATTAATTGAACAACTGAATGACACAGAAGCCAAATGCTTGGTTTCAAGTCTTAGGCCAATGGATATTACTCGGTCCAGCTTGTAGTTATATATAGGTAATAATAATATATATATATATATATATATATATATATATATATATATATATATATATCAACGTAAAGAACGACGTTTGTATAGGACAGTGATGGCGAACCTATGACACGCGTGTCAGCAGTGACACGCCGCAGGGTTTCAGGTGACACGCGATGGATGTTGAAAATGTTTGGTATTCTGATGAAAAACTGCAATAAATCGTCTACGTTCTAGTACTTTCGATTAATAAGTCAGCTATGTATGATTTTGTAGTTAAATTTAAAATGCATGTATGCAAGTGACACGCCAACAATATCATTATTTAAAAAACACGAATTTTGGCACACTTGGATAAAAAGGTTCGCCATCACTGGTATAGGAGAACATTCCGCGCAAGATGAGGAGGGAGAACGAACAAATGAAAAAATGAGGTGACCACCCGGGAATCGAACCCGGGATCTTCCGATTGCCGGTCAGATATGATAACCACTACACCATGGTCCTCACTCGATCAGGAGTCGTAATTCTCCTACATACGCGCAGAAACCAGGTGCCCCCCTCGGGGCATTGGTTTCTGCGCGTATGTAGGAGAATTACGACTTCTGATCGAGTGAGGACCATGGTGTAGTGGTTATCATATCTGACCGGCAATCGGAAGATCCCGGGCTCGATTCCCGGGTGGTTACCTCATTTTTTCATTTGTTCGTTCTCCCTCCTCATCTTGCGCAGAATGTTCTCCTATACAAACGTCGTTCTTTACGTTAATTATGCTGCGTGCTCTTTGCAGTTGATAGATAGATATATATATATATATATATATATATATAATATATATATATATAATTTATTTAACTGCAAACAACACACAATATAATTAATGTAAAGAACGACGCTTGTGTAGAAGAGCGTTCCGCACAAGATGAAGAGGGAGAACGAACAAATGAAAAATGAGGTACCACCCCGGAATCGAACCCGGGATCATCCGATTATAGGCTATTTGTTCGTTCTCCCTCCTCATCTTGTGCGGAACGCTCTTCTACACAAGCGTCGTTCTTTACATATATATATATATATATATATATATATATATATATATAAATTTTCTACTTCGTTGAGTGTAGAAACCGTCATTTTGAATTATTTCTTTATTAGTTTACATGCACAAGAACTTTCAGCGAAGTTCGTGATTTCCAACTTCAATAAAATGTACCAGCTAAAATAGTTCAGTCTTTATAGCAAGAATTTGAAGAGACTGGAAATTAATCTTGATAGCTCAGCTCTGCTAAACATTGGTCACTACGAATTTGCACCTTTAAATATATAGACGAAAAAAATCGTATTTTCAACTTTTTTTTTTTTTTAAACATTATGTATTTCTAAATGAAATCAACAGTTGGAAATTACTTCCTTAACTCAACCGCTACTCGCTGTATTTATTTCTCACTTGCTTTTTTCCTAATCCTAAAATTTAAAAGTAGATCAAAGGCTATATCTTTATAAGCTCAAATGTTGTTAGCATTTTTTTTATTATAATAAATAGGTACAGCACATAATACTTATTTGTGAAATGAGAATTCTAATTTTAATTTTCCCAGCCTTGCCATTTTGTACTTGAAAAGTCTTCTGCCTTGTTGAAGCAAATCTCACACGAGGAATTTACAGAATTTGTGTTACCAGTTGCGCAAAAATCCTTGTTGAGGAACCCTGAACTTATTCTAGAAACGGTTGGTTACTTATTCTCTCATGTCAACTTGGATCTCAGCCGATACGTAAATGATTTCCTCAAAGTTTTGGAAAGTAAGTAGGCCCAAAGAGTCGTAACACCTATTTAGGCCGGAGTCTTTGAGCCTAGTCTTATAAGTTGTTGTATCTACTTGTTTAATTCGTTTAATTTTAAAGTCTAAAATATTTAGGTTCTATGGGATAAAGATCATTTTCGGTCTGAAGGGGATAATTTTAAATTTAATCCTAAATAAAAGATTGGGTAAAACTTTACTATATAGACAGTGTTGAGAAAGAGCGCGCGAATCTATAGGGTCCTAATTATTAACTTAACCAACCAAACCTAACCTAGCCAACCCTAATCAACCTAACCTAGCTTAATCTAACTTAACTTAGCCTGATTTAACATATTACCGAGCTGTTATGGACTCTTACTATCCAGACAATGTTCAGAGACAAAGTTTTGCCAAAGATGATGGAATGTTAAGCAATCTAGAGAGATTTAAGGGAGTCGACCAGTTTCGTTTGAAGTATGTGCATTTTATAATAATTTATTCGACTTGTATCCCATACAATAAAGAAAGCCAGGGTCATTCTAGCATAATAGAAAATGGTCCAACATTCTTACTAACTTTCAGAAACAAGCTATGAGCTGTAGATTGTAGAACCCTTCCCAGCACAAGTTCATTGCAGGAAATAACTGGTTTATCCCCTTTTAGAATATCCCCTTCGAGGATAAGTTTATTGTATGAATTTCAGGCCCGCTGCACGCAAAGGAAGACAAAATTCGTGAAGATGCTATCTTTGTTTGTGAGCAGTTGGCGAAACAATGTAGTGATGCGAACGCCATTCAAGCATTCATCAAGATTATCATTGATATTTTCAATGGGTCGTATGGGAAACTCACTGTTAATTCATATAAATTATCACTTCTTCAGGTACTTTCTATGATGTTATTTTTATTAGTCTAGGTCAGTGGTTCTCAACTTTTTTAGGTCCATGTACTACTATTTGCTACCATGTGTTTGGAAGTACAGTACCGCCTTTGAGTAAGGAAGGTGATACCATAAAAAAGAGACGCACAAAATTAAATTGATAGTTGTGTGCTAACCTACATTTCTTTATGGCGTTTTTGTGCATATGATGCATTTTTAAAAAGAAATACTATTTATATCTTCAGATAACTCTCACTTTCCTATTTTTAAACTTATTCACCTTAATAGGTGTGCATTTTAAACGACCCCCATCCCGCGCCGATGCTAATCTGGTTGAAAGTAAGTAAGTAAGTAAGTAAGTAAATAAGAAGCCACCGAGTGAGGTGATATACACTGCTGACAGCTTCCCATTGACTGTAATTATTTGTTTCCATTTTGCTATTGATACGGAATCTGAGCAGCAGAATATTTAGCTATTGTTGGCTTCCTTTTTTACTTCCATAACACTCTTGTTTCGCCTCCCTTGATGACAAACTGGATAGCATACAAATCCTCAGTCGGAAAGGTTTTCGGTTATTCATCTACTACTAATCACCTTCGGTATTTATAATCCTTGACATACCACAGATTGAGAATCACTAGACTTTATCAGTTACTCTTCATCTCAAGGAGTCAAGCTTAACCATCATGTCCCCATCTCTCTGTAATTATTATTATTATTATTATTATTTTTTTTTTATATTGCTTTAAGAAGTTGGGAAAATGATTTTGATAACATATAGGTATTGAAAAATTTGACTGCTCTGTTAATATGAATGTCTCAAGATTTTCAGTCCTTACCTTTCGAGGTTCAATCTTTTTTGTAGTTAGTTTCGTTCCTACTTGAATCGGAATATAAGGAAATGGTGTGATGTACCTAGTGGGTCTGGGAAGAAGCGTCGTAAAATACGGATGGAAGTAGATAACTAGTACCATAATATTAAAACGATGTGCGCACATTAAAAAAAAAATTTTTTAATTCCAGGCTTTGGAGAAAGTAAGCGGGAATTGTGTGTCTGGGAATTGCTCTTACGGTCTTTCGGAAGAAGTCACACTCAAACTGCTCAAAGTTTTGGAAACAGAAACTCATGAAGCATCACTTCTTCAAATACTTTCAACTCTCTCTGCTTGGGCTCCCAAGTTCAAGATCAATGTCCCTGATAAGATAATACAGTTTATTCCTGTGAGTTTTGTTGTGCATTTAGTTCTGTTTCAAAGTAGGTTGTTCTTCGTCCTTTACGTATCTAAATCCCATAAAGTTTATGGCTTAAATGTTAATTATTATTCCATGCAAATAATATCTCTGAAAATGAAAGATTTTACTTAGTTTTCAAGATTGCTTTATAGAACCAAGATAAAATTTGTTTTCATGATATTTTTGCCGAATTTCCTTAAATCATTTACAAACTTTTGCCTTACAGAAAGGATTAAATCTGAAGTCTTCGACCACCACTGTTAGAGCGAGTTATTTTAGGTATATTTTTCTCTGTGTGAATTCGTCAACGGCTCAAAAGTTTGGTGCGTTGATTCCTTGTTTTATTCAACTGCTTGAAAAGGCTCTGTGTCAACCATCACAGGTAGGAAGACCTTAATAATTTGATTTTCAGAATGACAGGTGCTTTTGTTATACAAACCATATTGTCTTGTGATAGTTTTGTAATACTGCTAAAACCTAATTTTGAAATCTTGTAGCTTTTCTGTTGAGTGTCAATTATAAAAAATATTGAAATATTTGAGGTATGGCAACTTTGTAACTTAAATGGAGACAATTAACATAGGGTATGTGTTTCTTATTTAAAAGTATCTATATTAACGTTGTTAATTAACAAAACATTTTGTGGGCTTTGTTTTTAACATGCATTTGGTAGACTAGAAAAACATAAAATTTTTAATTACACCAGTTTGCAAAACTTTTTTCATTCAATGTTTTAGGGCTTTTTTTTTCCTAACTTTACGATTTGTAAGTATGATAACCTAAGCCTAATGTACTAAATCTAATTTAATAAAAATTCACCAGCATTAGAAGATAACTGGTTTGGTAATTGTTTTAGGTCGCTTTTGTAACCGAAGCACTCGCAGTCTGTACGCTCTTAGTGAAAATGAGTGTGTGTGACACTTCCTTGGAGAGAAAAATAGATGTTGTGTGGAGTACAGCCCTGGATATGAAAAAGAATTATTTCACCTCTGAAAAGTTTTTAACACAAGCTTCACCAGAAGGTAAGTTTTAAGTATATTTAAGCTTTTCATTAAATTGATCTTAAAACAATACATTGTACTTGCAAGAGTCTTGTGTGATTTTTAAAAATAACGTTTGTATAAAGTAAATTTGGTTGGACACTGTTAGGTGGGGATTGTTTTTTTTTTTTTTTTTAAATGTCATTAACGTGGAGGGCTCTTGTAAATTTTTGCCCAGTTTAGTTTGGTTGTGATCACTAATGTGAGCAAAGGATCATCTCGTTCGTTGATCCTCTAGTGCAGACATAAAAAAAAAAATACTGATGGCAATATGGATATATAAATGCCGAACCGCTCCTGTCCCTGTGCCTGCCTAAGAGGAGGTGAACTTTGATAAATGTTATCGTTAGCATTCCTGTTATTAAATGTTGTTTCAGCGTTAACCCAGTTGGTGACGTGGGCTGAACTTCTGATGAATGTGAACTGCCAGCAGAAATTAGGTTCCGAGTTGCGTCAGGTGAGGTATGCTTTGGTCTGGTGTCTCCTTTGCTCCAATTCGAACGTTCGTCTGACGGCTCAAGCAACTGTCAAAATCCTTTGCTCCAGTTTGGGAGGCCATACCGTAGCTCAAGATTTGATTCTTGCCATGGAGGCTGTGGTTGCTTCTCTAAAGGAACAGGTAAACTGTCATGAGAACTACAGCAGCTTGAAGCTGCTTTAAAACTGAAGATGAATAGGTTGAACTCTTACATAGCTTCCAAAAGTCTAGTATAGAGAGTAATTGCATCCTTAAGGAGCTTCATCAAAATAGATCGTAGCCTAAACCTAAAAAATATGAACCTCTGCACTTCCTTTCAAGAAATTGAAGTTGTATTAAGGTTTCTTTTTTTTCTTTTTCTTTTTGAGGTGAAAGAGAGAGAGGACAGTTCGGATGGTGGGGGAGAGCTAAGCCCTGTTGGAGTGATTCAAGGTCTAATTGTGATTTGTACAACCAAAGGATTTTCTTCGTCGCAAAAAGAGGATCTTGCTCTAAATTGTATTAAGATCATCTTCCATCCTGCTGTTGGTAAAATGCTCTCCTTTTGAGTTGGTTAATAAATACTAGATACTAGATCATTATCAACCTAATAAATAAATAAATGTACGTACGTACTGTATGTACGTTTCGTTACCGCTAGTGTAGTAGTAGTGTAGAGATGTAGAAGTAGCTGCATAGTCTCTCTTCTTTTTAGTTTCCGAAACAGTTAATGGTCGGGAGTATTTCCTTGGAGAGAGAGTTTTGGAAACGATTCGTTAACGGTGTTCAGTTATCAAACTGTCCCCCGCATTAGAGGCAAGTTTCATTAATGATCGGGTAGTTTCTGTTTTCATTTTCCTAAAATTGCGTAGCGTGAATCGGGTATAACCTAATTTAAACTAAACTAGTTAAATAAGATCAAATTGTTCAATCTTATGAGGGTCGTGCGTTGGACTTTGTGGAAGTCGACGTTATGTAGTTCGATTGTGTGCTACACCTTAGGTTATAATGTGGAAAGAAGTTCACATAAAAAATATATGGAAAAAGTACGTTTTTAAAACTTTGTAAAAAACAAAATTAATTGATTGGAAAATTGTTAGCTACATTTAACTTCGCCCCAGTGGGGCTCCAATGCTCCGTCATTATAAGTGGCCAGGATTTCTTTCGCCCTGCACGATGATATATTTTTTGTTAAAAAGATGGTCGCCAGCACCAAAAAGGTTTAGAAACACCAGTCTAGGGCCTAGGCCTAACATTGATTAATATAGTTATTTTTTATAATTTTTACACAAATGCCAAGTATCTTTTTGTTTTCATAATATTTAGCAATTATTTTACTGGATATATACATATCTATGTATTGATTTGGAACGCCTCGGTGATGTAGTGGTTAGCGTCGTTGATTACGAATCCATCAGCCCCAGGTTCGAGACCCGGTGACCGCAGTCGGCGCGCAGCAAAACCCAGCTGTTCATCCTTCCACACAATAAAGAAAGAAGTTGGTAGATAAATGGGTAGCCTAGTGGTTAAGACGCTGGGCTGCTGGTGGGGCGTGGATCGGATTCTACGTTAAACTGTAGGTCTAAGGTGGAGTGAAAAGCTTGACCTTTGTTAGAATAAACAATTCTGGCGGAAGCTAACCAAAGGTTACCAAAGGTAAAAGAAGCTGAAAGTAGTTACTAACCCTGTGGTGTAGCCTGTGGTTGTCGGTTTAAGTTTTATTAAAAGAGTCTATTTTATATATTTAAAATACAGGGGTTGGACAAAATAATATGAACACCTTGATAAATGGCGGATTTTATTCTTAATATGGAGATGGTCCTCCTTTAGCGGCAATAACAGCTGCAATGCGTCGGGGAATTGATTCATACAGCTTTTGGACAGTGGCTAGAGGAATCCGGAGCCATTCTTCGAGCAAACTCTGCTCCAGTTCCTCCAAAGACGCCGGCGGTGGGAATCGGCTTCTGACCTGCTGCTCCAACTGACACCACAGATGCTCGATAATGTTAAGATCCGGGGATTGTGGAGGCCAATCCAAGCGTTCTACTTCACTAACATGCTCTTCAAACCAATTTTTAACGACCCCAGCGGTGTGGATTGGTGCATTATCATCCTGGAAGACGGCGCCGCCATTGGGAAACAGCGTTTGGACCATGGGATGGACCTGGTTAACCCTACCATGCAGTACTACAGCTGGGCCAAGAGTATTCCACGATATTGCTGCCCAAACCATCACAGATCTGCCTCCATGATTAACGGTTGGGGTCAGGCAGTCGGGGTCATAAGCATCTTTAGGCTGTCTCCAGACGTAAACTCGACCGGAACATGGAAATAGCGTAAAGGAAGATTCGTCGGAGTAGACTACATTTTTCCACCGGTCCATTGACCAATTCTTATGGTCATTACACCATTTTCTGCGCCGCTCAATGTTGATGTGCGAAAGGAAGGGTTTGGCAATTGCAGCCCTCCCATGGTATCCAGCTCCATGGAGCTCGCGACGTACAGTTCTGGTCGATACCGGGCTTGCAAGGTGCTGGTTAAGCTCTGCAGTCACTTTTGGAGCTGTGGTCTTATGGTTCTTTGTCACAATGCGCTTTAGCACCCGGCGGTCTCGATCACACAGCTTCTTCTTGCGTCCACTATTGCATTTGTCGGTGCTTGTCTTTCCATGGTTTTGGTATGCAGACATGACCATAGAGACAGTTCCTCTGGATACATTGAACATCTGAGCGGTTTTCGTCACCGATGCACCAGCCATCCGCGCTCCGATAATTTGCCCTCTTTGGAAGTCTGACAGGTCTTTCATAACTGCTAATTCATAATTCACTCAGATCTGTAAAAACAACGTGAGGGTTATAACATGACGTATACACACACTGTTACGCATTTAAATAGGTTTGCCACTCATTTGACCGTTTACTTTGTGTCTGAGCAGTCCGTAAAGATAACCGGTGAAATCGGCGGGTGTTCATATTATTTTGTGTAACCCCTGTATATTTACATAGTTTTCTTTTGTTTTTACAACATATGAAAAGTAGTTTATTGAAACCCTATATTTTTTATGTAAACAGATTTTCCATTGGATACTGTGGAAAAATATAGAAAGCCTAACAACACACACACACACACACAGTAAATATATATATACACAGGGTGGTCCAAAAGTCCCTATATTTTGCTGAAATAGTAGTATTTTAGAATATAAATGTAGTAACATAATTAAGTGTATATTTATTTATCAAGCTTAAGTCTAAGATTCGGCGTGAGCACCATCAGTGTTTCTGCGAGTCTCAAATTTGTCCACTGCATTGCGGAACATTCTGAAGCATCTCTGGGGTTATTCTGGCGACTGCTGCGACAATGCGGGTTCGCAGATCCTGCGGGTCTGTAACTCTTGTTTTGTAAACCTCAGATTTTATAAAGCCTTACGCAAATAAGTCTAATGGTGTTAAATATGGAGATCATGCCGCCCAGGGCCTGTGTCCAATCCAGTGATTTGGTATGAGCTCATTAAGGTACGCCCGAACGATGTTTGCAGAGTGACTTGGAGCTCCATCTTGTTGAAAGACAACAGTGTCGAGAATGCCACCTGAACGAAGCTGGGGCTCAAGAAACTGCTGAAGCATATCAAGATAAATTGGCCCTGTTACCGCAGCTTCTGCAAAGAAAAAAAGGTCCGTAAATCTTCAATCTTGTCATACCCAATCAGACATTAACTTTGGGAGAATCTCTCTCCCATTCATAGAACTCTGTTGGTTTTTTACTATCCCAGATTACGGTAATTGTCGATTCACCTTTCCGCATGTGTGGAATGTCGCCTCAATCACTGACGAGAATGTGGTTTAATAAGTTTTCGGTATGAATTTTTTCAATCAATTCTGTGCACATGGCGGCTTGTCTTGGATAATCCTCTCTTTTAATGTTGATTTTAAAATCCTTAGAACAGTCGTTTTTTGGTATGTTCAGTCTACGTGATGCTGTGTGAGTTGGCATTCTAGGATTTGTTTCAAAGGCATCTCTTACCAATTCGACATTTTCTTGAGAGGTACCCGAACGTCCAGATCTCGCCTCATCATGAACAGATCCTGTTCTTTTAAATTTATTGACTAGCTCCCGAATTGCTTTGACTGTAGGTCCTGGTTTGAGAAATCTTCTTTTGAATTTTTCTCGAATTTCTTTGCACTTCTTCCCTTAGTTGGATAAATAGTGTTACTACCATCACACGTTCTTGTACATCCATCATCTACGGCCTGTAGAAAATAAAATAGAAATATCATTATTTCAGCAAAATAGATAGGGACTTTTGGACCACCCTATATATATATATATATATATATATATATTTTTTAGTTCGGGAAGAACCGATTCGCCTCTATTTAAAGGGCATATCTCAGCGGAAAAACAAAGAAAAAGAGAGAGGAAAGACAGAGGAAAAAGAAAGGGTGGAGGGGACAGTCGAAGTGGAAAAAGACCAAGGACTGCAGGGTCGAGCCCCATCATCCTTGGGTGCTAGGGCCGGGAGGGCGCACGTGAAACCTCCAGGAACAAGCACGTACAAACGAGCACAAAGAGCACTCAAGAGCACGAGCTTAGAACCCCCTTGCGGGGATATATATATATATATCTTCGTGGTATTTAACAATACACCTCGTCAGAAAATGAAGGAAGGGGGCAAGAAGCAATCATGCACAAGAGTGTGTTGACAAAAGTAAATACACTTTTTCCCCCCAGATATTTTTTTTATGATGAGAGTCGAAAAATTCTAACAATTTAATTGAATAAAATCGCGTTCCCTTCTCCTTTGCATTTATTGATTTAATGAATTTATTATTTATTGACTTTTATAATCAAATCAACAATTCTGGAAACCCAAAGGTGTCTATTTACTTTTGTCAACCCCCTCTATGTCTGTACAGTAAAAGCAGGAGTGATTATAAAAAAATTAACAATTATTGATTAAGGGAAAAAAGGTATTTTATGATGTGGTCAGTTTTATATTCTTGAACTGCTTCGTGCCTTCCTTGATTCCCTGATGAGGTGTATTGTTAAATATACGAAAGAACTTGGAATCGCTTTTCATTTTCCCTTATGGATATGCGTTATTATATATATAATCATTAAATACCCATTATAGCGTAGGGTATATAATAAGGAAGTCCAAGATTTAAATTTGCTTAAATTAAAGTTACAGAGAGGAAAGACTTGTGGTTAATTATTTGCAAAGTGCTTGGCCTCCAGCCTTCTGCTGTCATCGAGAATCATAAAGAATTCTGTCTGAAATTAATCCTGGAAAATGTTACACCATCGAAGGCATTGAAACAGGTTTTTATTCCCTTTTAGTTTTAGTTTCGGAAATCTCTTCGAGGATTTTTTTCCTATTAATAATTTTAAGTGTTAAATAATTCGATTTTTTTATATGATTATCTTCGTTGCTTCGAATATAATGTCATGAAATGTTTTCTTTTATCATTTATTAATGTAAGTTGCTGTTCGAATTCCTCAGTTAACACAGTCTCCATTTCTTAACAGCTTATCGCTGGCGTTTGCTGTTACGGTGGTTCTGCTTTGTATCCTGAATTGGTCCAACACATTGTTCAAACTCTAGATGAGCCACGGTTGAACGTGGTCACTGAAGAAGAGATGGCAATTTATAAGAATCCAGAAGGAACACTTTATAACCAAGCGGCCGTGGAACAGTAATTTATTTCTCAAGTTTTTTGGTGAATTTGGTTAAATTTGTCGGTGTTAAATTAAAAAATTTAACTGCTGCCCAAAGAGTGAGTTGTACATTTTTCTGGGGCTACAATGTCGTAACACCGGTTCCCGTTCAGCAGCCAAGTTAAGCGACATTGGGTCGGATAGTAGTTGGATGGAAGACTGTCTTCCGCGTCCAGACTGTATAGCGACCCGTGGTTCGGATCCCATGTAAAGGCGTAGGTCGTCGTCTTCGTCATATGATTTTAGATGTTACGGAGGAGGTCAGACAACTCCATCATTACTCGTACATTTTTCTGGATGCAAAATTTGCTATTTCAAAAGCACATTTTGTTGGTCATTTCAGGTTTCGGTATTTTTATTTGAGTTTGGGAGATTTAATTTCGATAACGAACTTCCACCCACACATTTATTTTAACTTCGAACGAGAGTTGTATAGACGCTGTTCATACAAGACTAATAGACAAACTATTCAAAGGCGCAAACTTTATTCCTTCACTGAATATTGCTTTCCCCGCAGAGCATTTGAGAATGAGTTGAATGTGAAGAACGTGAAAAAGACGACAAAGGCGTACAGTCACAAAGAACAGATGGTGATGCTGGAAGAGAAGAAAAAAGAAATGGAGATGAAGAGAAAGCAAGGGAAGTTGGAACTAACACCAAAACAGAAGGAAGTCATGAAGGTGCAGATGGAAAAGGAATCTGGTATCAGAGGCAGGTGAGGAGAACAAACAGCATCGTTGGTATTACATTTCGAAAGACGCTCGCTCTCATTTGTTCGCAGTACTGTATGGAATTTATTGCATTAACTCGTTCAAACGGTATGTGGTGGTGGTTTAATGGTTTACAACAGTAAGAAATATTAGAGGTTTAAGTAAGTGCAACACTCGATTCCCTTCCAATTCTTTTTCATTACTATTGTAACTCTTTTCGGATAATATTCGTTTTAACGCCCATTCAAACTTAATATTTTTAGTCAGATATACCTGTAAAGCAGTTCAAATGCTTTACAATGACGGTAATTTTTTGGTTCGGGAACTTAGTAATAACGGAGATATAGGTCTGCGCAATAAAATATATTTCCTGTTTTGGCTATAATGTACTTTTTTCATAAAATATTTTTTCTGATTGGGCTATTTTTTCGCTACTGCGACTTAATTAGTTGGTTGGGTTTTGTTCTGGCTATTTTTGTTTTCTCTAATTGGAGTCAGTTTAGTGGTGTTTGTGATAGAATTATGGCGTGCCATTCGTGTGATTTTGACTGAGAACTTGATTCGTCATGTGCCCTAGATGAAGACAAAGGATTGGATGTTTTTATCAATTACGGCGTTATTCTCTCATCCTTAACATGCCCGAAATGTGACAGTGAGTGCCTAATACGAAAAGATCAGAAGATATTTAGGTGAAATAACCAATATTAACCGGTTAGGTGAACTGAAGGCCCGGTTAGGTGAACTGAAGGCCCGGTTAGGTCAACTGTACACCCTTGATGATTGGTTAGGTTAAGTCGCGATATTTTCGTTAGTGAAAATGATGAGAACAAACTTTTCTGGTTAATTTTGAGGTTTTGTACGAAACTGCCATCCGTTTCCTGTGCAAATGCATAGTTTTCGAGATTACGATATCTCGAAAACTACGCATTTCCATAAGAAACGGATGGCATATTCGTGCAAAACACCTCAAAATTGACCAGAAAAGTTTCTCCTCATAAAAATAGACTGGGAGTAAAAACGAATAATTACCCTCTTTTCACTTGATTTGTTTAAAACTATCTTGCAGAATACAAGATTTGGACGACAAGGCCTCAAAATCCATATGTTGGCTTGAAGCGGCCATTGAGGGAAACATTCATGACTTTTCTCCCCATATGAAAACCTTAGTTCCCCTCATCATCACATACCTTCCCTCAAAATTGGTTGGGCAAAGATTAGGAACCATTTTTTATGACTTGAGAAAATGTATTTTTACTGCTGAAGAAGAGTTGTTTGGTGAGCGCACTCTTTCATACGTTTTGAAATGTTTCTCGTGTAAAAGCAACTTATATATATATAACCCCCAAAAAAAATTAAGTGATTCAAAGTACTTTCGTACATGTAACAATACCCGTTATCAAGTAATGTATGTTAAATAAAGAAAGGCCTTAGAATCGTTTTTAATTATTCCTTGTGGGTATGCGACTATGCGTCATTTATTAACTGAATATTTTGTGGTAAACATAATCAGTAAATTGTAGATTACATACGGAAGGGTAGGAATGCGTTCTTTAAATTCTTAATGAAGTATTCTTTTTAATTAGGTTCCGCCTTGGCTAGAACAACCTTGCGCATTTACGATTGCTGCATGGAGTTCCCCCGAGATTGGGTCGGAGAAGACAAACTGAGTGCTTCTTACAGGGTGCTTCAAAATCTCCACGAAATGACCACCTCTAATAAGTAAGAAGACGGGATTGAGAAGGTGTACCCTCAATTTATCAACCTAATACATTTAGGATGATATAGGAACGTTTTTGATTATGGCATTGTCGTAACGTAGGTCCGTCAGAATTGCTAATAGTGTTTCGTTTCGTTGGGAAATAATGACCCAATTTTACTGATGCTTCGTCATTGTAAAAACTGGTCCAAAATTTATCATTTGAAGATCGATGAAAGTGTTACTGTTCTTACTGCTGTATTTTTGTTCACCAACGGAAGGTCGATGTGAACTACCTTATATTTTCGTCGTTGTCGTCGCAAACTTAAAAGAAAATACTTCAAATTTGGAAATTCTGTAATTGTAATGTATGTTCTTGATCGGTGGACCTGCGTTGGCCTTGTAGTGAATAGGGGGTCTTAATAAAATTCATAAAATAGTTTTATGCGTTTAGAAATTTATTATTTTTATTCGATCTTCTTCTCAAGTGATGCGGATGAGAAATACCTAACAGCATCTGGTTTTGTGTATGCTTACCCTTTGCTGCAATGGATCATCGAGAAGTGGACAGGAGAGTTCCATAAGAAAGAGAAGATAGCCATGTGGGTGTTAAATGTGATTAAAGCTCATATGGTAATGAGAGGTCGAACGCCAGACAGCCTTTATCATCCGCGGTTTCTACCCAGAGAACAGCTTTTAAAGCTCTTGATCAACATAATCAGTAAGAAGATTTTGGGTTTTAAACTCGGTTTAGGAGTTGATGGTAACTAAAGGTATTGATGCACCACATTGTCCCCCAACATTTTCCTGAATTTTTCTTCAATCTCTCTCTCTCTCTCTCTCTCTAAATTATGTTCAACGAAAACCTGTTAAACTCTAATACCTATTTAGGTTTTCTTCACCATAGTTCTTATCAGTGTACGACTAAGCACTGAATATATGCATCTTATTGTTTCCCCATTTTACCATTTCTAATGATAATTTCAAACCACCACTTAGGCACAAGAGAAGGTAGAATACAACAGATGGCATGCGCAGTTCTACAAGATGTTTGTTTATGCGCCTCCGGACTCCCAGGGTGTGATAGTGCGTCACAGGAAGAAATATCCATTCTCCTTAACACATTAACCGCCCCAGCTCAGTCCGTCAGAGATGCCTCCTTAAGGGTTTGTTGTTGTTTTTTCAGTGAGGTTAAGCTTCGTTGAATCCGTTCAGAATTTGGATGGGTGACCGTCCCACGCATTCGGATGATGTAACGACCATTGTTTGGCACCCACCTAAAGCTGTAGGGTGTAGGTCCATTCCATCACGTAACTTTTTTCCTTTACGAAGGAGGTCAAACAACTTCAAATATCATTACTCTTTTCTTTTCTTTTCATTTTAGGATATGCGAAGGATTGGATTTCAAAGAACCTAATTATTAAGAATTATTCGTTCCTTCCTATCCACATGGCATTGTAAGATTAAGTTTTATTCTCTGTTAGATCGTTAAAATTGTTCCTCTTTAATTCAGGGTCTGAATGTGTTGATCGATTCGTTGTCAAATCTATCTTTGAATGCTGAGAGTTGGAACATGATGAGACACCGCTTGTGGGTCGCCAGACACGATGAAGATGAAGATATTCAGAATATCGCAACGGATTTGTGGAACAAAGCTGCAATGAAGGTATGTGAAGCGTTACGAGACGCGAATGAGGTCGGGAAAGGTTACAATAAGAGAAAAATTTAGTATAGAGCCACAGCATTTGGTCATGGATGTTCAACTTAAGTGTGAATGAATAGAGGCTGTGGAAGAACACTATATAACCATAGTGAGGATGGTCTTCCACCCTCTCCGTAGGTATAACCCCCCCACCCCGACTTGAGGGAGGTTACAGTTTTGTAGGAAATATTTTCCATAAATCAATCTGTCTTCTATTGACACTTTCTATACCATCAAAATAAGTTGTCCAAACCAACAGTAAAGGAAATTAACAGTGTTTTGGATACTATATCACAATAATGATCATTATTATGATGATAATACAACCTAGTTGTATCCAATTACCGTATAATATTACAACAAATAATGTTTTATTTTCTCCTGCGACACTCCATCAGAGTGATGAAGGACTTCTGGAGAAGATTTTGGGAGATGTGACGCACTCCACTTCTGCTGTAAGGCTTTCAGCAGCCTCCGCCTTAGCTTCCCTTATCAAGCATGAACAACTTGATATTGAGAAGGCCGTTCAGAAACTCATTCATATTTATAAGAAGAAATTGGAGGTTAATAAATTTCACTCATTGTAAGAGTTTATAGCTTCAACAGTATCGTAAATACAGGGTGTCCGAGAATTATCTGTACAATTTTTGGCTGTTATTAAAAGTCAACCATGAAGCGTAGAAATTCCAGTGTTGTCCCATTTTACAGAGAATCTCATTAAGTTTTTTCTGATACCACGTTTTGACAAGTTTTTTAGAAATGTACGCGGGTGACAGACATTGATGATTTAAAAGCAAGAATCACAGCTGCTATTGAGCGAATTGATGTGGATATGCTGCAGCGTACATGGCAACATTTGGAGTATCGATTGGATGTTTTGCGAATCACTAATGGTGCACATATCGAATGTTTTGTAACAACGTTACTTTAATAAAAGAAACTTTTGAAAATACAGATTCTAAATAATCTTGTTTAAGAATTTTGTGTGTGTTATCAAGAATTTTATTAAAAGATGAAATTGTACAGATAATGTTAGGACACACTGAAATTTCTAAAAAACTTGTCAAAACTTGGTATCAGAAAAAACTTAATGAGATTCTCTGTAAAATGGGACAACACTGGAATTTCTACACTTCATGGTTGACTTTTAATAACAGCCAAAACTTGTACAGATAATTCTCGGACACCCTGTATATTAAACCATGTAGTAGTATAATGGAATAATAATGTAATAAACTAAATGTCATTAATTTTGCCTAAAAAGCCTCCATGCTTCCAACAGCATATTCAGATTAGAGTACTCTGAATATATTAATGTCATCAAATATCTAAATTGTAAAACTTCGTCATTTGTATTTTCTGAATACAGATTTTTTAATTAAGAATTTAAAAAAATATTGGAACCCAGAGTAGCAACATTTTATATCCACTCTCTAGTATGTAAAGAATTATCTTTTGTTTTCTTGATGTTTAGATGACACCAGCCAAGAAGGACCAGTATGACCATATCATAGAGGATGCAATAGACCACTGGGAGGGAAGGGCTGGTGTAGGTCTCGCCCTTCTACATATAGCTCCCCTCCTCCAGGAAAAAAGTGTCGTTGCTCTGACCAAGTTTTTCGTACCGGAGGCCCTAGGAGATAGATATGAAAATGTGCGGAAGAACATGTTGGATGCCGCGATGGCTGTTGTCAATCATCATGGAAAGGTTGAGCTTTTGTTTTATTATCGAGACGTTATTAAAATAGTGTCACACTATGATTTGCGTACATTGTACCTAAATTTGATAAAATCTATTAGGTTGTTCGAAATACGTAGAGTAAAAGATCGACAATTTTATTAAAACTTTTTAATTTGCTGCCGACAGGAAACGGTCAACAATTTGATCCCAGTCTTTGAGAAGTTTTTGAACACTGCTCCAAATCACGCCAAATTTGACGCTGTTAGACAGAGCGTTGTCATCCTGATGGGTTCTTTGGCCAAACATTTAGATCATAGTAGTCCTAAGATTAAGCCGATTGTCGCCAAATTGATAGATGCTTTGTACACACCATCGCAGCAGGTAGTAAATCACTTTATTTTATCTACTTGAGTGCGTACGTGAGAGAAATTGAAGACCGCGTAAAAGATTGAAGGATATATTTAGTAAATGTGAATAAATGTGGCGCAAGAGTTAACCAGAAATGGAGAAATAAAGCCGTTTGTGACGAAGAATTGTTGTTTTCACATGACGTACGAAAAGATGTGTATATAAGCACACCGGACAAAAAATTAGTCACCCCTAATAGCACCGATAGTAGGAAGTTCAAGGTCACACAGAGGGCGCTGATGTAGCATTGGTAAGTGACAAGTAGTGGTGACGTAGCACACAGGATCAGATCTGTTTCGTGAGGTGGTGAAGAACAAAGTGTGTGTTGGATATAGTCTGCAAAATGGGTCGTGAGGCAGACGTTACTCAGTGGCAAAAAGGAGCCATCGTGTTTGGCAGAGCCCACGGACACAAAATGTCTGAAGTAGCCCAATTTGTTGGTGTGTCAACGCGTACTGTCCAGCGAGTTTACAAAGAGTGGTGTAGTTCGCAATCAACTGACAATCGACGGCGTAACTGTGGCCGGAAAACAATTCTCGACAATAGGGGCCGCCGCCATGTTTCTCGTCTAGTAACTGCAAATCGTTTTCAAACCAGAGAACAATTGCTCCTAGAAACCAATGAGGTTCTCCAGCGACCAATTTCCGAACGGACATTGCGACGAGAACTGCATGCGATGGACATCTGGAGCAGGGTACCACGGAAGAGGCCGCTGTTAACAGCTCAAGTCACAAATTGGCACGTTATAAATGGGCTCAGAGGCACAAAAACTGGACTGCGGCAGATTGGAAACGTGTAATTTGGTCCGATGAGTCCCGTTTTTGTTTGTTCTCCAATGATGGGAGGCGACGAGTACATCGCAGGTCCAATGAAGCCTTTAATCCTGAATGCGTCGAAGGTGTTGTTCAGGCTGGAAACAGAAAGTGAAGCGCAGGAATAGACACCCACGGACTCTGGCGGAACTTCGGGACCGGCTGATGAACGAGTGGCAGCAAATCGATGTTCAGTACATGCACAACCTCGTAGAGTCTCTGCCTCGCCGGATTCGTGCGGTTATCAAGGCCAGAGGCGCCGTCACACGTTATTAGGTACATTCTGAGAGGGGTGACTAATTTTTTGTCCGGTGTGCTTATATATATTACTTTCATGCAGTTTTGTCGTAAAATCTAGCATTGGATTCTCGAGGTTCGGGGTCATACTTTATTCCTTGTGACTGTGTGCGGAATTAACTTGAGTACGTTTTGTCCCACGTTCAACCGTTGTGCTCACCCCGACGCCATGGAAAATAGGAAGTGGATTCTCAGCGGTGTGTGTGTGTGTGTGTGTGTGTGTGTGTGTGTGTGTGTGTGTGTGTGTGTGTAAAACATGATCTGTGAAATTACTTTATATACCTAGGCCATTGTTTCTTAAACTAGGGATCATCATAGTTGGACTAAAAATTATTTTTTTTAGGAAAATTATTGCAAGACATTCCTTATTAGCGTACCGGCAGCAGATCAGAGTTGAGAAAAAGTATTAAAATAAAACTAATTTGGCGCCGTTGGAGAATAAATTTGTCAGACGGGTTTGCCAAACGTTTGATGATTTATCCCCATCGTATGTCCGATAAAAAATATATGCGTTTGAACATTGTATTGAACTTTGAAGGATTATTATCGCATGAAACTTCGCGCAACCTCAGCAAAGGGTTTATCAATCTCAACCGGCCAGCGTGTTATATACAGGTTAGGCCGGGTCAAAAAGGGGTCAAGGTCAAGATTTTGCTTAGGTACATATTGTGAGGTTGATCATTTTGTAATAGTAGTATCCACACCAAAAATCAAGGCTGTGGGATCTTCGCTACTCCCCCCTACCGATACTCACTTTTTTCCATATGAATTTGTATGGGAAATAGGCCGAAAATCGTAAAAATCGACCCTAAATATTAATTTACTTGCTTTCGGATGGCCAAAATCGGATTCCCCGGCACGAATTACATCAGAATAGACCATTCACCAACTATTTTTGAGATCGGGGGGTTGGGGGTAGGGTCTTAAATCCAGTGCTGACTCATAGCACCGGATGTAAGACCTAATATTACATTATTATTTTTTTTTTTCCAGATTCTTATTTAGGTACCTAGAATGTTAAAAATTTGTATTAAAATACGTTATTTAATTTTAAAATATCAGTAGTAAATAAAATATAGTTAAAATCTTATTAAATTAAATTATGGCTACTAGAAAAAGAAGCCACAATGCAGCCTTTGGATATCCAGCAAAATTTTCATCTGCCACTACGCCATCAAACGCTGATGTTGTAAGGCACTTCCATTTTATTGTTAGAGAGGAAGAATCTAAAGCACAGGGTAAAATGAGTAAAAATGATTGCTATAACGTAGTAGTTCAAGATATCAGGTCATCCCATAAGTAATGTCATTTTTTAGATCGGAATTTGAAGGACAAAAAAAAAACTCAACTGAAACTTTTTAATCTAGTATATATTTTCCATCGGAATCAGTGACACTCTGCCAACGTCCTACAAGCTTTTCAATGCCATGTTTATAAAATTCAGGCGGTTTTGAGGCAAAAAACTTACAAAGCCTGGTGTGCAGGTCATCTAAAGAAGTATACTGTTTCTCGTCAAGATAGTTTTGCAGACTCCTGAAGAGATGATAATCTGAAGGCGCAAGGTCTGGAGGATGTGGAAGTTTTTCCCACCCAAGCTTCTCAATTTTTGCAGAAGTGATCCGAGCGGTATGAGAACGTGCGTTGTCGTGGTGGAACACGATTCCTTTCCGATTTACCAAAGGTCTCTCTTCCTTTAGTGCAGTGTTCAATCGATCCAGTTGTTGACAGTAGACTTGAGCGGTGATTGTTTGGTTGTGTGGTAAGGTTTCAAAGTGTGTTACACCACCTTTATCCCACCAAACACTGAGCAACACCTTCCGAGGGTGAAGATTTGGTTTTGGCTGTGGTATCGCTGGTTCTCCGGCACAAACCCACTGTCTACGGCGCTTAACATTCTGGTACAGTATCCACTTTTCATCACCAGTCACTAAACGGTGCAAAAACGGATCTTGGAGTTCACGGGAATGAAGAGCTGTGCTAATGTTTGCCCGCACCCTCAGATTGTCGACCGACAATTCATTTGGCACCCATTTTCCCAACTTAGGCACTTTCCCGAGTTGTTGCAAATGTCGATGGATGGTGGACGGGGATGAATTGAGTTTCTGGGCCAATTCTTCGACAGTTGTTGAACAGTCTTCTTCAAATGCGGCTAACAGCAGGTCATCATCAAACTCAGCAGGGCGTCCAGAGCGTGCTGCATCTGTCAAATAGCAGTCACCATTCCTAAACTTTTGAAACCATCTTTGGCATTTCCTCACATGCAGAATATCGTTGCCATAAACTTCCTGAATGTTTCGCGTTGCTTCAGTAGCACTATTCCCTTTTTTGAACTCTTAAAGCATTATATGCCTGATATGCTTTTCTGATACCGTTATATTTATGAGGGGTTTACAAAAAGCAAAACACACGTCTTCACTGGTCAAGGTCTGTAAAGTATGTAGCGAAACACGATAGATCTCCTCTTAGATATAACCTTCGGAAAATTTATGCTTAAACTGAGTAGTAGTAGTTTAAACTTAATCTATCGTAAAAAACGACATTAATTATGGGATGACCTGATATAAAAGAAATTTGGCAAAAATTTTCTTAGTAACTTGAACTTAGTAACTGAATCTAGCCAGGAAGAATTGGTTATATTGATCGGCATAAATTTATTTTAAATACTTAGTCTAGAAAAGAACTGCCTACTTTTGAGTGGAAAGGTCAATGGAAGGAATAAAAAAAAAAAATTAGTTTTAGTTCAAAAATTTTATTGAATTTGTCTCTTAATTTCTAAATTTCTACCAATAATAGCTAAAAATTGTATTAAATTTTTTTTCATGCATTTTTGTATTTTTAAATTTTTTCTCATTAAAAAATAAATATAAGTGTTTTATAAGCGAACTTTTGTAATAATAAAAAAATCTCGAAGTAAATCGCAAATTATCTCGAATTTAACGAATTTTCTGAAAAAACTGAAACCGGTAGGGGGGGGGGGGGGCTCAGAATTCAAAAATATTTTACCAGGGTGTTGCTATGATTGATTGAACCACTTCACACTATGTACGTAAGAAATAAAAAATTTCGACCCGGCCTAAATTACAGGTGTGTGTGTGTGTGTGTGTGTGTGTGTGTGTGTATCACAAGAATGATTGAGGGAAAGGAGGAAATGTTTAGATAAAGGTAAGGTAATATCCAAGAAACTCGTTTCCTCACTACGTTAGAGTGAGTGTGCCCCAAGGTCACCTGAGCCAGAGTAGAAACAGAGGCCAACTTCACTCCGCCCGATGTCAGCTGCCACGAGCGAACTAGCGACACACAGGCCACATTAACTATTGAACTACGAGTATATTAATTATAGATTTACCTGTATAGTGCTATGAGGAATTCAAAGCCAATGTGTTATATGCAATGAATTTCTGTCAGCTGAAACAATGAAACCAAACAAAATGAAACGCCATACGACTTCTAAGCATCCTCTGCTTGTAGACAAGATTGCGAAGTTTTCAAAAGAAAACCCGAATTAGTAAAGAGGAGTGGGTTTAATGCCGCAGGTTCGTATCAACAACAAAATTTTTCAGCAATGGAGGCTAAAGCCAAGAAACCTCACACTATTGCTGAAGAATTAGTACTTCCTCGTACAGAGACAATTGTTAGGTTAATGTTGGAGTCAGAGTGTAAAAGAAAAAGCTGCAATCAATTTCTTCGTGGAGAGAACAGCTTAGATTGTGGACAAATTAAAATAAGCACATCTTGGTTTACTGATAAGTCCACGGATGTGACTAACTGTTCACAGTTGATTGTTTATGTAAGGTACACGAAGCATAGAGGTTTTAAGAAGGAATTCACTTTCTGCAACCCTATGTAGGCAACAATTATAGCAAAAATATCTTTCCCTTTCATGCCTTAATTATGTAAGTTTTATTTTAAATTTTTTCTCATGTTTAAGCCAAAATAACCTCTAATATTCCCATCGTAAGCTCAAAATTGATTGCCAATCTCGTGTTACCATAAGGCAACGGTCGGCGTTAAAGGGTTAAAGTAATCGTTTCGTGTTTTCAATAAGATATTGAGTAGGAAAATGTGTGAAATTTATACAGATAGATTTCCCGCGATGCTAGGGTGCAAATCTGACTTCCAAACTTCAGTAGAGAGAGTTTCTCCAGCGGTAATTGGAGTGTACTGCAGGATTCACCGACAAGTATTAGCTGCGAAAACTGCCGCCTAATCTCTACAAAAATTTGCGATCGTATTATCAGAACAGTGAATTTTGTCAAGGCAAATGCCAGCAACAGCCGTCTCGTCCAAAATCTGTGTAAAGAAATGAGATATAAGGATTTTCCGCCCAAAATGGGAGAAGTTTCAAAGACTGGCATATACATATTATTGATATTTTTGGAATCTTAAAAGAGCTTAACTTACTTCAAGGCTCCCAATCACTAGTTCTTGACATTTCAGAAAAAAAAAAATTAAAGATTTTCAAATGAAAACATAGCTTCGGCAGCGAAAGCTGGACACCAAGAAGAAGATATACTGTGAAAGATATACTGTACAGGGTGTACATAGTCAGGATCTATTTTTGTGAAATAATTATTTTTTTTCTGTTTTTCTTTTCAGAAGTCCTTAGAATGAATACAGAAGAGCGTGTGGCAATAGTAATTTGGCGAATCGAGGGAAAGAAATACAATGACATAAGAGAGAAGTTTAGAAGGAGATTTCATAAGCCGGGGCCAATAGACAAGACAATACGAAAATTGGTGAACAAATTTAAACGAACGGGATCTGTAAATGATGAAGCAAGATCAGGACGACCGTGTATGTCAGATCTTACCGTGAATGCAGTACGCGGAATTATCACTGAGGAGCCACGTACGTCCGTTCGTGCTGCATCACACAGACTCGGCCTCCCGACGTCATCTGTGCACAAAATTCTGAAAGTTAATTTGCAGAAGAAAAGCTATCATTTGCAGGTTTTACATGATTTACATGAAGATTTCCCTCGACGAAGTGCTGTGTGTGCTGATCTCGTAGAACAAATCTGGAGTGATAATTTAATGGACAACATTCTCTTTAGTGATGAAGCCACTTTCCATACGTGTGGAAAAGTAAATCGCCATAACTGTCGAATTTGGGCAGGTGAAAGACCGAATGATTTCTTCCAAAATTGGGAGAGAGACTCACCTAAAGTTAATGTCTGGATGGGTTTAACAAAATCTAAGGTTTATGGTCCTTTTTTCTTTGCTGAAGCTACAGTTACGGGGCTTATTTATCTGGACATGTTGCAGCAATTCCTTGAACCTCAGCTGATTGGGGATAGGATTGCTAGTACAGTCGTCTATCAACATGATGGTGCTCCTTGTCACTATGCCAAAAATGTTCAGGATTATCTAAATGGACGTTTTCCAAATCGCTGGATCGAACGCGGAAGCAACAGACCTTGGCCAGCGAGATCACCAGATTTAACCCCTTTAGATTTCTTTGCATGGGGCTTTATCAAATCGCACGTCTATCAGACGAAGATTACGAGTCTTGAAAACTTAGTACACGTATACGAACTGCTGCAGATAACATAACCCCGCAAATGCTCCAGAATGTGTTTAGAAATGCTGCGGAACGATTTGAGCTGTGCAGAGATACTGATGGGCGTCACGTCGAATCCTACTCTTAATTATTTAATAAATGTTACCACTTTATCATTTTATGATTGAATTCCATATAATTTCCAAGTGCTTCACAAAAATAGATCCTGACTTTATGTACACTGTATAGTGTACACGTTTCCAGTATTTGCCTTTTACTTAAGTAAACGATGTCGAGATTTTGCCGAGTTGTTAGATTTTTGGTGGTGGGATTGCGGACGTTTGGATGATTGTGAAAATGGTGTCCCAGGCGAATTAAGGAATACAACTGTATTGATAGTGTAGATTTGGTTAAGATAGGCTTAAATTAAGTTCAATTTTAAAAATCCATTTTTTTTTTTCTAAAAGGTCCAAGAGGCGGTAGCGAATTGCTTGCATCCTTTGGTTCCTGCCATTAAGGACGATTGCCCCAAAATAGTTTCTAAATTGATGAATATTTTGCTTGAATCGAGCAATTATGGGCAAAGAAAAGGAGCGGCGTATGGCCTTGCTTCTGTCGTCAAAGGACTAGGAATCCTCTCTCTCAAACAGTTGGACATCATGAATCAACTAACAGTGTCCATTCAGGTTGGGCTCCGTTTTATTTAGAAATTAATAGTGCGTGTCTCTTGAGAATTCTGTTGGCCATACATTGAATGAATTGTATTTTAGTACGTTACCAGAAAACACTCTTGACCACAGGATAAGAAAGTGTACCGGTATAGAGAGGGGGCCCTGTTCGCCATCGAGCAGTTATGCAACATGCTCGGGAAGCTCTTTGAGCCTTACATTGTCCACATTTTGCCTCATTTACTCCTCTGCTTTGGTGATGGCAATACCTACGTCCGGCAAGCGGCAGACGATACCGCCAAAGCCGTTATGAGCAAACTTTCCGCTCATGGAGTTAAACTCGTTTTACCTTCGCTTTTGGCTGCTCTCGAAGAAGATTCATGGAGGACTAAAACGGGTAAGGGATGATGCTGTTGCTCTCTCAAAGGGTTGCTAATAAGGAGTAGCAGGTGGTGGTACATAGGACCCACTAGTTATTAGGACTGTTAAACTATTCGCATTTTCAACCATTCCTAAAAATCTGATTACAAAGGATATTAAGTAGGGTAAGCTAATTATAAAATGGCGTTTTATTTACCAACAGGTTCCGTTGAACTATTGGGTAACATGGCATTCTGTGCTCCCAAACAGCTTTCTTCCTGCCTTCCTTCCATTGTCCCAAGGCTTATTGAGGTTCTAAGTGATTCTCATCAGAAGGTCCAAACTGCAGGTGCAGAAGCTCTCAAACTCATTGGGTCTGTCATCCGGAATCCAGAAATCCAAGGTCTGTTCTTTTAAATTTTCTTTTTATTGTAACATTTAAGTATTGGGAATAAATATCCTTAAAGATGAAAGAGTGAGGAGCCACTTATGACATTTGTACTAAACTTTGGTATTTTCAGTTTGAAGTTTTGATATTGATAATGTACTGATTAAAGAACTTTTAGGGTAATTCCTCTTTTAAATGAATAATGCGTACCTTCGCTAATTTTCGTGTTATCCGTTTTCTTCAGCAATTGTTCCAGTACTTTTGGATGCTTTGCAGGAACCCGGTGCTAACACTTCCACTTGTCTGCAAACGCTTTTAGAAACAAAGTTCGTTCACTTCATAGACGCGCCTTCTCTTGCCTTAATTATGCCCGTAGTTCAAAGAGCTTTCCAAGACAGGTCAACGGAGGTAGGATCAAGATTTATTTCCATTTGATAAAGGTTTTGTGGATGTGATTCCAATGAAATATTTTGTTGAAGAATTTAATTAGCTAAACATAACCTTATCTTCTCCTTTCATGATTTGGTTAAATAAATATCTCAAAGTTCATATGCAACAATTATGATTTGAATTTAAGAATTAAACACCAGTTTTTGAACTTCATCGAATACTGTCTGAGAATAATTAGGTAAAGGTAACCTCCATGTCCCCATATCCCCAAAGGAAGTGAGGGGTAGGGCCCAAAGCCTGGGTTACCTTAGTCCAAGTCAATTAAAGCGCGGGTGACCGGCCTGCCGATTCGTCGTAACGTAAGAAACAAAAGAACAACTGCCTAGCTCCAGGAAGCAGTCGGGGTTCGAACCCCACGACTCAGCGGAGTCCCAGCACTGTCGGGCGGCGCCCTAAACGATTGAGCTACGAGACGCGCTGAGAATAATTAGGACTCTAACTCATTTATAGATTTTTTGTTATATTTATATTAAATTTGGTGGACAGGTTCGCAAAATGGCTGCCCAGATTATTGGGAACATGTATTCACTAACTGATCAGAAGGATTTGGCACCATACTTGCCCAGCATTATTCCTGGTTTGAAGGCATCCCTACTTGATCCTGTACCAAAGGTTAGTTGGTTAGTTAAATCTCCTCTGTAGGAGGACATTCTGGTTGGTTGGTTGGTTTATTTAAATTAATATTCTGCGTGTTAACGTAATAGTGGTTAACAAGAATGCTTATTTATTTGTTATACATTTTCAATTTAATTTCCTCTGTACTTATCAATAGAAAAAATGCTTCTATTCTTATGTCCTCGACCAAATAAATTTGGAGGGAGTCATACTGGATTGGTCCCTCCGTTCTTCACACTGTTTGTCTCGGCTATAACTTTTGATCAGTTCTACAGAAATTCATTAAATTTCACCCACATACATGGATCATCACAAGACGAAGTGCCATGAGCAAGAATCGGGTTCTTGTATCAAAGGTGAAGGTCACAAATCGAAGTTAAAGATCGAGTGAAACCTTTTCGAGTCCACTTTGTAACCTTTGAACCGCTCGACATAAACTGATGAAACATTATACTAGTGATGCAACACGAGATCGTAGGACCGATCCAAAATCGAAATATGCTTATTTTACGCAGTTAAGCCCTAAATGGTACCAGAAACATGTTATTTCAACGTTATTCATATTACACTTTAAGCAACTAAGTAATTTCTTTAAAATTCACACTATATACAGTATTTGCCAAAATTGGAAAATAGTCGTCCGCACCAGTTGCATCATTACTTCATACACGTGTTTGTTGTGAGCAAGAACCAGGTCTCTGCATCAGAGATGATGGTTACAAATAGAGGTCCGCGCCAGAACTCGCTCGACATAAATTGATGAAACTTTATATACGCATGTATCGTCAGAAGACTGTGTGTTGTGAGCAAGAATCGGGTCCTTCCACCAAAGGCCAAGGTCAAAAATAGAGGAGGGAGACATTTCCGACACAGTTCTTGTTAGTTTTCCAAATTTATTATTACAGCGCTTTCCAACCCTTGGGGTCGCGAACCTATCTGTAATTTTATTTTCAATTCTATTCTTATGGCCGTCCGACAAGACATTTATCATGTCTTGTCGGACGGCCATAAGAATAGAATTGAAAATAAAATTACAGATAGGTTCGCGACCCCAAGGGTTGGAAAGCCCTCTAATAACAAATTCGGAAACTAACATGAACTGTGTAGGAAATGTCATTCATTTTACATTATTTATATAATATATATATAATATATACTGGTCAAAAAAGAAACGCAATTTTTGAGATTATTAATAAACATGAGGACTCAGTATATAGTAAATGATTCTTTAACATAACAAACAGTCAATAACGCGTATGGCCACCCCTAGCCACAATGCAGGCTTGGAGTCTGGCCCTCATCGACCTCAACAGTCTCTGCAGGAAAGCAACAGGGATGGCCCTCCACTCTTCAATAATTGCATTGGTCAGTTCCCTGATGTTCTGCGGCTGATGCTGACGTCTGCGAACTCGCCGTTCAAGTTCATCCCATGCGTGCTCTATCGGTGACATGTCTGTGCTGAAGGCTGGCCATGGTAAGGTCTGCACCTGTTGTCCCTGCAGGTACGCCTGCACTATCCTGGCTGCATGAGGTCTGGCATTGTTCTGTTGCAGGAGCACCAATTCTGGATGTTGCCTCATGAATGGAAGAACATGTGGGTGAAGAATCTCATCCCTGTAGCGCTGGGCAGTCAGAGCGCCATCAACAACCACCAGCTCAGTTCTTGAAGCAAAGGCAATTCCTGCCCAAACCATGACACTTGGTCCTCCCCATCTGTCATGCTCCACTACTGCAGCATCTGAGTATCGCTCCCCTGGTCGTCTGTATACCCTGACACGGCCATCAGAGTTGGACAGTCTGAAGCGAGACTCGTCAGAAAAGAGGACTTGGTTCCACATTCTTTGTGTCCAGTCACGGTGCTGATAGGCCCATTGCAGGCGTCGTTGCCTTCTTGCATCAGTGAGAAAAGGACCTCTGTAAGGCCTGCGGGATCGGAGTCCTGCATTACGGAGTCGGTTTCTGACGGTCTGGTCACTAATTCTGTTGTTGTGGATACCAGGTGTCTCTCTGGCTATCTGACGAGCATTCCGCTGCCGATGACGCAGGTGCTGCAGTACAATGTGGCGATCCTGGCGTTGGGTCGTCACACGAGGTCGCCCACGTCTTGGCAGGTCCTGAACACTTCCTGTGGCATTGTACCGTCTAACAAGCTAGAGATTGTGATGGGATGCACATGCATTCGTTGTGCAACTTGGACAGCAGACATGCCCAAGGCACGACCTCTGTTGACCTCTGAGAGTCGTGGCATGCCTCAATCGCGGGAAAAAGTTTGGTTTTCTCAACGGGCAGTGTGTATTCTGTGAAGTCAAAGAAAAAATGCATGCCTTCATAAAGAATACATTCAATTAATCTCTGTTTATTGTTTGTAACAAAATGGCGTCTTAGCCGGGATTAGTCAGGTTTAAAAACATGCACTAAGTGGCTTTAAAGATTTGAACAAACATTTAACCATAATCTTGAAACTGTGATAATACCACTAACAACTTAAATTTTACACCATATGCAAGCTAATTGCGTTTCTTTTTTTGACCAGTATATATATATATATATGATGAATAAAACCACGAAGGAAAGGAAACACAGAATGGTGCTCAAGCGCTTTCGTCTAATGACATCCTCAGGAACACTGAAGTACATAGAGTTACAGCCTATATATAGGTTACAGAAAATAAAACATATATATATATATATATATATATATATATATACATACATATATATACACAATAAACGGAGAAACAAAATTAAAGGATTGTGTGAGGGGGGCACAAATTTATAAGGAAAAACTATCGATTTTCACAAAATTAAATGAATTGTTTCCAACCAATGTTATAGATAAAAAAAAAAAAAAAATCTATACAAATTTATACTGGAAATCTGCCCAGGTTTTAGCACTCTGCCCTTTTTGTATATAAAAATTGAAAAATAAAAGTTAGTAGGGTGGCATACAAGTTTACCAAAGATTTAGCGTTCTACCTTTCTTATCTAAATCTGTTCTGAAGGAATTCAAAACAACAGGATCGAGTTGCAAAAGACCTTTGCTTATGTTGAAGTTATTTGTAAGTTGGATAATGGCAGACTCAAGAATATTTCTATTAACAATGTTGCTAGAGCGAAATAAAACTGAAGCATTATTCCAATCAATACAGTGGGATAACTCTGACAAATGGACAAAAAGGGCACTGGACAACTGTCCTGTTCTAACGGAATATTGATGCTGTTTTATACGTGTGTGCAAATCCTTTCCCGTCTGACCTATGTAAAAAGAATCACATTGTTTACAACCAATTTTATAGATAATGCCTGAGTTATTGGTAGGGCTATTTTTTACTATGATATTTTTCACTGATATATTTCACAATATTGTTATATGAAAATACTACATTAATATCCAAAAGTTTAAGTACATTAGCAATGCCTAAAAAGCCCGGGAAAAATGGAAGTACTAAAATATTTTTTTGACAAAGTACGAGTGTTATTATTGACAAACAATTTGTCCTACGTACACTTTTACTCTGGGCATGACACCCCTACTAAGAAGGCCATTTTTTCTTCAATGTTTCTCCGCGCCCTTAGGATCGCCAGTCCGGAATACATCGATGCCGAATTAGAAAAAAAATCAACGGTATTGGAAGTGATCTGTGTTAAACCATCTGCGTTTATGGAATCTTGTCTCAACAAGGCAAAACGAACTTTCTATCGTGTCAGTAATAACATTCGTACTTTGTCAAAAGATATTTTAGTACTTCCATTTTTCCCGGGCTTTTTAGGCATTGCTAATGTACTTAAACTTTTGGATATTAATGTAGTATTTTCATATAACAATATTGTGAAAAATATCATAGTAAAAAATAGCCCTACCAATAATTCAGGCATTATCTATCTATAAAATTGGTTGTAAACAATGCGATTCCTTTTACATAGGTCAGACGGGAAAGGATTTGCACACACGTATAAAACAGCTTCAGTTTTATTTCGCTCTAGCAACATTGTTAATAGAAATATTCTTGAGTCTGCCATTATCCAACTTACAAATAACTTCAACATAAGCAAAGGTCTTTTTCAACTCGATCTTGTTGTTTTGAATTCCTTCAGAACAGATTTAGATAAGAAGGGTAGAACGCTAAATCTTTGGTAAACTTGTATGTCACCCTAATAAATTTTATTTTTCAATTTTTATATACAAAAAGGGCAGAGTGCTAAAACCCGGGCAGATTTCCAGTATAAATTTGTATATATATATATTTTTTTTTTATCTATAACATTGGTTGGAAACAATTCATTTAATCTTGTGCTAAAAATCGATAGTTTTTCCTTATAAATTTGTGTGCCCCTCCCACAATCCTTTAATTTTGTTTCTCCGTTTATTGTGTGTGTATATATATATATATATATATATATATACTGTGTATATATATAATTTTTTTTTTTTTTCTGTAACCTATATATAGGCTGTAACTCTTTATGTACTTCAGTTCCTGAGGATGTCATTAGACGAAAGCGCTTGAGCACCATTCTGTGTTTCCTTTCCTTCGTGGTTTTATTCATTATAAATATTTTTCACGTGTTACTTTCGTGAAATAATTTTCATATATATATATATATATATATATATATATATATATATATATATATATATATTATATATATATATATATATATATATAATATTAAATTATTTCACGAAAGTGACACGTGAAAAATATTTATGATGAATAAAACCACGAAGGGAAAAGAAACAGTGGTGCTCAAGCGCTTTCGTCTAATGACATCCTCAGGAACAGTGTTCCTGAGGATGTCATTAGACGAAAACGCTTGAGCACCACTTTGTTTTTCTTTTCCCTTCGTGGTTTTATTCATCATATATATATATATATGCACTAAATCAGAATAACACGTAATCTTATTAATAAGCAAACAACCACAGGGACTTCGTGTTTCATTTTCCCTGTGGTTGTTTGCTTATATATATATATATATATATATATACACGGTGAACCAAAAGTAGGTGGACAGTAGGTTGAATACGGTTTGTGTTATATTATATTATAACTATGGTGTTCATTATAACTATGGTGTTTGTGTTTTATTATATTAAATATTATAACTAAATTTATTTAAATTTTATTTTGTATTATAGTATACAAAAAAATTAAATATGTATTCTCAAAATAAACGTTATCATTTACTGTCCACCTACATTTGGTTCACCCTATATATATAATATATATATATATATTATATTATATATATATATACACAGGGTGTTTGAAAACTTTCTGTACAAATTATAATGGGGGATAGGAAACACCAAGACAAACCCTTTTCGTCTATAAGTGTATGTCCGCTGACGTCACCATTCGGCGCGAGAGGGCGCCGCTGCAATTGGCTAAAAGGTGAAGTGGGCTAGACTCGCGCTTGCCGCGGGCATTCTTAAATCGGACGTAGTACGCGTAACATGGAGCGCTTCACGACTGCTGAGATGGCTGACATGCATATGGTGTATGGGGCTGCCAATGGAAACGGAAGAGCTGCTGTGAGTTGTACCGACAGCGCTTCTCAAACAGACGTGTGCCAAACCACCAAACGTTTGCGCATTTGCATCGGCGACTGCGAGAAACTGGAACATTCCATGCAAACATGCATGACACTGGTCAGGAGAGAAACGTGCGCACTCCTGACATGGAAGAAGAAATCCTACGGCGATTTGAGGACAATCCAAGCGCAAGCACGCGAGGTGTTGCACGTATCCTCGGTGTGAACCACGACCTGGTCTGGAGAGTGTTGCACGAGCAGCAGTTACATCCGTTTCATCGTCAGAGAGTCCAGGCATTACAACCTCGGGATTACCTCTTCGTGTGGAATTCGCACGCTGGTTTCTGCAGCAGACCGGTGCAGCCTAATTTTCCGGCTTATGTGCTGTTCTCAGATGAGGCCTGTTTCACACGTGAGGGTGTGTTTAACATGCACAATTCTCACGTGGGCGCACGCAAATCCACGTGCTACACGGGTGCATGCTCATCAAGAACGGTTCGCCGTCAATGTTTGGGCGGGTATCGTCCATGGCAAGTTGATTGGGCCGTACCTGCTGCCTGCCGGACTCGACGGGCGGGTTTATCGGATATTTCTTGAAGAAACGTTGCCGGAACTGCTGGAAGATGTTCCCGTGGCTATTCGTAGACGAATGTGGTTTCAACACGACGGGGCCCCAGCACACTCCAGCAACGATGTGCGGGATTATCTGAACCACTTTTGGGGACCGATGGATAGGCCGGGGTGGGCCCGTAGCCTGGCCACCGAGATCGCCCGATTTAACATGCCTTGATTTCTTCCTGTGGGGACACATGAAGAACCTCGTGTACGAGACTCCCATTTACTCAGAAGAAGACCTCGTAGCAAGAATCGCTGTCGCCGCTGGAACTGTTCCCGAAATGCCGGGAATCTTTCGACGTGTACGTCGGTCAATGCTTCGACGCTGTCGGGCATGCATTGATGCTACCGGTCGCAACTTTCAGCACCTTTAAATAAACATGTTACGCGTACTACGTCCGATTTAAGAATGCCCGCGGCAAGCGCTAGTCTAGCCCACTTCACCTTTTAGCCAATTGCAGCGGCGCCCTCTCGCGCCGAATGGTGACGTCAGCGGACATACACTTATAGACGAAAAGGGTTTGTCTTGGTGTTGCCTATCCCCCCATTACAATTTGTACAGAAAGTTTTCAAACACCCTGTATATACAATTTTAAACGTGAAATGAATGAATGATGCAAACCCACAAGGAAAAAGAAAATATGATTCTAAGGTCTTTCGTGTATTCAGAAGTACACCTCGTCAGGGAATGAAGGGAGATGCCCAAAATACATACAGCGGGACGGAAAACAAAAAGATTAGCACATAATTAACAAGAGTTAATGAGAGGCGAAAGGAATTTTAACAGGATATTGTCAATTTTATACATTCCCGCACTGTTATTGAAATTATTTTTAAAATGGATAAATGCACATTCTAGAATATTCCTTTCAATTATAGCTTTGTTTTTAACGAGCGCTTTAGAACTATCCCACTTAACCATATGTATAGATGTAATCACAGTATCAAGTGGGATAGTTCTAAAGCGCTCGTTAAAAACATATATAATTGAAAGGAATATTCTAGAATGTGCATTTATCCATTTTAAAAATAATTTCAATAACAGTGCGGGAATGTA
Source organism: Bathynomus jamesi (assembly GCA_023014485.1). Taxonomy (NCBI): domain Eukaryota; kingdom Metazoa; phylum Arthropoda; class Malacostraca; order Isopoda; family Cirolanidae; genus Bathynomus; species Bathynomus jamesi. The sequence continues at coordinate 427,008 of JAJOZX010000679.1, forward strand.
AAATTGACAATATCCTGTTAAAATTCCTTTCGCTCTCATTAACTCTTGTTAATTATGTGCTAATCTTTTGTTTTCCGTCCCGCTGTATGTATTTTGGGCATCTCCCTTCATTCCCTGACGAGGTGTACTTCTGAATACAAGAAAGGCCTTGGAATCATTTTTCTTTTTCCTTTTGGGTTTGTGTATATAATATATATATATATATTATATATATATATAAAATAACCTTTGGGGAGTTTGTGGAACTTCGACCAGTGTTTGGGGGTCGTGAATTGTCTGAACATGATTTTCGGGGTCGAACATGATAAAGGTCAGGAAGCCCTATATTATTATGAAGCCAATACACGAAACATTTTAAAGTTCATTGAAATAGTTTGGTAATTGGCCAAATTTCTTTACAGTTTTTACTCGGAGGATAGGGAAATCCTTGCTACTAAGTTTTCTGCCCAAATTCTTCGTCTTAATTAGGTCCATCGAAGGTAGCAGGCATTTTATATCCCTTTTCGTACGAAAATCAGTTGGAATTACTTCAAACGGCCTTGGTGTCTTAATAATTCTGTTATGAATCTTAGGTGCGATCCGTTTCCGCTCGTGCCTTAGGCGCAATGGTGAAAGGAATGGGAGAGAGCAGCTTCGATGATCTCCTGCCGTGGCTTATGAAGACACTCACATCGGAAACGTCTCCAGTCGATAGATCGGGAGCAGCGCAAGGATTGGCAGAGGTAAGGAACAGAACTAAGGCATTGAAGGACATAAACTGAGCGTTTTAATAGCGGCGTGTAATAAGTCTGTGAGGCCTTCGATATCTTTGATGTAGTGTGTTGTATAAAGCCCTCATTTGCATGCTTTAGCGTCGACTTACAGTATTCAGTCTGAGCGTACAATAACGGATTTGTGCAGTTATCGTAATGTTCATTATTATTGCACTTTGTTTCGTCATTTATAATGATAATGTAATTAATTCCGAAGTGTTTCAATTAAGTGTATTAATATTGCACAACATTTAATCGAAGAATTAAAAGAATATTCATTAGTGGTGTGTCAGACGTTCATTGTCCGGAGAGACCAAAGTACACTCCATCAAAGTATATTTAAGCAGACCTTGATTTTCTTCAATATTTATTCGGTGAATGTAAATTTCAGGAATCCCATTTTAGATACAATTTTTCTTTATCGGTAATTTCCTCCCTTTTACCATTTTATTTAATTTTTATACTTTACTAAAGTTTTTTTTGGGGTAGGTGACCTACGGCTTTACGTGGGTTCTCCTAATTACGGGTTGTTGCACCAGCTGAACGCGGAGGAGGGTCACCCATCCAACTACCACCCAAACCCGATGTCGCTTAACCTCGCTGATCTACTTTACCAAATAACCAAACATAATGAATATCTCTCTTTTTGCCATTTGTGTCAGTCATGTCATACAATAGGCCTACTGTAGTGAAGAATGAAATGAAATTAAAATCTCCTTTCTTTATTGTAAACTGTGTATTGCATTGTAGCTTAAAGTACTTAAGCTCATAAGTTTCTTTAAAAGTATAAAAATAAATGTAAATTTACTTTTGAGAAATTCCCTTTATGAAGATTAAATGATTTGCTGACTTCTGCAGTAATAAATTTGGCGAAACTTTACTATACAGACAGTGTTCAGAGACAGTCCATAGTAACTTGGTAATATGTTAAATTAGGTTAGGTTAATCTAGATTAGGTTGGTTAGAATTGTTTAGGTCAATTTAGTAATTAAGGCCCTATGGACTCTTGTCTATAAATAGTCTGGATAATAGTTTTATACTGAATTTTAATTTGTGCATCGTTTTATGCTACGATACTGAAAGTTTGATAGAGAAAATGAAGATTTATTTTGATTAAATTACTGTGCAAGAATACTTTGTGCCCTAAAAAGGTGTGAAGTTTACTAAGCTTCTTAATTGAAATTCAACAAATATCTCTGATTTAAGCCCATAAAGTGTTAATATTGCCGCGATATGAGTGTTGAAACATGGGTTAAATGGTCAATCAAATTTGGAATCGCTTTTTCTCTTATCGCTGTAAATGTTATCAGACTGATTAAACGTTCGTTCAGTATGTAGGCTACACTATTTTAAATGAACATTTATTGGAGTGTGTGTATGTTTGAACAAATTTATTAATTTAGAGTATGGATGAATACTTGCTGATTTACTTTTCAGTAAAATAGGAATTTATTGATTTAGAGAAGAGAAAAATCTTTAAAAATGGTTGTATTGTTGCTATAATACGATGATTTACGTTCAGGATAGAAGATTTTAGGATTGCTTAAATACGGATAAGACAAATGGGCTGTTATTGCCTCCTCTTTGTATTCTTGAGGTCGAAGATAGAAACTGCAATCGAATTTGTTTTTAGGTTACTCTCTCTCAAATTTACCAAAGGTCCAGCAAGACAGTCTTAAAACCAGACTGACCAGTATCCGGTATCCACCCAAAATGTCGAGTCCGTTGCATCATTATTTCTAAAAAGAATTTTAAGACTATGTTTGTTTCAAAGATTTTAATTTACTGTAGCTACCATTTCACTCTCTCGCATTTTATGATTGTTAATGTCTGAATCCATTATTCAGGTGGTAGGTGGATTGGGACCAGAGAAACTGCATCGCCTTATGCCGGACATTGTAGCCACAGCTGAGCGGTCGGATATTGCGCCGCATGTCAAAGACGGTTACATAATGATGTTCATCTTCCTTCCGACCGTTTTTGAAGAAGAATTTACACCGTACATCGGACAAATCATTCCTCCTATTTTGAAGGTAAATAGACGGACTGGAATCGCTTTCTGCAATACCTGTATATTAGGGCGGCTCGTTTTTACACTTTTTTCGATATTTGATTGGGGGTAGTGCGGAAAAGTTGCGATTTGGAGAGAAAATAAAGTGTGTAAAATTTTTTTGATCTACGTCAATACCTTCCGGTGGCGGCGAGTCCTTAAAAATCGAAAAATAGGCCTAACGGGGTAGATTGGAAAATGGTTTTAAAGACTTACAAAATAAATAAACAAAAATTTCAGCACAATCTATTAATAACTTCCGGTGGCGTCTTAGCCGTTAAAATATCCAAAATATTGATTTAAAGCAAGTTTTAACAAGATGTTATACAAATGTTAATTCCGGTATATTTCTGTGCAAACAACCCTGAGAACACTATTATAGGCTTGAATAAATTAATAGCAGTCATTGAACAATGAACACTATATAAAAATTATATAAAATTATATAAAATTTTTGTTTTTAGGCCTATTTTTCGATTTTTAAGGACTCGTAGATCAAAAAATTTTTACACACTTTATTTTCTCTCCGAATCGCAACTTTTCCGCACTACCCCCAATCAAATATCGAAAAAAGTGTAAAAACGAGCCCGCCCTACTGTATATCCGTCACTTCTATTCTCAGGTCAAAAATTAGTAAGTTTCGTTAGCTGTAAAAAAAAATATATAAATGAGAGAAATCCTTACAAACCTAATTAACTCCTCAAAATGTTGCCTTGTAAACTTTAAATATCGAATAATAATAATTGTTAACGACTCAGGCATTAGCGGATGAAAATGAGTTCGTGAGAGACACCGCATTGAGGGCTGGACAGCGCATCGTCAACACTTACGCAGCTTCAGCCGTCACTCTTCTTCTCCCCGAATTAGAAAATGGACTCTTCCATGACAACTGGCGCATCAGATTCAGGTAAGGAAAGTTGCGTGTTTACTACGTCCTCCAAAATAGCGGGTGCCGTATTTACTTGAAATGCCAAAACATGTACCATAATACGCTCTTCAGATTCAGAAATATCACGTACTCTTTTCTTGACCTTAGTTTCACAATCAACTTTTTCAACACTTTGTATGAAGTTGCCGAGATTTTTATTGTAACCTCTCTAATATTAATATATTATAATAAAAAAATATGAAATAAGTAGATTACACGTAAAGGAAAGTCGTATTAATCCGGGGCAATGCGTCAGTCGAGTCGGAATAAGGGAGCGTCAGAATACCACGGAGTCGGATTACCGAAAACTTGCTGTATAATAAAAACATTCTGTATACTTAATTTAGATCGTTTTAATCCGTGTCCCTTAATCCCATGTTTGAAATAAAGCTGTTTACATCCTCTTTCTCTCTCTCCACTCAGTTCTGTGCAGTTACTAGGCGATCTTCTGTACCGTGTTTCCGGCGTCTCTGGAAAGATGACGACGGACACTGCGCATGAAGACGACAACTTCGGAACAGAACATTCGCAAAAGGTTACAAATTTCAAAATTGTATATACAGACTTGACAAAAATAAATACACACTTTCGGATTTTCTAGAGTTTTTGATTTGATGATAAAATTCAATAAAGAACAACAGATTTATTGAATGAATATATTTAGAATCGTGTTGCTTTTCCCTTTCCATTATCAAAAGCTGACACACGTTGTTGCATTTCATTATTGAGCTTTGCCATGTGTTCTCGAGAACAATCAACGTAATGTCTGTTTATTTTGTCAACCACATGTATATAAAAACAAACAAACAATCTCGTTTCCCAACGGATTCGGGTGGGAAATCAGTAATAGTTTGTACGAGAAAGACAGAAGTTTGCGCCAAGAGAAAAAGTAGAAACTAAAGCTAAACCATTTCACACACATTCTGGTGGATCAGAATATATACATATATAAGTGAAATAGTGATGCTATGTGCTTTACAGAAGAAAATATCAATCCTGGTGTGTGTGTGGTGTTTTTTTTTTTTTTTTTTTTTTTTTTTTAAATACAGGGTCTACATAAAGTCAGGATCTATTTATTTTTGTGAAATAATTATTTTTTTCTATTTTTCTTTTCAGAAGCCCTTAGAATGAATACAGAAGAGCGTGTGGCAATAGTAATTTGGCGAATCGAGGGAAAGAAATACAATGACATCAGAGAGAAGTTTAGAAGGAGATTTCATAAGCCGGGGCCAATAGACAAGACAATACGAAAATTGGTGAACAAATTTAAACGAACGGGATCTGTAAATGATGAAGGAAGATCGGGACGACCGTGTATGTCAGATCTTACCGTGAATGCAGTACGCGGAATTATCATTGAGGAGCCACGTACGTCCGTTCGTGCTGCATCACACAGACTCGGCCTCCCGACGTCATCTGTGCACAAAATTCTGAAAGTTAATTTGCAGAAGAAAAGCTATCATTTGCAGGTTTTACATGATTTACATGAGGAAGATTTCCCTCGACGAAGTGCTGTGTGTGCTGATCTTGTAGAACAAATCTGGAGTGATAATTTAATGGACAACATTCTCTTTAGTGATGAAGCCACTTTCCATACGTATGGAAAAGTAAATCGCCATAACTGTCGAATTTGGGCAGATGAAAGACCGAATGATTTCGTCCAAAATTGGGAAAGAGAGACCCCTAAAGTTAATGTCTGGATGGGTTTAACAAAATATAAGGTTTATGGTCCTTTTTTCTTTGCTGAAGCTACAGTTACGGGGCTTATTTATCTGGACATGTTGCAGCAATTCCTTGAACCTCAGCTGATTGGGGATAGGATTGTTAGTACCGTTGTCTATCAACATGATGGTGCTCCTTGTCACTATGCCAAAATTGTTCAGGATTATCTAAATGGACGTTTCCAAATCGCTGGATCGGACGCGGAAGCAACAGACCTTGGCCAGCGAGATCACCAGATTTAACCCCTTTAGATTTCTTTGCATGGGGCTTTATCAAATCGCACGTCTATCAGACGAAGATTACGAGTCTTGAAAACTTAGTACACGTATACGAACTGCTGCAGATAACATAACCCCGCAAATGCTCCAGAATGTGTTTAGAAATGCTGCGGAACGATTTGAGCTGTGCAAGGATACTGATGGGCGTCACGTCGAATCCTACTCTTAATTATTTAATAAATGTTACCACTTTATCATTTTATGATTGAATTCCATATAATTTCCAAGTACTTCACAAAAATAGATCCTGACTTCATGTACACCCTGTATAAACTTAAAAGTGATCAGATGTAAAAAAAACCAACTTGGATCATATTAACTGTTACTGGTAAATTTACTGTACTCGTATGTATTTTAATGATCTCAAACTACAAAAACAAATAGGTACTGTACTTTGCTAATAGCAAAATGCTAAGTACAGTCCAGTAATTCTTTTGTTTTTACAATAGTTTATTGAAACTATATATTCTATATAAGTGGATTTTCTATTGGATAAGGAAAGGGTGAGTCAAAAGTCTCCATACATAGGCAAAATGGTCATGATAAATAAATGATTATTTATTTTTTATTTTTTTGCAGGTGATGTGCTGAGATGCCATTGTCCCAAGAAGAGCGTATAGAGATCATTCTTCTGGCAGGATCAGGAAGCTGTCGCAAGGTTGCCGAGGATTTTAACAGGAGACGCCCCCGGCACGCACATCACACACGACACCGTTGCCAAACTCATTGAGAAGTTCAAGAAGACTGGAAGTGTTGCAGACCAACCGAGAAGTGGCCGTCCACGAACAGCCACCGATGAGGACACAGCGACCATGGTGCTGGCAGCGTTCGCAGAGAGCCCCCAAAAAAGCACCCGATGGATGTCTGCAGAATGCGGTGTCAGTCAAAGGAGTATCGTCCGCATTATGAAAGAGCACAGATGGCATCCATACAAAATGCAAATGTTGCAGTATCTTAGCGAAGACGACCCGGACAGGCGGCTGGAATTCTGTAAATGGGCAAGAACAAAAGTGGACGAAGACATGGAGTTCTAGGCTGGCATCCTGTTTTCAGATGAAGCCAACTTTTATGTTCATGGAGAGGTTAATCGTCAAAACGTACGTTATTCGAGTGATGACAACCCGCACTGGATGAGTCCCTCAAAGGCGCAAGGCGCTGGAAAAGTGATGGTGTGGTGCGGGATATGGGGCAACACAATTGTTGGCCCTTTTTTCAGACACCCATCTGAATGCCGAAATGTATCTAAACATGCTGCAAGCCACAGTCATGCCGTCCCTGCTGAACGAGGATGGGGGATTTCCAGCGTACTTTCAGCAAGAAGGGGCGCCACCCCATTACGGTATCTGCGTGCGCCAGTAGCTGGATCAGCAGTTTCCGGGTCACTGGATTGGCCTCCGAGGTCCCCAGACCTCACCCCCCTTGATTTTTACTTGTGGGGGCACTTGGAGGCTATGGTGTACCAGGTGAAAATACAAAACACGGACCACTTAAAGGAACGCATTCGTGATGCGTGTGCACGCATAACACCAGACGTGTTAACGCGCGTTTGCCATGACTGGGAGGAACGCATCCGTATGTGCATTCAGTGTAATGGTGCCCACATAGAGCATATTTTGACTTACAAGTGATTGCATAATAAAGTGACCATTTTGCCATGTATGTAGACTTTTGACTCACCCTATATACACACACACACACACACACACACACACACACACACAGACCGTGCATGGAACAAGGAACTCTTCTGGGATAATTAAATCCACTATAATCCGAATAAGTAATGGTAAATGACAAATACCATAGTTTTTCTTTTTCATGATGCTAGCCCAAGATCCATGTCCCAAAGATGGATCCTGTCTGCTTTGCAGATAGATGGTGAGGGAAGCTATATTTATGGGACCTCTTTGCGAGTGACCCGTTGCCCACGTCGGGCTATCATCATGAAAAAGAAAAACTATGGTATTTGCATTTACCATTATTTATTCGGACTATAGTGGATTTAATTATCCCAGAAGAGTTCCTTGTTCCATGCACGGTCTGTGTGTATCATAAAAAAACTCAGGGGACCATTCTGAGTTCATTCCCATATATATATATATATATATTTTTTTTTTAAGTTCGGGAAGAACCGATTCGCCTCTATTTAAAAGGGCATATCTCAGCGGAAAAACAAAGAAAAAGTGAGAGGAAAGACAGAGGAAAAAGAAAGGGTGGAGGGGACAGTCGAAGTGGAAAAAGACCAAGGACTGCAGGGTCGAGCCCCATCATCCTTGGGTGCTAGGGCCGGGAGGGCGCACGTGAAACCTCCAGGAACAAGCACGTACAAACGAGCACTCAAGAGCACGAGCTTAGAACCCCCTTGCGGGGATATATATATATATATATATATATATAATATATATATATTCCCCGCAAGGGGGTTCTAAGCTCGTGCTCTTGAGTGCTCTTTGTGCTCGTTTGTACGTGCTTGTTCCTGGAGGTTTCACGTGCGCCCTCCCGGCCCTAGCACCCAAGGATGATGGGGCTCGACCCTGCAGTCCTTGTCATCCTTGGTCTTTTTCCACTTCGACTGTCCCCTCCACCCTTTCTTTTTCTCTGTCTTTCCTCTCCCTTTTTCTTTGTTTTTCCGCTGAGATATGCCCTTTTAAATAGAGGCGAATCGGTTCTTCCTGAACTTAAAAAAAAAAAAAAAAAAAAAAAAAAAAATATATATACATATACATATACAGAGTCATGCAAGAAGTAAATAGACACCCTTAATTGTCTTAGATGTCTTCGTTTTGTTCGAAGATCTGTTGAGAACAACCCTCGTTTAAAAGCTTCAGAAGTGGCAGAAAAACTCAAAATTAGCCCAAGAACAGCAGTAAACTCTTCATCAGCTAGGAGGAAACCCCTTTTAACTACGACTAATATTAAGAAGAGGAATGAGTGGGCTAACGAGATGAGCGACAAGTCTCTGGCTTTTTGGCACAGCATAATTTTTTCTGACGAGTCAAGATTTGCTCAGTTTTCAGACAATGGACGCGTATGGGTCTGGAGATCACCCAGCCAAGAGTTTAATATAAACAGGCTACAACCAACAGTCAAACATGGTGGCGTATCTGTTATGGTTTGGGGAGCTGTTTGGAACAGTGGGCGATCAGACTTGGTTGAGTGTGTTGGTAACATTAATTCAGAAAAATACATTTCTATCCTTGAAGAAGGACTTATGCCAATATTCTCAAGTGGTCAAATTGAAAAAGACAGCTGCCTGTTCATGGAAGATGGAGCCCCATGCCACACTGCAAAAAAGACGAAAGAATGGGAGGAGCGAAATGGTATCAAACGACTTCCTTGGCCGAGTCAGTCCCCTGACATGAACCCCATAGAACACGTGTGGGCAATACTAGACAAGACTTTAAGTAAAAAGCCCAAAAAACCAGCAACACTATCAGAATTGTTGAATCTTTTACGCCAAACATGGTTAGAAATACCTCAAGCTACAATTTCAGAACTCATTAATTCTATGCCTAGACGAGTTGCTGCTCTTAAAGCAGCTAAAGGAATGTCAACAAAGTATTAATAGCTAAACCTTAATTGTTCAAAAATTTATTGGTACTCTAATTTTCAAATAAAATTGTTACAGCAAAATCTGGGCTGTCTATTTACTTCTTACATGTCCGTGTGTGTGTGTGTGTATATATATATATATATATATATATATATATATATATATATATATATATATATATATATATATATGGTGTCCCATAAGTCTGGAACCATAGGGTAAAATAAGTAATTCATGTTTTTCCGTTTATGCAAGTGCCCATGATGTCTTTGAGTAAGGAAGAACGCATCCAGGTAATTCTGCTCGTAGGAAATCGGAGTCAGGGAGGTCGCTGAGGAATTTAACAGATTGCATCTGGACCGCGCGCCGATAACACACAGCTGTGTCGGCAAACTTGTAGCAAAGTTCAGGGAAACGGGATCCATAGGAGATAAACCACGCAGTAGACCTCCGAGGACATCCACCGACGATGAGACAGCCGCTACCATCCTCGCTCATTTCACAAACAGTCCCCAAAAGTCTCTTCGGCGTTTTTATTGCAGTTTTTATCATTCTGCCCTATGGTTCCAGACTTACGGGACACACCGTGTGTGTATATGTAAATATATATATATATATATAATGTTTTCCATGTAATTATAATATAGTATTTATTTATTTTTTAAGTATTCTCTCTATATTTCCTTCTCTCAACCGTTTTTGAATCAGTTTCATCAGAAAGGCACATTGTAAACTTTTGTCATTTGGGTAGCCTCCATTTATCATATATCATAAGTTCATAACTAATGGTTGTTGGTTTATATCCAAAACAATTGTAACTGTAAACATTAACTTTACAGTGATAAATTGGGTCCATTATTATATGGTACGATTTGCTTTAAATGTACAGGCTATCATGGATGTACTCGGGGAAGAACGGAGAAACAGAGTACTTGCGGGTCTCTACATGGGAAGGTCAGACGTCGCTTTAATGGTACGACAGGCGGCCCTTCATGTGTGGAAAGTGGTTGTCACCAACACTCCAAAGACACTGAGGGAAATACTGCCAACACTTTTTTCTCTCCTTCTCAGTTGCCTCGCTTCCACGAGTTACGACAAGAGACAGGTGGGCAGAACAGTTTTTGTTAGTATCTTCTCCCTAAGGTAAATTAATTGTCTTTTTATAGTGTATATATTTATTTACTCGTTTATTTATTTATTTATTTATTTATTTATTTATTTCGAATTCTTAGTAATTTATGTGAAAAAGTAATGGGTTTTATTGTTTGCGCATTTCATTAACGGAACGTTTATCTTTAGGTTGCAGCACGAACCCTTGGAGATTTAGTAAGGAAACTTGGCGAGAGAGTTTTGCCCGAGATTATTCCCATTCTTGAGGCAGGGTTAGACTCTCCCGAGTCGGATCATAGGCAAGGCGTCTGCATTGGATTGTCCGAAATCATGGCTTCCACTAGCAAGGACATGGTTATGTGCTTCACAAACAACCTTGTACCGACAGTGAGGTGAGGAGACTATGAAAGAGTGTAGGGAATCTAGCTTTTTTTTTGTCATCAAGACTGTCTTAAAAGACTTACATAACTTAATGAAGTGGGAAATAGACCTTGTCCGTACTCTGTACAATTATGATACAAATGATATGAAAACAAGAGTTTGGTTTTCATTTTAGAATTAGAAATATTTACTTAATTTTGTGGTCTTCCTTCGTCTTTTCCTTTACCAGCAGCTCCTCTTTATTTCATGCAGGCGTGCTCTTTGCGATCCATTGCCTTCGGTGAGAGAAGCAGCCGCCCACACCTTCGATTCTCTCCATTCCACTGTTGGTACGAGGGCCCTGGATGACATTTTGCCTCACCTTCTCCTTCAGCTGCAGGATGAAACGTCAGAACAGAAAGAGTTCGCCCTCGATGGCTTAAAGCAGGTCATGGCCATCAAAAGCAGGGTGGTGCTCCCATATCTTATTCCTCAAGTAAGTTTTACTTTTATGGATTATTATTTTTCGACAAATTACGTTACGTTTGTTTGTCCTTTGCTGGTTCAGGACAGCCCATGTCAAAATTATAATATACTAGTTGAAGTGGGCCCGTAGGGCCCATTTAGCTAGACCTGCGGTGCTGGAGCCTTTGGTCTCAGTAATTGGGGTGCCTGCGGTCCCCCCCACTTACTGGCGAGTCAATTATTTGGTCAATAAAACTATAGAAAAGAACCCAGCCATGAAAATCTTAAGCTTCACAAATCTTGATACAATGAGTTGGGATGTGAAGCTTAAGATTTTCATTGCTGCGTTCTTTTCTAGCTAAAGTGGGCCTCGATTTAGCTAGACCTGCGGTGCTGGGGCCTTCGGCTCCAGTAACCCTGTGGGCCCAAAATTACTGGGTGGTTGGGTCAATTGTTAAGCTTCACCAAAAGTTCCTCGTGAACTTAAAATAAATATTAAGCTTTCACTGCCTTGATAATTTCTTTTCAAAGTCTTCGATATCCGATTTCAGATTTTGAAATCATTTTTTTTGACAGACTCTGCCTCATTTATATTATAGAATGGATTTTTTGCTAATTATTGTGTTCCTCTTTATGTAAAATTTGAAGAAGCCAATTTTATTTTTGCATTATCTTGCATTACATTACATTACTCCAACCCTTATTTCCCGATATACCGGTTGGCTTGAAAACTTTCTTCCCAGTTTCCTTTTATGAAATGTCTCAAAGTGAATTTTGATGCTCGAATTGTCTACTAAATAAACATTGTGCTTGAATTTTGTCTCTGCGGTCCTGTTCAGTTTGCTTGAATGGGACGGAATTTGATCCTGAGAGTCTGAGTTTACTGAACTTAAAATGAATTGATTTGCATAAAGGCGAGGGAATTTAATGGAGCATGGTCAAATAGCTTAACTATTGGGTTTCGCTTGAACGAGCCATTTTCTTTTTGAAGGTTGTCTCTGGATGACGTTATTGGTAGCACGCTGACTGAAACTACGCGACGCGAGCTTGAATCGCGCGCACTCCAAGTTTCCCATTTTATCGCCTCTTTTCTTTCCAAACTCACTCCTGTTTTGCATTTAGAAAAGTTCACGTTTAGCATCCAAAAAGCAACTAACGGTATTGAGGTGTTTAATTTTGGTTTAATTCATCGTGTTTCAGCTGACGACTACCCCTGTGAACACGCAAGCTTTATGCATCCTTTCATCCGTCGCCGGCGACACATTAACGAGGCACCTGAACAAGATCTTGCCCGCCCTTCTGGCCGCCCTAAGTGAAACGTCTGATTCAGCTGAATACGAAACTGCCTTAAGCCACTGCCAGGAAGTGGTTCTGGCCGTTAACGACGATATGGGCGTTAATACTATCGTAGATGAACTGCTTACTTACTCCAAGTTAGTGTATTTTATTTATGAAATGTTGCTGTCAATATAGATTTAATTAGTTTGTGTTAATGAAAGATATTTTTAAAAGTAATTTGAATTGGGCTTTCTATAGTCAACATTCTATTGGGAAAATTTGTATTTCACTTAGAAACAAGAATAGGGACATTTCACGCGCAGCGGTGTCCCTTCTTCTCGCCTTCTGCTCCAATACTCGCGCCAATTACACCGACTACGCACCTCAGCTCATTCGAGGCCTGATTCAGCTCCTTGTGTCACCAGACCAAATCACACTTCAAACATCTTGGGATGCTCTCAATGCTGTTACTAAAGTTAGTATTTCTGTTTCTCTCATTAAAATACGTTGATTGCATGTGTCGCATTTGTATAATTTAGGTCTCCGGGGGTACGGGGGCGGAGCCCCCGTAAAGATCACGCATCACAGTGAACCCTATACCGATCAATTTGTGATGCGTGATCTTTACGGGGGCTCCGCCCCCGTACCCCCGAGACCTAAATTATACAAATGATATGATAACATGTTAAGTTATGCACTTTTTTAGTATTTTTCTAACTTCGTTTTTTTGAATACGCGACACATGCAGTCAACGTATTTTAATGAGAGAAACAACTTTCTCTATGGTATTTTTCGAAATTTTACTTAAGTGGCGCCCGTATTCTGAACCATTACCTACTATTTATGAAATGTAGGCTAGGATTTGGTGGGTTAAGTCGTGACCACGTTGCAACACCACTTCCCGTTAAATCAGCAAGGTTGAGCGACGTTGAGTTTGTTCAGTAGTTGGATGGGTGATCCTCCTCCTCTGTTCGGATCCCGTGGAATATAAAGATGCAATATTATATGAGGCCCTCCTAGCAAGTAAAAAATGCTAGAAAATGCAATTAAAGTTGTACCAATTTGAAAGAGAGAACTTTTGAAATTTTGAAAATATTTAGACGAAATATCTTCAAAAAGTTCAAAAGTTATGTCACTTTCAAATTGGTACAACTTTAACTGCGTTTTCTGGTCTCGTATAATAAATATAAAAATGATAACATCCAAATGTTGTATATCCCCGGAAGCTCGGGGTTAGGGGCCCGAGCCTGGGCTACCTTAGTCATAATCAGTTAAGTGGGGGTGGCCGGTCCGCCGCCGCCTTTCCACGACGTGGGATACAGAAAAGACAACCGGCTAACTCTAGGCAACACTGGGATTCGAACCCACGATTCGGGAGCCCCAGTACTGTCAAGCGGCGCCCTAACTGATTGAGCCAAGCGACGCTCTAGAATAATAACTATGACTGGTGTAATACAAAAAAAGAAAAAAGACAACATCCGGAACTCATTTTCTCCACCTTGTATTGGAGAGTACGCCCCCAGGGTCACCTGAGCCCGATCATTGACAGGGTAAGGAACGGGGTAATAAAAGTTACTTAGTACCAGTCTCTTAATTCTAATTTTTTCTGAAACAATTTTAGTTCAAAATTGTGTTGCAGGTAAGTGGTTGAAGTGTAAAATAGTATTTGGTTGTATCGTGTGTTTCTAATTACTAAACATTTAACCAAAACCTATCATTTCCAAACCGTAAGTCAGTTTGTGCCGACCGCTTATAAACCAGTTCCACTAGTATATCGTCCGTATGTTGAGGCACAAGTACATAGTAATGCCAAAGTGTACTGCGGCCACTGAGCCGCGCGTGTCTGGTTTGAAAGAACTAATTTTTATTATTCAAGGGTTTCATCACTATTTTATTTCAGAGTTTGGATCCATCTGATCAACGGGCGTTAGTGGGAGACGTCAGACAAGCTGTTAAATTTGCTGCTTCAGACCTAAAAGGCCAAACGCTTATTCCAGGATTTTGTTTACCTAAAGGTTGGTTGGATACTGAAAATATTCTTCGTGAGTTCTTGATCTACGACGTCATATTCGAACTTCGATTTAATTCGATTATAATAACCTCCGCATTCCCGTTTTCTTTCGTCGCAGGCATTCAACCAATTCTCCCCATCTTTCGTGAAGCAGTTTTGAACGGCGAACCCGAGCACAAAGAAGCGGCTTCAAATGGATTGACCGAAGTGATCCGGTTGACCAGTTCGGATGCTCTGAAGACGTCTGTTGTTCATATCACCGGTCCTCTGATCAGGATTTTAGGAGACAGGTTCACTTGGAACGTGAAAGTAGCTGTTCTAGATACACTAGCGCTACTCCTTGAAAAGGTGGGAAGTTATTAAATTAATAATTAAATTAGTAATAAATAAATATATATAAAGGAAGTCCGGTGGTAGTGTCTCCGAGAAACTGATACAATGAGAAAAAGGATATATATTTGATCCTTGTTTAGCGTTCGAAGCAGTTCTGTCATTAAGGTTTTATTTTGCATTTTTGGTTAAGAGTTTAATGCCTACATATTGATCTTAACTTTCACAGTTGCTTATAAATCTGCTAAGTTGTAATTTGAGGAGGAGAGGCGGTTTGCTTTCCTTCATCTCGGTATTTGACTTGTGGCCTCATTGCAGTTAGTCTTCCCTTTCCATCCAGCGAGAAGATGTTAGCGTTTACGACGTTCTCATCGCCACATTTCATTTTTAGGGGATCTGTCGGTTTTTTGGAGGCTAGCAGATCCCGGTGTTTGTAATACCAAACTGCCCGGGTGTCTGTCTGTGTCTTCTACTACTCACATACTCTTCTCCTATGTAATCTATGTAATTTTCTCACCCTTTTCTCCTCTGTGTCACGTCGACTGACTACTGAATTTAAATCTCTTCAGGCGGGTCCGATGCTTAAGCCTTTCCTTCCTCAATTGCAAACGACTTTCGTTAAAGCCGTTCACGACCCGCACAGAGTGGTGAGATTGAAGGCGGGACACGCTTTATCGCACCTAATCGCCATTCACACAAAACCAGATCCTCTCTTTACGGAATTGCACAATTCAGTCAAGGCCTCCGATGATCCTGCATTCAGGTAAACTTATTGTAATTATATTATTGTAAATATCAATTTTTCCTTGGGAATGTTTTGGAAGTGAAAACAACGCATTTCATTTGTAATGTGTACCTATTAATAAAAGATGTGCTTTTTCAAAAATATGTATTCCTTCTCTGCTTGAAAATCATTCAAAAAGTAATATTGCAGAGAGACGATGCTCCAAGCAGTGCGATCAGTGGTGGGTCCTGCAGGATTCAGAATAAGTGAATCGGTGTGCAAAGGCCTTCTTAACACACTCACCTCGCTCCTTTATCATGACATCGATTCGATTAGACTCTGCGCTGCGGGAGCTCTTGGAACGCTTATTCAATGGCTCCCTCCGACGGACACGCAAAACGTTGTATCACAGTATATTCTCAGTATGTATTCCAGGAGTTATTTGTATCTATACTTAATCTCACTGTATTTACATCACTATTTTTTGGTGCAGACGTTTCACCCGCATCCAAATAAGAAAATTGGGGAACTTTATTAATCTGTTTATTATAATCTGTTTTCGCAAGTGATTCTTCTGCTACTGAAATTATTCTACGTGCTTAAAAGGTATGAAGAAATAGTAGTAGTATGATTAAACAACGACGTTACTCTTTCTCATGCTTTGTTAAATGGATACTGTTGGTTATTTTCAAAGAAAGCAACATTTAGTACGTCGTCCCCGACCAAATAAATTGGTAAAGATTCGGTAGAACACATCCACCCAAACTAGTGACGAAAATAGGTTTTTCTGGTGTATTTCATGCTGTTTCAATTGAATCTGACCGTCACTTTTGGCGCAAATGCACCTTCATGGAAATTTTACACTTTCGTATCCGGGCTATAACTTTTGAACCGCTCAACATAAATTGACGAAACCACGCATATTTGGATCATCATAAGACGGTGTGTTTTACGCAACACTAAGGTCCCTTCATCAAATGGAGAGAGCGAACCTAACTTTTGTATCGCTCACCATAAATTAATCCAATTTCATACACATGTATCATCACAAGACTATGCGTCTCGAGCAAGAATCGGGTTCTTGTACCAAAGATCAAGGTCACGAATATAGAAGGGGACATTGATGTCATTCCGATATAGTTCTTGTTGTTTAACCCTTACACCGACTGCAGTGATGGTTGTAAAATTAAAATTATAGTTTGTCCTTTTTAGTGTACGTAAGAAAAAGTTAAAACAAAAATCATGATAAATCAAGTCCTTAAGTTTTTATTTGAAGTGTCATTCACCAAACGTTTGTGAAGAGGAATTTATCTTAGCCATGAAGATGTGAATAATGACATTAAATAGTTACTGTGAACAGCCCAGAAAGTGAAAGAGGGCTTAGCTTTGTGTATGGGCTTTCTTCTTCTGTATATAGGATGTGTATATTAGTTTTCTGTAAATATTGAAAACAAGTCACGCAGATTTTCATGAAAACTATGTTCAGACATTCTGAAGCTAATCTACACCTAACAATTTTTTTAAATTACTTTAAAAACGCTGCTTTCTATATCGATATTATACTTACTGTTATGATATCCTCGATATTGCAAATAAAGTTAATTTTAGTCACTTGGAATTGTAGTTATGATTAATTTTTATCATCAATTTCATAAAAGTTTACCACTTCATTGTCAGCGTTTTTAGTAATAGCAGACTTTCAGCGGACGCGATATGATACAAAAGATTGTTGAAAATGAATATAGGTAAGAGCGAGGGAAATTGGAACCGTCATGTGATGATGAATGGTGAAACATTAGTGGTGGTAGTCTTTTAAGTATGTGTATTGAACAGTACTATTAATTTCATCTGCACTGTTATCTCTAGAGTGAATGAAGGAAGCGAGTCGCAGGTGCGTTGAAAGTGGTTGTGAGAAAGCGTAGACTGGATGGAGATGATGCCAGATGTTTACATGAAGGTGTGAAAAGGAGAAGTCGATAGTAAAGCAGTTGATAGATAATCTGGGAAGTTTGTGTGGCGTGCGTCGGATTCATAGAGTTCAGAAATCGTGTGGTTCTAGAAAAATGTGGTGTCAGAAGTCGGTGAAAGTGAAAACAAAGGAAAGTGTGTTTAGGTGGTATGAACATATTAAAAGAATGGAATATGGTGAAAGTTGTGAAGAGTGTAGAAGCGTTTGCGAAGGCAGGAGGAGAGGAAGGCCGAGAAGGTGGATGGACTTGGTGAGTGATTGCATGATTAAACATGGTCTTCATCTGGGTGATGCGCGATAAGTAGCTGCAAGTAGATTGAAATAGAGGTGGTTTGTTTAGAATTATGCAAGTTCGGAACGGCTGCTTTTATTTTTGAGAATCCCTGGAGGCGCCATCACGCATGGCGTATGAAGCGCCGCAGGTGTGGAATCTAACGATGTTGGAGGGCGCTGATTCACCAGCGTGCGTGTGTGAATGGATGTGCACGCTTTTATATATACCTTTTCTCCACTTCACTACCTTTTGTTTTTTGCATCCGGGCTGTTTCAGCCTTTTTCATCCCAGCTCATTGGGAAATAAGATTTTTTTTATGTATGTATGTACAGCATGTATTATTATTATTTTCTTCTTTTTTTTCCAGACGATAGTTCTAACACAGATTGGCGAATCCTTCATGGGAAATCTGCTGCATTATTCTGCACTTTGAAATCGGCCCCAACACAACTTTTCAAAGCAAGCTCCGAAGCAAAGATCACGGGCTCTCTTCTCAGTTACTTGTCCTCAGACAGAGTTTCTTTGGTGGAGAATGGAGTGGTCGGAATAGGGTTCCTCATGAAATATCAGTTACTTGAAAATCAGAAGATTCAACCTAATGTGATCACGGCTTTTGCCAAGGTACTCCGTTTATAAATGGTTTTCCCCATTATCTAACCTAATAAGATGGAAGTAATGGTGAAGTTTAGTTAAATGCAACCTCAACATTGAAACTTTTCTTTACAGATGGTAAACAACTCGAGCAATGAAGTGAAGCAGAGTATGTGTCGGTCGTGTCAATACGTTGCAGAGGAGCTGAGGACACACAAAGGGGAGGACGCTTGTTTCCCTGCAGAAGTTGCTCGTCCGCTCCTGCCGATGCTCGTCAACGCGACGAAAGAGAAAAATCCCGTGGTCAGATCCGCTGCTGAGATGGCCCTCATCGCCATCCTCAGACTTAGAGACCAAAGTGATGCAGTCCAGGTTGGATATTTTTCATAAGTAACCTTTGCCTTAATAATAATTTGTAGTATCAGTCTCATTGTGATTTCCAATGTATAAAAATGCTTTGGTTTTAATGTTTCTTCTCAGACAATGCTTGCCTTATTGGACGGAGGAGCGAGAGAAGCGTTATCAGATGCAATCAATAAAATCTTAAGAAAGGCGTCCTACAGTACTGTGACAGAGAGTGAAATGGATCCTTCGCTTTTGACCTGACATTATTTAATTGAATGAAATTTTCACCCAACTTTTATTTTTTCTTCTTTATTCCGGAAAACATTGTGGAATTATATAAACTTTAATATATTAAAAACTGTTAAAAATATGATACTTAATAAAAACCTTATTGACGTGATGTATTTTTTCTTACCCGGTTTTGGTAAATCTAGTTTTCTATAAATTGCCTTCCGTAGTTCACTGGCCTGCCTTGCTTATCTTGTTATGCCAAGGGAGGCTTTGAAAGCTTGATCCATCGTCCAGACCTTGCTCGATACTCGAAGGAAAGTTTCCTTTAGAAAACTTAGAAGTAGCAAACGTTATATGTCAGAACGAATGAAAATGGACGATTCATTTTATGGACGACATTGAAAGAGTGATGCAGAGTATAATATAATGAATGGTGGACTTTACTTTACTTTATTTCAGTAACAACCACTGACATTCATTGCAGGCAACAAAAAATGTTGGCTGTCGAACGTGGTTGGATTTCGTAAATGAAACGCCGAGAAAGAAACGTACAATTGTACCGAAGACGGACAGAACTAAATGCGAGAGAAAGAGAGTAGAAACACCATGCACCCAATTCCTGATGCGTTTCATAACCACAACCTTCTGCAGAGATCTTTTAAAGAAATTTTTCCTTAGAGTATCGAGCAAGGTCTGGACATATCTGGCCAAGTCAGTGGCCTGGGAACCCCCTGTATCGAATCCTTCGAAGCACTCGGATAGTATACTTCCTCTTGAATCTTTCCATATACCATCTACTACGAAACTGAGTGTTGATGTCTTCCTTCGGGGAAACACTAAGAATCTTCTGAAGCCTCTAAGATTCATTATTCTGACCCTCTTTAAAATGTCATTAGTTTCCTCAAACAAAGCGTCTTCTCATCCCATCACCACGCCTGACATCTATCATCTTACTTCGGAAGCACCTACGTTCCTCTAGACCAGTTCTCAAACTGGGGTAGCGAGGGAATCTCAGGGGTTACGCGAAGAGGTCATGAAAATATAACCCTTTTAATTTTATATACGATTAACAAACGGCCACAAGTTACACGGTCGTAAAGAAAGTAAAAATCATGTGTGTCGAAAATCTAGAAAATCTTGTGAAAAAATAGAAGGGGTACAGAAGAAATAGTTTGAGAACCGCTGCTCTAGACGTTTCTCCTAGGGAGGCCATAAATAATCTTAATTTGGTACTATGACTATTTTATAGTGGAATATCGAAGGGTTATGAACAAACTGGGAAGAATTACAATGTCTCCTTTTGAAATACAGGGTGTCCATAAATGTTTACCCTGAAAACAGTATGCTCTCGTTTTAATGACGAATCTTACATCTGTTTTCTTTTTACAGGTGATCTCGTACACGCATAGAGTTTCTGTGCTGGTGTGTTTCGTCTACCACATTCGCCGCTAGGAGCGCTGTAGTAGCTGTTCAGTTCAGTTCAGCTCAGCATTGACGAGGATAATGACTTCTTGTTATGTGTCTGCTTTTCAGACGAGGCTACGTTTCATCTTAGTGGTAGAGTCAACAGACACAATGTGCGTATTTGGGGATCGGAAAACCCACGTGCCGTAAGGGAGCATATTCGGGGCAGTCCGAAGATCAATGTCTGGTATGGACTAATGCATGACCAGATAATTGGTCCTTTCTTCTTCGCTGAGAACACTGTTTCCGCAACTGTGTACCTGGATATGCTCACCAATTACGCCATCCCCCAACTGCCGGACAGGCAGCCAACTGTCATCTTCCAACAAGATGGGGCACCCCCCCTCATTGGGCGCATGTTGTTCGTGAAACTCTCGACGCAACATTTCCAAATCGTTGGATTGGCAGGGACGGGCCAATCCCATGGCCCCCCCAAGATCACCAGACATTATCCCGCTGGATTTCTTTCTCTGGGGTCATGTTAAAGATTTGGTTTATGCAACAGTTGTTCCAGATATCAGGACATTGCGAGAACGCATTACGGATGTAATTGCAACAGTTAACGCACAAATGTTGGAAAATGTGTGGCACGAGTGTGAATAACGTTAAGACATTTTACGTGCCACTAGGGGTGCACATGTGGAAGCTTATTAAGTTCATTAACTATGTATCAAAACTTTGTATGTTTATCTACTTATGATTAAAACTGTGTTTGAATACGAGTGTTTATTTAAAAGTTATAGCATGCTTTAATGAGGGTAATCATTTATGGACACCCTATACAATCCCGTGTTTGTATACAAGAAACACGTTTGGGCAATCAGACTCCACCTCAGAAGGGATACTGTCGGATACTTCTTTTTTTCCAGAACCAGGGCAAGGACACCATGTCGGAGTAGCTCGTTTAGTGTGAAATGACGTTCCTTGTTCTTTCATCCTTCACACCGCCATTCAGACCGCTGCATGTCAACTCTAAAACTTTTACAGTGTTTCAACTACACACCTCCGGGCGGAGTGATATTCATTCACCGATTTACAGAACTGCTTGATCAACTTCCACCACCTTTCCTTCTCATGGGAGATTTTAATAGTTGTTTGGGAAAACTTGTATGAATGTCTAGGACAACAGAATTTTCTCCCTTTTATACAGCTATCCCCTTGCCATCCTCAATACTGGATGCCAAGCTCCTTTTCACTCAAAATAACAACCCAACAAGCACAGTTTATTTGGATTAATACCCATTACAACTTTATATACAAATTCCTTCCAATTTAACGCAAAGAAAAATTCTTAGTTAACTTTACTATGTATTTTTAACCAGCATCGGCAGCCAATAAGCTTGTTGAACTCAAGATTCATTGCTAGAAATATGGTTTTCTTCTCGTTGAAACTACGTTTTTCGGAATTGTAGTAGTAACCAACAGTAACGGCAAAAAGAAAAAATCTAGAACTGTGATATCAAAATGGAGTTGATTGCTGAGAAGAGCAGTTCATACCCTGGTTGCTCTTAGCCTTTCTCCGCTCTCGTATTCATTATAGTTCGAGTTGCCGCGTTTCATTCAGGCAGGTTCGTTAGGATACCAGTATACTTTTATGTCTTGTCCCTTAAAGGGTTTTACTGTCAACGTTTCGGACATCTTCGATGTAATTGTCGTAGTTCTGCTAATAATTCACCTTGCTGCAAAAGTTCAAGACTGTCATTCGGAAGATTGGTGCGCCAATTCCCTATATTGCACTCTGAAGAATCTCATTAATCTTCATCGGATTGCCCAACATTTCTTTTAAGGAAACGAGGATATACCTTTTCTCTGGTTCAAATTCAGGATAGGCTTTAGTTTTTTAAAGCCGTTATTCCTAAAAGGTGTGCCGCGAAATATTGTGCGGTCTCTTTTTTACTGACAAAAATAATAACTCCTTTTTTTATATATAACTGTTGTAGACAATTTGGGAAAATTGTGTGCCGTCACTTTTAAATCTTTGTGAAAGTGTGGCATGAAACAAAAACGCTTGGGAACTACTGCTTGAAATAACCCTTAAGTCGATTTCTTCCTCTTTCACAGACTGTCTTGTCCATTTTGTCAGTTGTATTGTTGCCAGTTGTTAAAAATAAAGGGTGCTAGTATCTGTGATAAGAATAATTATAGGCTAATAGCACTTGCTAGTATACTTTCTAAAGTGTTAGAATAAAAACTTTGAGCCACAGTGATCCAAGTTAACTATAAATATTATGGAACCCGACGGACGAGTGGCCCTAATAATTTTTTCTTTCCTCACTTATCAGAATCTCTCCGCGATTAACTTCCTCCAAGAGGAGTCTTCTCTTAATGCCTGCCATACTACTATTTCGTTAACTTCAAAAGGGTATGACGAAGTTTGTTGTGAAGTCCATAAATTCACTACAAGTACTTCCTCTTCGACTACATGAGCTTGAAGGTCGTAAGCGAAGGAAAGTTTTGTTGGATGCCTGCTCACGTTGCGACACGGCGACGAGGATGCATGGTACACATTTACTTTGTTTCATCCCTCGTACCTTTATACTACTATCAGATTTTGTACATCTCGCAGACCAATTTCTCAATCCTTTCCTGCTTCTTACTCTCTAGGAAAGATGGTTGGATAAATCAGTTTAGGAGTTTGATTTTCTGAACAATCATTATTGTAACACCTATTTTCAGATTTGAAAGTAAGTTGGTTTAATTTTTACTTTGAGACGACGTACTGGAGTTCATTTGAGATCTGTAGGCGAAGCATTACTACCTCAACACCTCAATTTTGCACTTTCAAACGGCTCTTGGTGTTGCCCGACGTACGGAAACGGGTTCACTATTTGACACTTATTAATATCGCCTTTAATTCCTACTCAAACTCAACCATCCCCATAAAAGCTGTTCACTTCATTCCACTACTTTCTAACACTATGCAATTTGTCTTACTTATAGAAGTAGGAAAATGAAAAATCTATTTATATCTATTGAAGAACTTTATTCACAAGTATAAGTACAGTCCAACAAAACTTACAAAAAGACATCATTTAATATGAACATTTTGATGAATATTGACTCAACAGAGCTGGTTTGTATTTACAGACAGTGTATCATATTTATACAATATGTACCCATATTGAGAAGTCCAGGCATTATTCTAAGCTCACCCTACGGCTCCATTACTTTGATTTCTTTTAGGTGGAGAAAGTAAATAATTTAATGCCAGGTTGCCTATTTGGACTTGACAGGGCATATAAACATAATCACCCAACTTCTCTGAAGTATCTAAAATTATTCCAAGCCAAACTTTATCATTATACTTGCAAGTAACATATTGGCCAGTCTTTGTCTTCATCGTCATTGTTCACTGGCAGATTGTCCACATCCTGTTCAGTTCTACTAATTCTGAATAAACTAGAATTCTCTGGAATAGTATCTGAAGTCTGATAAGTCTGTATCTGATTCTTTGACCTTGGTACAATTCTGTGGTATCCTCTTGCTGCTAAAGTTTCATCAAACCTACTAGACAGATGTGGTTTATTAGCCGCAACTTGCTCTTCTGAAACAAAGAAAAATTTGATCACATGAAAGTGCTTGATGCATAAATTATAAAAAGCTGTTGGTGTCAAAATGTGACCAGCATCAGTTCGTTGCAAACTAGCCTTTGTTACACCCCTTTTGACAGTTCCTCCAATACCATCACAAGCATTTTCGTCGTGACTAGTAGCAAAGAAATTCCACTTAGCCTTCAAACCAAAATCCTGTTTAGGATAGCACAGATTGCTGAAATTAAATCCGTAGCCATCAGAAAAATAATATACTTTTTGTACATTGAGGAATTGTTCTTTTACATTCTTCATCAAATGTTGCTGGAAAGTGTAAAGTGCTGAAGTTGTATGCTCAAGACAGTCACTAATGAAGTAGTAACTAGTGTGATTTAATTCCCCTTCCTTGTTTTTATGATACACTACAAATGGGTGGATTGTCACCTGATCATCTGTCCAGTGGAAACTCTGAGGTGCATATCTGTTAATTAATTTGAATAGTTTTCAGCACAATCTCGTGGTACAAGAATTTCTTCATGATGAAGATTCTGTTTCAATGTTTTCATATACTGACTCTGACTTTTGCGATGTAGTGATGACTAGTAAGAGATCATTTCTGAAAGAGTTTCAATGAACTCGTCTCCGTTTCTTATACTAACACAATCAGATTTGCCTACACACAACCAACTTACTTCATCATCTTCACAGAATACCTTTGCTTTAGATATCGTATGTTCTCTCAATGTTTTACCTTTACTATACTTGGGAACTTCAGGAAGAATGCCAAATAAACTTTTCAAATATCTGGCTTTGTCAACAAAACATCAAGTTGCACCAAAAAACTCTTGCGTCTTTGAAATTGTAAAAGGTGACAGAGTAGACTAAGTATTTGAAGACGTCATTGATAGGAAGATGTAGAATTGAATTCTTCCTCTAGATTAAACAGGAGTGCCCCGTATCTGTAAAAAAAGAGAGAGACACATAAGTAGCTAGTTTTAACTTGTTCTGTCGTGTTGCATAACACGAGTTCATTTGGAATAAGTTGAAACTAAACAAAATTTAGATTAAATAAATTTGTAATATAATCAAATTCAATCAAAGTAACTTTGATATTATAAATATAAGTTAACCGATCTGCTGTGTCACAGTTATGCTTCATATTTAGCACTTGTATATGTAAATGCACATATATTAAAGCTAATTGAAAGGTTCTACGAGTATATCAGTTTCACAATTTCTTACCTTTCGACGTTTTTCTCCATTAAATTGGATTTTCTTGGATAGTCCGGCATCATCTGAAACTTTTGATAAAAATGTTTCTTCTGACCTTCTTTTTAGATTTAGAAATAATGAACCTCTCTCATATTTTTCAGAAGCCATATTTGACTTATTGCTGGTATTCAAGCCATCTGAAAATGAAGTTTCGTACCATCAGACATTTAGAAAAGAAACTTTTGTAGTATTGCATGTTCTATCTTTGATATACTTTCAATCTTGTTTATTAATATGGCATTTCTTTGAATACTTGCATAAATTCAGTGGGGTGACAGCAAGTTGTTCAAGAGTTGTGTTGAGTTTTTCTCTATTAATTTCTACTTCATCATCATCATCACCACTAATTGAATGTTTTGCTGGAGACTTGTGAGGTGTAGAAGCTTCACTTGAACTTTGTTTTGAGGTTCTGAATAAATTATGTTGGTTGATTTTTCAAGCAATTTGTACAAACTAGTGACGAATGACAAACTATATTCAGGATCACTATTTTCTACCACAACATTTGGAAGTGCTATCAAACTTTTCAAGATTGGCATTTTAGGTCTTTTAAAAGGGTCACAACAGCGGTTGAGATAGTTTTTATGCATTTTCGTATTAAAACACTTTCATAAACCTCAAACAAAAAGATGAGCAAGACAAAAAAAGATGAATAAAACAAAATGATTATTCCTAACTCACAACTAATGAGTTTGGAATGTCAAATATTTGCCATATAATTGAAGTGAGTGAATAGCAGTGCTTCACCGGCGCTTCAACTGCTAAGTCATATCGCGCCGAAACTAAAGTAAAGAGAGAACACAAGGAGATGGGGTAAGGAAGACTTTGAGGGAGTAACAGCTAAAGAAAAGTTGTGAGAGAGAAGAGTAAATGCACTATGAACAGTAAAGGGCGGCAGAAATTACACCCTAAGTCATATTAAATAGAGCAGAAGGCCAGTTTGACGGACAAAGGAGAAAAGTGTGTCCTTTGGTATAGGCGTGGAGTCACCCAACAAAAGAGTAAGAGTGGAGCCTGAAGGGCAAAAAGGGAGGAACTGGGAGCGAGCGATGGCAAAGGCAGGCCAAACCAAGAGCAAATGTGGAATGGAGAGGAATGCCGCAAGGGCAGGAAGGGGAAAAATCTCCGTCATAAGATGCCCATGCGTGAGACTAGTATGACCGGTGCGTAGGCGCATCAGAGCGGTTTCTAACCGTCAATCACGCTGACAGGAGGAAGGCTGACGAATCGTGGGTTTCAACCCCTCAAGGAATTCCCGGACACATCCTCCCACTGACGCTGCCACCGCCGAAGGAGTGCATCCCTGAAAACCCTCGTGAAGTCCGACGCCGGGAGAGGCATGTTAGGGTCGAAAGGCAGGGAGGACACCTCTCTTGCCGCAGCGTCCGCGCGTTCGTTGCCCGGAACACCAACGTAGGAAGGTACCCAACAAAAGAAGACTACCTTACGGCGTGATGAAAGAAGGACCAGCCAGTATTGGATCTGTCGCACCAATGGGTGCGGTCCCTGCGGAGAAACACAAGAGAGGATAGGGCCTCAAGAGCGCTACGGGAGACAGAATAACTAATGAAAGATGTAAAAGGGAGCTAAGAAAGAAACGGAAGGGCCAAGAGAATAGCTGAGAGTTCCGCTGTAAAGATGGAAGCTGCTGGGGGTAGGGATAATGATTTAATTTCCGATGGGAAGACAGCCGCGCAACCCACTCCAAGTGGCGAGCGAGAGCCGCCAGTGAACACAGGGATAGTCAGCATGGGAAGAGGAGTGGGATAGAAATAGTTGTCGAAGGGCTGACGGGTGGGACTGTGACTTCGGTACAGTAGAAAGAAGGGAGCAGATACGTAGGGGGTAAAAGGTCCACGGGGGTTAGGTAGATGGGGGAGAGGAGGGCACTCGCCCCTCCACCCCCAGAGAAGACAGGGCAGGGGCCATTCGAAGACCAAACAGTCGGATCAAGTGAGGATGACGGTCAAAGCATGCCGAAGTGGAAGGGCCGAAGAGGGATTGGAAGACCAGGCTGGAAGAAAACTGCCGAACACGAAAGAGGTATTTTAGACCCTCTAAGGTACGGTGGGCATCCAACGGGAGATGGCCACTTTCTGCATAAAGACTGACAATAAGAGAAGATCGGAATGCGGCAATGCTGATGCGCACCAGGGAGCGGATCGGGTCCAGCATGCGGAGAGCGGAGGAATAGGCCTGACAGCTATAATCTAACTTACTTTGGACCAGGGAGTAGTAGAGCCGCCAAAGGGTATGGCGGTCAGCATGAAAGAGGAACTTGAGAAGGGTAAAAGTTTGAAGGCACAAAGCCTTCAGAGACTTCAGGTGGAGAATCCAGGAGAGGCTGGAATCAAGGAGACCCAGAAATCTAGTTTCGGGGACAATGGGGAGTGGCGATCCATGAAGAGAGAGAGAGTGTTACAAGGAGTTACAAGGAAAAGAAGTACCTCAAAAGGCCTTGCGGCCCATACCGAGGAGGTACCAATGGCAACGGGAGCCAGGGAAAATTTTGTACACACTCAAATGGCGTGCAAGATTTGGTCTAACCTTTTCTTGAACTGATCCACAGAGGAACTGTTCACAACTTCTGAAGGTAACCTGTTCCACGTGTCACAGATCTTATACGTAAAGTAATTCCCACACACACTAGTCCTAAACCGTTTCAAATCCAACTTCCAACCATTGTTGCGAGTTGGGTTATCATTTAAACTAAACATGCTTCTAAAATCGACATCGTTGAACCCGCGTAAGAGCTTGAAAACCTCGATCAGTTGACCGCGCAGCCTCCGAGTTTCAAGCGAAAACAAGTTCAGGGCGCGTAACCGTCGATTGTAGCCCATATGCCTAACGGATGGGATTAACTTTGTGGCCCTCGCCTGCACTCGCTCCAGCCTCACAATATCTTTCCTGAGGGTGGACGACCAGAACTGCACAGCATATTCCAGGTGCGGCCGAACAAGGGAATTGTAGAGAGAGAGCACAATCTCCTTGTTCCGAAACTGAAATTGCCTCCTGATATAACCCAATAGTTTCTGGGCTTTATTTTCCACCTCTACGCACTGTTTCGTAAACTTAAGGTCGCTGCTAATTAGCACACCCAAGTCCTTTTCTAAATCAGTCACCTCGATATGACTCCCCAACATCGAGTAGTCCGACTTGGGATTGGCGTAGCCAATGTGCATCACTTTGCATTTACCCAAGTTAAACGGCATTTGCCATTTTTCGGACCACTCTCCTATCCTACCTAGGTCCGCGCGCAGTTCCTCGATCGCTTCGGGCGTCCCAACATTGGCCCCAAGCTTGGTGTCATCAGCGAATTTGGCGATCCGACTGACGATGCCACCGTCGATATCATTTATGTAAATGATAAACAACAGCGGCCCCAAAACGGAACCCTGAGGAACCCCACTAGTGACCGAGGCCCAACCCGAACTAGACCCTTTAATTACAACCCTCTGCCGCCTATTCTTCAGCCAGTTTTCTACCCACCTACTTATTTCCCCACCGATACCCAGCGCGCGCACTTTCGCCATTAGCCGGCGGTGAGGTACCTTATCAAAGGCTTTCTGAAAGTCGAGATAAAGTATATCAATCGCCCTACTCTTATCATACTCACCCAACATGACGTGGAAAAAGTCGAGCAAGTTGGTGAGACACGACCTATGCCGTCTAAACCCATGTTGGGAGTCCACAAGCAGCTTGTAGGAATCCAAATGGTCAACGATCCTATCCGCTATTATCCCCTCTAATAATTTACCTACAACTGAAGTGAGACTAATGGGACGATAGTTCCCTGGACTTTCGTGATCCCCTTTCTTAAAGATAGGGGTCACGTTGGCTTCCCTCCAGTCACCAGGCACCTGGCCCGTTTCCAACGATTTGTTGAAGACTGTAGCCAGGTGGGGAGCTACCTGGTCGCGCACCTCCCGCAACACTCTGGGGAGAAACTGGTCTGGCCCAGGAGCCTTAAACGCGCTGTTTGTCTATTCCATCGGCAACGACTGTCGCGGTACATCGAACACTATCCAGGCCAGCACCTTCGTGCCTCACGCCTGGATCGGGGATGATGCGGGTGTCCTCCCTGGTGAACACTCCCGCAAAGTACTCATTAAGCACATTAGCGATGTCCGCGTCGGAGGTCCGCAGAACGCCGCTTCGGTCCTTTAACGGATCTATCATGCTTCTAATGGGCTTTCTACTATTAACATAACTGAAGAACTCCTTAGGGTTCCCCTTGCAGAGGCTTGCCACCCGTAGTTCTTCGTTACGTTTCGCTAGTCTAACCTTTGCCTTCACTTCCCTACACAGGCGGACATACGCTTCAGTGTTCTCGTGGGAACGATTGGCCTTCGCCCTCCTATACGCTACTTTCCTATTTCGGATAGCCAAAGCGATGTCACGATTGAACCACTTAGGCTGCGTTGAAGCAGGTGTGACCGGTTTTGAGGGTATGGCAGCAGACTGCAGCACCATAAACTCGTCCCGGAATGCACTCCACACCCGCTCAACATCGCCGCCGACCTCTAACCCCATCTCACCTCCGCTATCCCTGAGGCTAACAAAGTCCGCCCGCCGGAGATCGAGCTTACTGCCTCTCGAGTTACTACGCTTCACCCGAGGGACGCGCACACGGAACCTAATCAGACCGTGATCACTCCCGCCCAACGATTCGTCAACGGTGAGGCCAGTGACGAGGTTGTCTTCGGTCGTGAATACTAAGTCTAGGACGCTTTCGCCTCGTGTAGGCTCGTTGACCCACTGAGTGAGGAAGTTCTCATCAGCAAAGACAACTAGCCTCCTCCCTTCAGCATCAGCAGTCCTGTCTTCCCACTTTATGCCGCGACAGTTGAAGTCTCCTAAAACTACACACACCCTATCACCTAGCAGGCTACTGAGTTCGGAGTACAGGGCTGTATCCTCCTCGAGGAGGAAATGCGGAGGTCTGTACACCAAGATTAACCTATAGTTCGTCCCCCCAACGTTCAGATCGACACCAAGCAGCTCCCGTTCCGATCGGAACTGGCAGTCAACCGGACTCAACGTGTCCCTGACGTATATTAGTACCCCACCCCCTCCCCACGGGTGCGGTCTTTGCGAAACATTCTATACCCGGGAATTTCGAACTCCCCAACGTAGTCCCTACGATCAGTATGAATCCAGGACTCGGTGATAGGAACGATATCCTGGTATTCTGATGCTAAGAGCGCCCGTAGCTCGCAAAACTTGTTCCTAATTGACCTAGCATTAAAAAGCATTGCACGGAGGGAGCCTTCCCTATTCTGACCGCCCCCTAGCACGACCCGTTTCCCAAACAGCCAGGGCTGTCGGGAGTTGAAGAGCGCCTCACTAACGAGGGGGCAACTTCCGCAGGAGACTGAGCCCCCTCCAACGTAGGAGGAGGGTCACCCACCTGTACTTCGACGCACCCTTCAGTTGAAGGTACGTCCGCCACCGGCTCATCCTCATCTCTCCCCGGTGGGGGCCCATCATCTCCCCGGACTCGACCTCACCATTCTGTATAGGTGCCGGTCGAGCAGCGCGCCTAGCACACCTTTACCCTTGTTATTGAGGTGGACACCATCCCTCTGGTAAAGGTCCCACCTACCCGAAAATGCATCGAAGGGGGTCAATAAACTTCACGCCCAGCGGAACGCACAAGTCTTGTACCCTCTCATTGATGCCAATGACCTTACTGAGCGCGTGGTCACTGGCATTCATTCGCGGTAAAATACCCATTAACATTCCCCTGTCTGTCTTCAGTTTTAGATCATCCGCAAGAGACATGATCTCGGTGATGATCCCTTCTGTAAGACCTACACCACCGCCTTTGAGGAACAGGTCATTGCCACCAGCGTGGACAACAATCGCAGTCCTCCGACTAGCCACGCGCACCTTCTCTACCTCCTTCCTTAAGTGCGCCGTTCCCCGCCCAGGTAAGCACCTTACCTTCCTCCCATCCCGGTTTGCAGAAGCAAAGTACTTCTCCTGGACCCTGATCTGCGAGTCCCCAATCAAAACGGTGTCTTCCTCTTCGAGCACAGGAGACTAAAGCGGTTAGAGGTCTTGACAGGGGCAACTGGAGTCTCAGGCTTCGGCTTCGCAGCCTTCTTACCCGAGACCTTTCGAAATCCGTCGCCACCCATACACGCAGTTACACCACCCGACCCACCCGACTGGTAGCTACATCCTTCGGTTTCTTTGGGCCATCAGTAGGCCCCTTCCCACCCTTCTCTATCGATCCCTTCCCACCCTTCTCTATCAGCCCCTTCTTTGCGCCCTCCCTTTGTTCTAGATACTTAATCTTACAGTTTAAATCTGCTGGTGTGTTTTTAATTTGATCTTGTCCACTGGGTTGGATTTCCAGTGCTACGACCCTAGCTTCAAGCTTTTTTTACTAATTCCTTTAGCTCTTTAACTTCCTTTTCGTGGTTGTCTCTAAGTTTACAAAACAAACATACATTAAGGGATGTGATATCGCTGATACTACCCTCAGGGAAGTCAACGCACCAATGATTAACTTTACATTTAAAGCATTCTGCTTTCAATTTAGCTGGCCCTGCCATATTTTTTTTTTAATTTTTTTTTCTGAATACTCTGAATAAGATAAAGCGTTCTAGCAATGAAAACTATCCAAAAACGTTCTGACCAGTATATAAAAAAGGGGGGGGGGGAATTCATCCCGCGCGTAGACGCATCCACCTATTTGCAAGTGACGTTCATCCCTTCCAGAAGACTACACCTCTCCTGCTGCCGCACCGACCAAAGGTCTCCCCAGGGCCGGACAGTTCCAAACGTGTCGCAGCTACCAACTGACAAACACTCGCGACGCAGGCGTCACGGATTTTCCGCCAGGAGCGACAGCGAGATGCAGCCCCTTATTAAGTCTTACTAGTCACTCACAAGCGGCCAGACTCTTAGAATCCAGTGTTCAAGGGATATCCCACTAGACCCAGAGGCTACGCCCGAGACTTTACGCTGGCCTGGCAGCCACTGGGCAGTAAAGCTCTCTCACCTCAGAGCAGTACAGCCAAGCACCATCAATTGGTCACCAAAGAACGGTCGCAGGGGACTGGTCAGGCCATTACGCGTTAGGAATGGGCTTAACGGAGCACTAGCCACACTCCATTCATCGCGCCCCTACGCCTGGGACCCCTCCATCCCAGTCTCTCACAACCTACGAGCGTTAAATGGTGTTATTTATAGAGGTTCCAAAGCCTCTCTTCCCACGCATGAGGTAGCAGTAGGGTCCTAATAGTAAAAGAAGAGAAAAAGACTTAGTACTAAAAGTTTTTTTTTTTTTTTTTTTTTTTTTTTTTTTGCAGTCAGAGGAGAACAACCTTAACGTAAGCTAAAAGGACAGAGTAGGGATGGGATGGGGTCCTAGTAACCCACGAGACGGGATTGTGCAAAATACTTCACCCGCCCTCCCGAAAGAGAGAGAGAACCTAAAGGAACTGGCAGCCAGTTCCTCTAGAATCCCACGACTCGGGACCGGAGGACTGTCACACCCCAAGTATAAAGTTTACTACATCAGGAAGAAATGTTTATAACCTTTATACCCCCTGCAGTGTTTTTATAACCTTTATACCCCCTGCAGAGCCTTTATACCCCCTGCAGAGAGAGAGAGAGAGTTACAAGGAGTTACAAGGAAAAGAAGTACCTCAAAAGGCCTTGCGGCCCATACCGAGGAGGTACCAATGGCAACGGGTGCCAGGGAAAATTTTGTAAAAGTTTATTTTTCTTTCAACTATCCTAGCAGTAGTAGAAAACTGGATAGAAAAGTAGAAGGCTCTCTCCCCACCCTCCGCTCCCTCCCTGCCAGAGGCAGGTACGGAAAAAGGTTGAAGAAAATACCTTGACCCTGGAAAAGTAGCCAAGGAAATTTTACAGGAAAGTGGAGAATATATAAATAGCTCTATATTTAGTTTGCTCACATGAGAGTATTCAGTACTTTGTCTAGCCTATTTTTAAACACATTTACACTTTGACTGGAAACAACCTCTGAGGGAAGTTGGTTCCAGATATTAACTATTTTATAGGAAAAGAAATTTCCGCAGACTGAGGTCCTAAATGTCTTTACACACTCAAATAGTGTGCAAGATTTCGTCTACCCTTTTCTTGAACTGATCCACAGAGGAACTGTTCACAACTTCCGAAGGTAACCTGTTCCATGTGTCACAGATATTATACGTAAAGTAATTCCCACACACACTAGTCCTAAACCGTTTCAAATCCAACTTCCAACCATTGTTGCGAGTTGGGTTATCATTTAAACTAAACATACTTCTAAAATCGACATCGTTGAACCGGCGTAAGAGCTTGAAAACCTCGATCAGTTGACCGCGCAGCCTCCGAGTTTCAAGCGAAAACAAGTTCAGGGCGCGTAACCGTCGATTGTAGCCCATATGCCTAACGGAAGGGATTAACTTTGTGGCCCTCGCCTGCACTCGCTCCAGCCTCTCAATATCTTTCCTGAGGGTGGGCGACCAGAACTGCACAGCATACTCCAGGTGCGGCCGAACAAGGGAATTGTACAGTGAGAGCACAATATCCTTGTTCCGAAACTGAAATTGCCTCCTGATATAACCCAATAGTTTCTGGGCTTTCTTTTCCACCTCTACACACTGTTTCGTAAACTTAAGGTCGCTGCTAATTAGCACACCCAAGTCCTTTTCTAAATCAGTCACCTCGATATTACTACCCAACATCGAGTAGTCCGACTTGGGATTGGCGTAGCCAATGTGCATCACTTTGCATTTACCCAAGTTAAACGGCATTTGCCATTTTTCGGACCACTCTCCTATCCTACCTACGTCCGCACGCAGTTCCTCGATCGCTTCGGGCGTCCCAACATTGGCCCCAAGCTTGGTGTCATCAGCGAATTTGGCGATCCGACTGACGATGCCACCGTCGATATCATTTATGTAAATGATAAACAACAGCGGCCCCAAAACGGAACCCTGAGGAACCCCACTAGTGACCGAGGCCCAACCCGAACTAGCACCTTTAATTACAACCCTCTGTCGCCTATTCTTCAGCCAGTTTTCAATCCACCTACCTATTTCCCCACCGATACCCAGCGCGCGCACTTTTGCCATTAGCCGGCGGTGAGGTACCTTATCAAAGGCTTTCTGACGTGGTTGTCTTCGGTCGTGAATACTAAGTGAGGAAGTTCTCATCAGCAAAGCCAACTAGCCTCGGCGGCGGCGACAAAAGTACATCACCACCGTTTTAGAAGGGGAAATCGAAACCCGTCATCTGTGGCCCATCTCGAGACCAAATCCAGGTCCCGCTGGTATTTGCCATTAGAAATTATGAAAGCAGTATTGAATATTCATCACTTTTCACTGCATTGCCACCACTGAAAAATATACCCTGAATTCAGCTACAGTGTCGAGCTAATTTAGCAATTTATACCATTGATTTTGATTCAGCTGTCTTCTAAGTAGATAGTAAATTTTTTTTGAAGTATAAATGCTGACATTATATATATATATATTATATATATATATATATATATATATATATATATATATATTATTACAGTAGGTAGATACATATATCATGAAACTGTCATATATTCTTCAGTGGCCTATATTTACATATGTACATAATTTTATTGTAACTGAGCTATATATTTGAACGAGTTGATTCTAGGCCAAATTGTGGATTTTTCAGTGAAATCAGCAATATTCAAATGTAAAAATATCCCCTTTATATGCTAAAAAAAGTTCTCATTTCCACTGATGGTGTATGCTCAATCGTACTCAATTGATCAATTTTATTCAAAGAAAAAATAACTTTTTCGTATCAAAGGGGGAGGTCCCCGAAAAGATATCTAACTTTTTATTCATTAACTCTAGGTGTTTTTTGTTCTTAAAATGATTTATTTTCTGGGAAATTGCCTTTCATATGCACTTTAAATCATTCTTCAATCTGAATTAGGAACCGAGATATGACAATTCGAAATTTAATAGTACAGTAGACCTTCTTTATTTCACGGTCTGATATTTCGCTTTCTTTATTTCGCGGTAATATAGATAAATTCTATATATTGTAATATATAGAACGATATATCGCGAAACAATATTTCGCGGTCCCAATCTTGCGAAATGCGAGATTGGGACCGAGAATTACAGCAAAATATACTTGACTTAAATGACTTAGTAAGGGATCTGTCTGAACTTTTGGCATCAAGACTGAAACAATGGAATTTGGTTGATGGAGATGTTCGGATAACATCCTTTCGAAAAAGAAGTTCCTATGTTTCATGCTATTTCAAACCTGTGAATCATTTATGCTTCTGCTTTGATATAAGTTTATTTTCCTTCTTTGATATACAGCATGATCCCAGACAGGGGCGTCTTTTTATTGGTTCATCTAAGAGCAGTTTAAAAGCGGTTCTTTTGCACAATGGTAACAACTACCCAAGTGTACCAACTGGACACGATATTCACCTGAAAGAGTTATATGAAAACATTGGTGATTCTTCTTAATGCTGTTAGTTATGAAAACTAAAACGATCTATCTACCACCACTTCATATAAAGCTCGGTTTCATGAAAAATTTTGTGAAGGCCCTGAACAAAGACTGTCGTGGATTTCAGTATGTGTGACAAATTCTCAAGTATTATTGATGCTAAATTGAGAGGAGGAATTTTCATTGGGCCTCAGATAAGAACTCTTCTAAATGCTGATGAATTTCTGGACCACCTTGAAAATGAATTTTGTGCTTGGAATTCCTTCACGAGTGTGTGCCAGAATTTTCGTGGCAGTCATAAAGTTGGTAACTATAACATACTCATCAAAGAACTTCTAAATGTTTATAAAGACCTAGAAGCTCATATCTCTCAAGATTCACTTTTTGCACAATCATGATTTTTTTTTCTGAAAATAAATCGTCATGTGTCTGATAAGCACAGAGGAAGAACCCACCAGGATATATTAAAAATGGAAGAAAACTTTAAGGGACGATGGGCTCCTCACATGATGGTTGACTTTTGCTGGATGCTGAGAAGAGATAAATCAGGTGCTGAATTCAAACGAAAATCCAAAAAAAATCATTTCTGAACATCCAGTATATAAATATAATCATTGTGAAATATACATGCAATGAAATTTACACATTGCAATTTGTTCAATTTTAAAGTAAATAGTAACTGAAATGCTTTGAAAATTCATAATCTTTTACATAATGAGCCAAATTTTGGACTGTGTGTAAAATTTGCTCTGTAGTGGGGTCAGAATTCCAAAAATTCTGACCTGATACAGCAAAAACATTGTCAAATTAGTAATGAGCACCCAAAAATTTTTTTTGTTTTGTTAACCAGTGTTATCGGTTAATGCATTGTTTTCATTCTTCAAAGGTATGATAGTCGCATCTTAATTCGTCTTTTGTCAAAATTATAGAAATATTTTGAGTTAACCTTTATCGCTTCTACAGCGTCGTTTTCTTTCTCTGTATGGTTCTCAATTAGACCTGTATGGTGTAGTATAATTCAACGGTCGCCAAACCCCGGCTCGCGAGACAATTTTGGTTTTTATTGTATTTATCATAAAAGACAAAATTCATAATACAAATATAATTTTTTTTTCACAAAAAAATATGAAAAAAAAACAAGGAAAAATTGAATTGACAATAAAATGCGTCATGGTACGACAATTTCTTTTGTGTGACAGGCACTAAGCGGAATAATTACATAATTAACACCAATCGCCACTCACCAGTGTCCAGTACCCCTCGAGCCGCGTGTAGTAACGAGTGTGTTTTAAAATTGGCTTCTTAGATCAAATAGTGGCTATTTTTCTCAGCTATACAAGTGAAAGTTATACAACCCCTTAGTTGATTAAAATGACTGAGCAGACGAAGTGTAAGAAACAGAAATATGAAGAAAATAGTTTTTAAACAGGAGTGGGAGAAGAGCTTTGCCTTTACTGTTAAGGGTGGGAAACCTCTCTCTCTTATCTGCCACGTGGCACTCAATCACTTTAAAGCCAGTAACTTAAAGCGTCGTCATGAAACTAACCATAAAAAATTTATTACAGAATTTCCTCCCAAATCAGAATTGCGGAAGACTAAGTTAATGTTGAAATCTAGCTAGTTGCCCAACAAACTGTACTTTCATCATTGTGTAAGACAGCTGACTTTACTGAAGCTAGTTTTGTTATAGCATGGAATATTGCTCGTGCTTAACTTCCCTACAGTAGTGGAGAATTTGTGAAGAAGAATATTGCCGATGTTACTGCAATTCTCGCTCCAGATAACACAAAGCTTCGAGAACAAATAGCAAGTATTTCTATTTCCCGCCACACTAGAGAGACGTATTTCCTAGATCAGTGCTGAAATTACATGCTCGTTGCAGAGTGATTTGAAGAATTCTGTTGCATTTAGTGTGGCCCTCGATGAATCCACAGATATTAAAGATAACCCTCAACTGGCGATATTTGTTCGTTATGTTACTGGCGATGGAAATGTGAAAGAAGAACTCTTGGACTTAATGACCCTAAGAGAAACCACCAGAGGGGTTGACATAAACGTACTTGACGAGGCATTATCAAATGCTCAAGTACTAGGCTGACCATACGTACCGTTTTTTTTATATTTCCTCGCCGTCCCGTCGTTTTAATAAAAATGTCAATTTTGTCCCGTTTATGTACTTACTTTTTCATGAATACAGATTATTACATAACCCCCGTCCCTTTTTTGCCATCCCAATGTCCCGTTTTTTGTCTCAAGGAAATATGGTCAGCCTATCAAGTACCATTAAATAAACTTGACAGTGTTGCAACAGATGGAGCACCAGCTATGGTGGGACAAAATGTACGCCTAGTTGGGCTCTTGATACGCGATCCCAAGTATCCTGTCTCTCTTTATTCACTGTATCATTCACCGTGGTCATTTGGTAAGCAAGTACTTTAGTTATGACAGTGTTATGAAACTATAAGATCACGAATGGGTGCAGGATCTGATGTTTTTTACTGATGTAATACAACACCTTCAAAATCTAAATTTGGCACTTCAGGGAAAGGATAAGGTAATTTCTGACCTTACACAGACAGTTTTCAGAATAAAATAAAGCTCTTCCAAAAAGACCTAGTAACAAAAAAATTTGACCACTTTCCCCCTCTGAAAAACCGAGGAAACACTTTTTCTGATACTGAAATAAAAGATAGTAAATTGGAGGAATACAAAGGTAAATTAGAAGGACTAATTGATGATTTTCAGTTCAGGTTTGATGAACTAAAGAAGCTAAAACCATGCTTCGAATTTCTTGTAAATCCTTTCCTGATTGATGTCGTCAACGATGGGTGTCCTGTTACCACACCTTTTGTTACGGAAGCTGCTTCAATACAAACAGAACTTTTGGAGCTACAGGAGGACGTGGGTTTAAAGTTGATACATAAAAGCTTATCTGCAGTTGAGTTTTGGAAGCAAGTACCAGAGACAAAGTATCCTCACCTCGGGAAAACCAGTTTCCGACTTATCTCGGTTTTTGGGACAACTTATTGCTGTGAAGCACTCTTCTCGGTAATGAAGTTTGTAAAGTCAAAACATCGTGCTGCCCTCACTAACGAACACCTGACTGAGCTTCTTCATACCGCCTTAACATCACATCAGCCAGACTTTAAACCATTAACAGCCAAAATGAAGACCCAAACTAAGCCTTCTACAAGCAGTAATTAAACAATTTAATAATGTGAGTATAACTATATGTATATGTTTTTAATAATTAAATTCTTTAAAATATTTTGCGGCTCTCGTACATCTGAAAAACGTCGTATGTGGCTCTTGGGTCCAAGAAAATTGGCCACCCCTGTAAAAATATATGCTCTCCAGTTTATTATTTTTCTGGTGTCGTCGTCTTTGCAGTTTCTTAATTTTTCGGTTTCTCTTGCGGAACACTAACTTTTTTCACACTCAAGCCCGCTTCTCCGTCCTCTGTTTTATGGGGTTGTTTCTCCACATGTCTAGTGTCTTCTCCTTAAGATTATTAGCATCTCTTCCGTTGTCTTACCCTTGAAGATTGTTTCCCATTCTATACTTCCATGCTGGATGCAATACCTTCCCAATTTATAGCTTTGGAGTGAAGATTAAAAATTTCGAATTTGCCTCTTTCTATAGGGCTCGTGTTTTCCTTCCCTGTTGCTTTTATAATGGTTATTAATTCAGTTATATTATGATCTGATATTACAGTTGGGGATATTTCTGTTATCAATTAGGTTGCTGTTGTTTGTGAATACCAAATCTAGGCGTTGTTTTTCTAGTTATTTCTTGCTAGTGCTAGCAGCGGTAAAAATACATAAAGACGCAATTGTCGTTTTTTGTCAGAAAATTTGTTTTCTAACGATTTTTTGTGAGAAATACTATAGTGATTTTCTTCTTTGCCGCAAAAATAGCGAAATGTAACCTAACTTAACTAATATTTTACGAAACCAGTTTTTGATCACATGCCTTGTAATGGATATTGTCGAGATGATGGATATAGCAATGCGACCTACTTTATGAAGTAATGTTGTTGGCAGTGAATAGGATATTCGTTCAAAAACAAGTACCTGGCATTATCTGGATTATATTTTGTTTTTCGAAATTTGCTTTCATCAATCTCAACTACAGGGTCTTCACCTTAGGTGGTAGATTTTCAAGCCATTTCTCGCAAACTTCACTACAAAAGGATTTCCAGTCAACTACTGTATTAGGATTGCAATTAAGATAATTCACCACATATGCCTGCCTGAAATGCTTTGTTACAAGCACATTCATAAATAAAAATACTTTCCATGGTTTCATATGTACGTGATCCATCCACGTATCCTTAAATAAAGGAACAGTCTCCGCCTTTTCCTAGTTTTTTGGAACCTTGCCAGTTCTTGTACAAACACGGTTGTCCACATTGCGGCAAATTCCTTACACAGACACAGTACGCCGTGTTTTTTGAATAACTTGATGACAGCCTTATTGTCTTCATAAATGTCTTTTATGCACTGGAGATAATTAATGTCACAATGTGCACACCTTCATGGTTCAATGAGCAGTGAGCATTGATACGTGTCAGAATTCCGGTAACTGGCATTGTCAGCGCATGCGCACAAGACAACCTGGCGTTTATTCTGGTAACTCTGTTAGTCTTCAAAATATCCATTATTTCATTATAAAACAAGAGCGCCAATAATAACTTTTTTCCATGACTGTTTCACACGTATCTATTATAAAAGTGGATAAAAATATATGTACCTGACAATTGCGTCTTTATGTATATAAGCCCTAGCAGCATTTCTGCCTGCTCATGGTCCCTTGTGCCTCCCTTGTCTTGGTTTATACTTCATAAATGGAAAATTAAAATCGCTGCAGAGAAAAACATTTGCGGTTGAGGAGTTTCGAGCTTTAATCAGGTTCCTGACGTCTTCACGTAAATGGTATCGAGAATTTTGTAGCTAGATGTTAGGAAGCCGTATTGATGTGATAATCTATTCTATGTGACGGTCGAACTGCGAACTTTGTTACTTATGGCCGGCCAAACCACTTGGCAGATTTGGATGACTTGGAGGATAAGGGTAACTGAGGCCCGGGAAGAATACAGGCTATGTAGCGTTGGCTTCCGAGGTCATCTGAGGTCACTGGAGGCCGTTTTTGCCGTTTCCCGGTTTAGGAGGCCAAATTTGGACTTGCTTATGAAGTCAAAAGTTGTAGGAAATAGTCGATTTAGGGGGTTCGGATGAGGTCAGATGACCTCCACGAGGTCACTGGAGGCAGTTTTGTGCTGATTTTAT
Organism: Bathynomus jamesi; assembly: GCA_023014485.1. Lineage (NCBI taxonomy): Eukaryota > Metazoa > Arthropoda > Malacostraca > Isopoda > Cirolanidae > Bathynomus > Bathynomus jamesi. The sequence continues at coordinate 468,012 of JAJOZX010000679.1, forward strand.
GGAATTTTCAGAACGTTTTCGCTTTTTTCCGCTTTTTCCTCTGAACTTTCTAGAATGGCATTACATGGTGCAATGACAGCACTACATGGTGTAATAAAGAACTTTCTGGGAGCTTCGAATAACTTCTAGAACCTTCCTTTGACCTACAAAAGCAGTGGCTAAGAGTCATTTGCATCAGTCAACAATTCTTCATTGATTCCAAGCAAGACCAACACTTCAAATAGGTAAGTCATGCCTCCCAAACGATCATCCCTATCCAGAAGTACTCCAAGGGCCAGGCAAATGTGTGCAAGACAAATGGAGGAAACAGAAGATCAACAGCAAGCTCGTCTTCAAAGTGCCCGCACTAGAGATGCCGCAAGAAGAGAGGCTGAGACAGAGGAGCAGCGTGAATCTCGCCTTCAAGAAGCCCGTGCCAGAAGAGCTGCACAAACTGAAGAGGACAGACAGGAGCAAATCTGCGAAAGGCAGCTCCGCCAGTCCTTGGGACCTGTTCGCTTGCACACTCCAGCTGCTCAACTCCTTCATTGTGCCTGGTGCAGCTTTCAATTATGACAACTCCCTTGACTATTCCCTGGCTGCTTAGGGGGTTCAATGTGCAAACATCTGTCGAAAGTGTGGGGCCAAGAAGTGACCTGGAGAAACAGCTGGAATGTGTTGCTAAAATGGAAAAATTGCCTTGCCCAAACTCAACGAACCCCTTGAGCCTCTCAAGACCCTCTTTGCTGGAGAAATCCCTAAAAGCCGCCACTTCTTTGACATCCGCAAGTACAACTCCTGCTTTCAAATGACCTCCTTTGGTGCTGACAAGGAAGCCACTGAGTGAGGTTACGTGCCAACCTTTAAAGTGCAGGGCCAAGTCTACCACCACGTTGGGAGCCTCCTACCAATGCCTCAAGAGGAGGCCAAATTCCTCCAGATCTACTTCGTCAGATGCACATGCCCAGGCACAGCGTCGCCAGAGAAAAATACCTGGAACCAGGCTGACCATCGTGCTCTTTCTACAGAACCTTCTCCAGCATACAAATCCCCTCACTCCCAGCTTCAAATTTGCCATTGAACATGCTCCTGCTCAGGAGTTTGAAGTCATTCGTGCAGATAAGGTTCCCACTGGAGAGCATCCCCGTCGCTTCAATGCTACTACTACCTCTGAGATCGCTGCTGTCATCACTGGACTAGAGCATGGCAAGCGAGATATTGTCATCCACCACATGAACAACAGGCTAAAGAGAATTTCCGAGACCAACAGGGCCTATGATGGACTCCAATACCCACACCTTTACACAAGGTGGGGGGTGGGGGGAAGGCTACCACTAGGAGCTGCCTCTTCGTGACTCCGATGGTCAGCCAATGCATAAAACGGTTCCAGCCATGGACTTTTATGCCTACCACCTCATGGTATGTCCAAACAGCTTCAACCACCTTCACAGATCATGTGTTCCCTTCCACCAGTTTCTGGTACACATGTATACCAAGATCGAAAGTGAGAGGCTGGCCTTCATTCGAAGTCACCAAAAGGAGCTACGCGTCGATGATTGTGCTCATCTCCGCGATGTCCATCAACAATGCTGCTGATGGTGATGTAGACAAACTGCAATGGAACACAACTTGCTGTGAAGAAGCTCTTGCTTCATGTTATTGAGGCGACGATCATGTCTGGCAATTCCAAGAATCCCGATCATCTCAACTGATCTACCCTTCGAGTTCAAGCGTCTACAATTCCTTGTCCGACTCGGTTTCGCAATGAGCATCAACAAGGCCCAGGGGCAATCCTTGAAGATTACTGGACTGAATCTGACATCTCCACGCTTCTGACATGGTCAGCTTTACGTTGGTTGCTCAAGGGTGAGCTCTCCAAACCACCTCTTCATCCTTGCTCCTGGAAGAAAGACTGAATGTCGTTTACCTCGAAGCTTTGACTTAAAATCTTATGTCAGAATTTCCATAAGGTTGCTTACTTCAACTGTTGATTTTGTTTGTAAAAGCTATGTAGAAAGTCAAGAAAATACAAGAACATTTTACAACCACCTTTGCTTTTTTATTTTAATGTCTTGAAACAAGCCAAAAGCGTTCAACTTCCACCCGCAACGCCGGGTCGTTCCGCTAGTAAGTTATACTACTATAAATAATATATCCTATTTATAACAATTTCTCAAAAAATTTTACTAAACACAGATGATAAACAGACTGGTCTATGTTGTATTGCTAACGTAGGATCACTGCCCTTGTATAAGGGTGTTACACAACCAGTTTTCTGCATTGATGAAAATAAACCTTTAGTAATACAGTACTTAGGGTTGATAATTTTCGTCAGAGTTGTTAAAGATAAAGCTTCAATATAAGAACACGTTATGATTGCTGTTATCAGTATTCTTCAATTTACCAATGTTTTGGACTTCATTAGAGGAAGCAAGAACAAAAAATAAATTTGATTAACTGGGGTGGCATGTAATCGAAGGTCAATTGGTCATAAATCATTTAATTTAAAATCATGTAACATTCATTTGTATTCTTTTCTGAATGAAGTTTTGAATTTGAATTATTTAGTAGTTGCGAACGAAGTTTTTCAGCTATAAATGTAAAATGGTTACTGACAGTTTGCAATACTAGTATCATCAGTAATTGTTTTATTACCACTACTAAATTTATCTCAGAGTTCTTAATTCTGCCTTTGATAAGACTCTTCATAGTTTCATCATACGTGTTCATGTTCCTTTTATGCTTGGAAAATTGACTGTTATAATAGTCGTATTTGAAATTTGGATTAATTTAGTTACCATATTTGACGGCTTACAAGACGCACCTTAATTTGGAAAGTTAAATTCAAGAAAAAAAGTTTTTGATGCACTTTATTGTTAATACAATGGATATGTAAAATTCAATAAAAAGAAAACCCAAAAGCCAATAAAGATATGATATGATTATTACTCAACTTCAGATTCAGATTCATTACTAACATTATCATCATTATTCCCATCATCATCTTCACTTGTATCACTGTCACTCTCATACAATAAATGATCTTCAGTGCCATCCATTGCATTACTTATACCACATTTTTTGAAGGACTTGACCACAATTTCAGTCCTAACATCATGCCATGACTTCAGCACCCATTCACACACTTGCGCTGTTGATGTGTTGTATTGCCACTTTCGGCTTCTAAGACGCAGGGCGATTTTTTAAGGTATTTATAAGAAAAAAAGTGCGTCTTATAAGCCGACAAATACGTTAATTTGTTTCTATATCGTGTGTACTGTAGTTTAAGGATTTTATATTTCACTTGCAGTTTGAATAGTATATCCCTATTTTTAACAGAATTAATAATACCTGGAGTGATCCACGTTTTTGCTCTACTTCTGGAAGAAAGTATTTTTTTTATTCCCTTAAGGGGAACCAAGTGTTGGTTTTTGTCGTCGTCGTTGGGCCTAGGCAAGCTACGGCTTAGGACCGTAGCGCATCTATCCGGTATAGGTTAACCTGGATGATGTAGCCATAAGCACTGCCGCTGGTTAAGTGCCAACCAGTGATTATCTCACTAGCCGTATTGAGTCCGTTAGGCGAAACTGCGACAGTACCAAGGATGGAAAATATAACCCTTGGATTTCTATTATTTATTTGCAAAATGGACATGGTATTAGATTAAAATAATTATTTGAATATAAATAATTAACTGACAATTGTGATATATAATTAATTATGTTTACATACAATAAAATAATACAGTATACATAAAATTAGTATTAATGTGGTTTACAATTGAATTATGATGGGTAACTAATTTAAAATGAATTTATAGCTATTCCGAAATTCAAGACGGTAAAATTAACATTTTATCTTGAACTAAAATAAGAGTATTCACTACACACACCCCCACCAGAGAGGAAGTTCAAAGAGTTCCGAACGACACAAATTTCCCCTGGACCTTTTTGGTAGCTACATGTACCTCGCTTAAGGTTGATTCCAAAAACGCAGGCTTAAGACGATCGATAGAAACCTTGTCGACCTTGGAACCGCGCTGGATGAGAAATGATTTGCGCGTACGTCGGAGAACTTCATAGGGCCCGTCATATGGACATTGAAGAGGCCGTTTTGGGACAGGTACACGAACGAAAACGTGGGTGCAAGACTGGAGGACTGGGGAAACAAAGATGTTCTGTTGGCTAGTCAATCGAGGGGAACAGGCTGAAGGGACTGCATGTGAGAGGAAAGTGTTTGAGCGAATTCCGTAGGATCACATGACTTATCCCCTGCAGTGAAGTAGCCACCTGGTAGCCGCAGTGTTGTTCCATAGACTAGTTCAGCCGCTGTAGTCTTCAGATCACTCTTAAATGCAGAGCGAATACAAGCAACACGAGTGGAAGCTTATCCATCCAATGGGAGTCTTCGTGACACATAAGGGATGACTTCAGCTGGCGATGGAAGCGTTCGATGAGGCCGTTAGCTTGCGGATGATACGCACAGGTATGCGCATGTACTGTACCCAACAAGCTGGTAAACTTCTTCCAAAGCGAACTCAAATTGGCGACCTTGGTCAGTGATGACTTTTGTCGGCAATCCAAATCTTGATACCCATCCATGAAGAAAGGCTCTTGCAACAGTGTCCGCTTGGATATCAGGAAGTGGGATGGCTTCAGGCCATCTGGAAAAGCGGTCGAGACAGGTGAGCAGATAACGTTGGCCTTGAATCACTGGAAGAGGGCAAACAATGTCTACATGAATTACCTCAAATCGCTGGGATGGGGGCGGAAATGCGTCAAAGGGGGACCTGGTGTGCCTTTGGACTTTGGCACGCTGGCAGGCAAGGCACGTTTTTGGTCCAATGTTTGACATCCTTCCGCATCGAGGGCCAAACAAAGCGAGAGGTAACCAGGTGTTGCGAAGCACGGATACCAGGATGGGAGGGCTTATGAAGATCCGTGAAGACTGCTTGTCTGTGACATGGAGGGACATAAGGGCGAATAGCAGCTGTTGATACGTCGCAATAGAGGGGCACAGACAATCCTGGCATACTCATTTTCTTGAGGGAAAGTGAGTGAGTGGAGTCTTCTCTGAGCAGGTCTTGTAGTTCCGTATCCTTATCTTGATCCTGTGCAATAGCATTCCACAGTGTAAAGCTGAGGGTAACAGAAGTAATCTCTATTCTTGAAAGTGCATCCGCTGGAGTGTTCAAGACACCTTTGATGTGGCGGATATCTGTGGTAAATTGCGAGATATAATCGAGTTGCCTGATGACTCTGGGAGAGTGGTTACAGCTGTTTTTATTGAAGAGTGACCAAAGGTTTGTCGTCGGTAAAAACACAAAACTCTCGGCCTTCAAGGAAATGTTGAAAATGCTTCACGTTTAAGTAAATAGCAAGAAGTTCACGTCCGAAAGCACTATAACGCGTTTGGGCTGGCTGCAGCTTTTTCGAGTAAAACGCGATGGGTGCTTGTTGACCGTTAATGGTTTGTTCCAACACCCCACCGATCGCAACATCTGATGCATCGATCGTCAGAGTTAGGGGGGCATCACTGATAGGAAATGACAGAGACAATGCACTATTGATAGCATTTTTGGCATTGTCGAACGCCTGTAAACTATCGCTACACCATACCAATTTCGTTACCTTGCGTTTGTGTGTGATCATAGCGTGTAGAGGAGCAAGAACACTAGCACAGTTTTTAATGAACTTGTGGTAATAATTTACCAAACCTAGAAACCGACGTAACTCACGCTGATTATTTGGCATAGGGTAATTTTTTATCACTTCACACTTGTCCTGAAGGGGGTAATTCCGTGCTGCGAAATCGTGTGACCAAGAAATTCCAAGGTTGGCTGTGCACACACACTTAGATGCATTAATAGTAACACCGTATTGTTCTAAGCGTTGAAAGAGAAGTGAAAGATGTTCCTTATGTTCCTCTTCCGTTGAGCTGGTCACAAGCAAATCATCGATGTAGGCATAAACAAAGTCTAAGCCTCTGGTGACCTCATCTATAAACCTCTGAAAGGTTTGCGCAGCATTCCGTAGCCCGAACGGCATCTTCACAAATTCGAATAACCCAAATGGTGTACAAACTGCAGTCTTGGGAATATCCGAAGGCTCTACGGGAATGTGGTGGAAAGCCTTAACGAGGTCTATTTTACTGAAGATAGATTTGCCGTGGAGAAGAGAAGTAAAGTCTTGGACATTTGGTACCGGATATCGGTCCGGGATGGTTGTCGAATTCAAAAACCGGTAATCCCCACATGGTCTCGTCTCCTGACTTCTTCTGGACCAGGTTGTAGGGGAGAGGACCAACTGCTTTTGGAAGTCTTATTATCCCAAGATCTATCATAAGCTGGAATTCCGATTTGGCAGCTTTCAGTTTGTCCGGGGCAAGACGTCTGGGTTTTGCAAACACAGGGGGACCTTTTGTTGTAATGTGATGGGTAATGGTGTGCTTAATGGTATCACCCATCTGCATCGGTTGAAGAATTCTTGGATATCGCTGGAAAAGGCACTGGTACATGGAATTAGGGGGAACGAGGGAAAGTGCAGAGTTCGAGGCGTCCGAAGGGCAACCTGTTTGGCAAGAACAGAAAGCAGTGTGGCCTGGTCGCATAAGCGTCGCTTGTCAAGATCCACCAGGAGTTTGAAATGCTGGAGGAAGTCAGCGCCGATTATGGATGCTGCACTTGAGCACAGATGAAAATCCACTTGAAGGATCGGTGAAGGCCCAAGTTTAGTTCACGCGACTGAGTACCGTACGTGGGTATGCGTGAACCGTTAGCAGCGAATAGAGGCGGAGATTCCGAGTGCGTATGACCAGATTTTTTGAGGGAATACACTGACTCACGCTCCGGTATCGACCAAGAAATTGACACCAGAGTTCCTGTCCTTTATGAATAACAGGTTGGCAGTGCGAGTACTAGACGCCATTAGGACTCGCTGCTGGGTTTTCCGACGAAAAATTGCAAGGGGAGATGCACTTCCTAGCCTTCTTTCCAAATTTAGAGTGGTAGAAGCAGATCTTCCCGGAACTCGAACGATGCCTCTTCGTAAATCTTGACCGAGAATGGCTTCTTTGCCGTTGATTTTGTAGCAGAGAACAAACGTGGTTGAGTTGTTGACTTAACTCTTCACTTTCAACTCCAGTTCCGATTGTGTGTTCACGTTGTTGACCGGAGCTGTGTCAATCTCCACTACTTTGTCGGCAGTTTCTGCTAGTTTATCAACTGGAGTAGCAGGATCCATAGTGGCCAAGACACGCTGAGCTGATGGAGGAAGTTTCTGCAAGAACAACTGTCTAAAGATGTCCTTATCGAAGGTTTGTGCGCGTTCGCCTAGAGCGCACTGCATAGCCCTCAGCATTTGAGTGGGCTTACGGTCTCCAAGTTCTTCTTTTGAGATTAACTGATGTAGTTTCTCACGCTCGGAGACAGTGGTGCGGCACAGGATGGCAGACTTCAGATCGTTGTATGGGTCCTCACTCGTGGAAGTAGACACGATGACGTCACGGACTTCAGAGATGATGCTCGCTGTAGAGAGGACAAAACATGATCGTATTTTGTCCTGCTAGCGGTGATCCTTCCCAATTGAATTGTGATTCCACTTGGTGGAACCAAATAAATGGATCACCCGGCCAGGAAGACGGGGAGCTTTACGCTCAAGTGGGAGTGGCACCAGCGTAGTCAGGCATCTTCTCCTATGCTTGCTGACGTACAAGCAAGACGACAAGTTACCAACGAAGGAGTGGAGGTTGAGACGAGCGCACGGGCAGGGGTGAGGGCAGGGGTGTGAGGGCAGGGGTGAAGGGGCAGAGGGCACGAGCGACGTTACAGTCTGGTCCTAGTCGCTCGGGTGAAGGGGTGATGGGCACGAACGACGTTACAGTCTAGTCCTAGCGTTCGGGTAAAAAGGGGGGAATCCAACTCCGGGTCACCAATTGTTGGTTTTTGTCGTCGTCGTCGTTGGGCCTAGCAAGCTACGGCTTGGCCGTAGCGCATCTATCCGGTATAGGTTAACCTGGATGATGTAGCCATAAGCACTGCCGCTGGTTAAGTGCCAACCAGTGATTATCTCACTAGCCGTATTGAGTCCGTTAGGCGAAACTGCGACAGTACCAAGGATGAAAAATATAACCCTTGGATTTCTATTATTTATTTGCAAAATGGACATGGTATTAGATTAAAATAATTATTTGAATATAAATAATTAACTGACAATTGTGATATATAATTAATTATGTTTACATACAATAAAATAATACAGTATAACATAAATTAGTATTAATGTGGTTTGCAATTGAATTATGATGGGTAACTAATTTAAAATGAATTCATAGCTATTCCGAAATTCAAGACGGTAAAATTAACATTTATCTTGAAACTAAAATAAGAGTATTCACTTCACAAGCAACTGTTAAAAAAATGTCAAATAGGGAGTCAGAGCCGAAACATATGACCTGGGTTGGCTGTGGGATCAACAATGGTTATGAATTTTCTACAGCCGCTGTAAATTTCCTTTTAACCTCAGAAAACACTTTATAGTTGTTTTGTAAGTGGTCTGTACAATATTAATGTATAGGGCCCAATAACTTTAGTAGTTTAATGATCACTAATGACAAGTTATAACTCCAGAATTTATTAGGGTGTTACAATTTACAAAAGTATTATCAATTTTAGATTGTTATTCATTACCATAGTTGAAGCCGCGAGTGAGCTTAGTAATAATATGACTAAGATAGAATGAATTCATTACGCTTCAAAATTTGAGAGGGACATTTTTATTACATAGAAAAGAGGGGCCAAGGGCAAGTGCCGCAAAAAATGCCAACCTTTATAAGAAAAAGAGCACCAAAACCAAGGTCTCCATGCTTTTTTTTTTTTTATAAAAATTGAAAAAAAAATTGTGGTGTGTAAAATGGATGAATGTTTCGAGAAGAATAGAGGGAGAATTGTGTTTGAGAGCATGCTGGACTGCTCACAGGGTAGATAAGAGACAGAAAATCAGCTAAAGAGGAGTGACAGGAGAAACGGGAGTTGTAGCACTCCTTGTCTCCTGCCTAATATCTACCCTGGAGCACTTCCCTGGTCGATTCGTGTCTACAATCTCCTCGTCACCTGCAACTATGGTATTTGAATTAAGAGTTATACAGAATGTTATCTAAATGACTGAGGAAGGAATTAAAAATAGGAATCGGTGGTCTACATACTGCAAGAAGAGAATAAGATTTACTTAGTCTTTTTTTAACAATTAGGTTTTCCATTTCACTTTTACATAAAGAAAATTCTTTGCTAGTTACATACATTAAAAACCATTTTGAAAATAATTCAGACATTTTCTTTCATATATTTTTTCAAGGACATCGTCACTGGCAAAAATATTGGAACCTTTCGGCTTAGCCCTGCTTCTAAAAATCTATCCCCTTCGAGATTCATCTTCCAGATAATGTCTTCTACCTTTTGCCTGATCTACTGTAGGCATTTTTTTTTTTTTTTCCTTCCTTCATTCCTTCTTATCTAACATCCCAGAAACGATATTTTTTGCACGAGACTTGTCATCAAGGATACAAAGTTACAAACCCTATTTTTCATTGTGTTCATTTTTGAACAACTGCCGTCAGACTGTTTATACTCGCTGAATTTAAATTTCATTTAAGGTCTTTTAATTCATCATGAGCAAACTGTATATGCTTAAGTTTTATATTCCTGTAATTTAACTTAGCATTGTCAATCTTTAATTATAATTGAGTCACATTAAATCACTTTCATTAGTGCTTCGAGATCTTTCATTACTTTATCATCATCATTATTAGGAGATAAAGGAAGGACAGATATTTGCCGACCAAATCTTTCACGTCACGTTAGATCTTAAAGCATTTACGTATACTTTCGGTGTCATAATAAAGCAGCTTAAAACTCACTAGGTAGTCAGTTAAATTGTGGTAAATGTTCCTTGGTTATTTGCACGATTTACGCAATAACTTCAGTCGCATATATCAAAATTCGTAAAAGAGAGTAAATGTTCGTTCATCCGTTTGTATTTCCAAGGTCACGATGGCATCTCGTATTCGTTATGTTTTACGTGTATAAATAACTTAGCACATCCTTCTTCACACAGGGAAAGAGACTGTTCTGTGAGGTCCGTCACAGTTTAGGCATTTTTTAATCGTGCTTTTGCAGTTCCTCCAGCTGTGGTCACTTCCACTGCATTCGGAGCATCTTATTTGGTCCTTTTGAGGACAGTCCTTAATCAGATGTTCTTCCAATTTATAACATCTGAAGCACATTTGGATGTTTATGAATCGATCCTATTCGATCTGGCTAGGTGATATTCTTACGTTAAAGGCAAGTAGGCCTTCTTCAGTTGCTTTCTTTGCCATTGCAGTTTCACTGAATACCACCTTCATGAGGTGAGTATTTCTTCGGAATTTGATGATTTCTATTACCTTCGCCCATCTTTGGCATCTTTCAATTTCGTCCTTTGTATCTTCCGCAGAGTGTTCTCCGACCCATTCGTCGAGCTTTTTGCAGATGATTGACCTCGAGGCCAATACTGCTGGGGGATTTGTGGCTCTGTCCCCACACCAGTATGTAAATGACACTCGATTTACCATGCATGGACATGGCAGTCGAATTACGCTTGAAGAACTAAAATGTAATATAAACAAATTCAACAAAGCCCCAGGGCTAAGTGGACTCACGAAGGCCAATCTCAAGAATGCCCCAGATAGTTTCCTGAATAAACTTTTAAAAGTATTCAATGCAGCTTTAAACATGGGATACTACCCAGATGCCTTCAAAAACTCTAAAATTATATTTATTCCCAAGCCTGGGAAGAGCCCGACACAGGTATCTAATTACAGGCCAATCTCTCTCTTAGAATTCATGGGTAAACTCTCTGAAAAGATAATCAACAGCAGATTAACGGACTACTTAACTAACAATGAACTGATGAACCATCACCAACATGAATTCGGGGGGGGTACGGAAACGGCTATAACACTGATGTGCGAGAGAATTGCTTCGGCTAAAGCAAAAGGCCATTCAATAAATATAGTTCTCCGATACGTTCAGAAAGCATTCGATAAAGTATGGATAACCGGGCTACACTGCAAGATTCTGCGACTGGGCATTAACCCCATACTGGAACGTATTCTTTGCGACTACCTGATGGATCGAAAAGCCGTTATAAACATCGAAGGGTACCAGGGACAACAATTTGCCCTAAAGGCAGGAGTACCACAAGGCGGCTGTCTAAGCCCGACACTGTATGCACTACATACGTTTGACCTGCCAGATCCGGTAGGAAACAAGTAAATATTGTGTATGCAGATGACATAACACAGGTAGTCTCTTACAACTCTAAGTCACCTCAAATGATCGCACAAAATACAGCGAGAGATCAGGAACATAAACGAATACGAAAAAATATGGAAGATCAGAACGAAGAGAGCAAAATTTACGGTGATCCTAATAGGACGAACTAAAACTGGGATCTCGTAGTCGACGGAGAACTATATGACTACGCTACAGAAGGCAAAAATAACAAGAACGAGCTACGTCCAACACTACGCCGAGAGTCAACAGAGCAAAAGCCAGCATGCATAAATTATACAGATTCAGAGGCCTCAATAAAGAGACCAAAGAAAGCTCTACCTGGCATTAGTCCGATCAGTACGTTTGTACCCAACTGTCCCACTACACCTGGCAACCAACAACGAAAAATGCAGAGTATATATAACAAAGGTACCGTATAAATAACAGATAAATCCCGTAGAGACGGAAAAACAAGTGCGTTTACACGCAAATGCAAATTTAGACCTAACTAATGTAGTCCTACATAATCAGGCTGTTAAAATATGGGAGAAGATACACAAGAGGAAATCCCTCCAGAATTATTAGAAAAAACTCAATTCGACGACGACATCCAAAGGACCATGAAGATTCAATTAGAAGCAGCAAAAAACAAATACAGCAACAACCAATTCCAATATATGTTTAAATCCAAGGTGAACTCAGAGTACCCACACGCACGACAATAAAGAAGAAATACTGACAACAGAGATCTCCAGCCAACCTGGAATCTTTAAACTACTACAATATTTCATTTTCAACCTTATTTCTACCACTACCAAAGGTGTCTCAATACTACGTCTTTACCCCTACTATTCCAACTTCTTTGATCGTTGAGCAACATTCTTGGGTGAATCGTCGTGGAAGACACTCGACTCCGCTGAAGAAAAGACACGCTCATCGGTTCCCGAACGGCAAGGGCGGCAAAGAATTGGGAAAGGAGATTGAAGATTTCGTCTCTGCTTCAATGGCAAACGTCTCCGTGTATGGAAACTGCAATCCTGATATCCAAGACTGAGGGGAGGCGGCGCTCATAAGTCGGCCATGAGTCATCCCCCGCAGGAGATGCGGCCAGAGCCCATGTCACACACCACCATTCTCCCCGCTTCCTACCCGATGGCCGACTCCTGGCGACCCCTATCTCTCGACACACTTCTACAAGATGGCGACCTCAACACCCCAAAGACAAACGCGAATCAAGATTAAAGCAACATTGAAGAAAGCAACGAGAAGCTACATCATCTCGGAAGTTTTCATGAGGGCACGCGTGCCCTTCATTCGAATTTACGGTGAGCACCCTACGTTCACCGCCGTATGCAAGGAGGAACACGCGTCGAAGCTTCTGGCACCTGAAACAAAAACGGCGCTTCGTAACGCGGGCATACTAATCCAGGTGACCCCCCCCGATATCAGAGCCAAGAGCTGTCTTTCTGAGGAAGCTCGACCGCCACATCGGAGGCCGAACCAAGGAGGAAATAAAAGATGAAATAGAAAAGGAGAACACACACGGGCTAAAGTAGTAGTAGTCACAAAATCAAAGACTACACCCGTGGTTAAAGTGGAATTTAAGACCCCTGAAATGGCGCACAAAGCAGCGGAGTCAGGATTGTTACTCTTCCAGATGATCGTCAACCCCTCTCAGATCACCGTGGACGAATTCATAAATGTCCTGACATGTTTTAACTGCTACAAATTCTATGAGCACCCATCCAAGGACTGCCCCACCAAGAACATCACTGTCTGCTCCGAATGCGCAGCAGTGGGACATAAGTGGAACGAATGTACGGCCACAGGAAAGAAGTGCATTAACTGCCACGGCCTGCACCGCACACTAGCAATGGCATGCCCTAAGGAGGCGGCGGCCATCCGACTGAAGAAGGAAAAAACTCAGGAGGACTCGGCTGCCAAAGAGCTGCAACCGTACAGAACAGCAGTCAAACAGTCCCTCGAGGAGGCTCGTTCCCACCACAGTCCAACAGAAATTGTCCTCGAAAACTCAAACAGCCTGACCCTACTGACATGCGTCATTCACGCGCATCTTCTCAATATGGGCACCCCAGGCACATATTCGAAACACTTAAACATGCTCAGAAGAAACGGCATGCCGGAAATCAACGCCCCCGACGATGTCCCCTCGGCATTTATCTTCGCGGCACGACTTCCAGAAAGTACAAGTACCACCTCCGACGAATTCGAAACTGAATCCGAACCTGTACCCGAACCCGTCTCTGCCCCAGAATCAGATAACAAACAACAATCTTCCACGGATGCCCCACGACCCCGCCGCACTCGAGCGGGAATAGGAGAGGCACCAAAAGTGAAGCCCCCGAACCGGGCAAACCTCTGGCCCCAAAACTCCTGAGAAGCCGAACTCTGAATCCTCTAAGCCGATTGATCGTATCCCACACAAGGCCTCGGAACTGGGGCTAAGGGTGGTCGCGAAAGCCTCTAACCTCTTCCCCGACCCCATGGTGCTATCTCAACTGGTGAAAGGGCTGAGAGAAGGATCTTACAAGTACACCTTCGAAGAGAACCTGGACACCACATATGACATCCCACGCTTGATTGAACAACGAGAAATCACTTTCCAGTGAGGACCTCGACGTTCTCCCGGACCCGGCATTCAAAAAAATTCGTTCGAAATGCGACGCGCTCCCCCTCGGACAGTGAACCAAAAAAGCAAAACCCAATCGACATGCACGCGGAACAAACTAACCTAACGAGACAGCAAAATGTACTGCACTGGCACACGCACAAGACGTCTCTGGCCAACACCTACAGAATAATCGACCCAGACATCATCCTCATTAACTCCCACAGCCTAAAGGCACCCCAGAACATAAAGCTGTTCAATTACAACAGTATACAATCGAACAGCTCGCAAGAAATGCATGATTGTGTCGCAATTGCCGTCAAACGTGGTCTACGCTTCGAAGACGAAATATTGGCAGTCAGGTTAAGGCTGGGCCACGAAGACATCATTGGGACGACATACCGACCCCCGAGAAGGGGTACCATCTCATCAGTAGACAATCAATCAAACTTCTGAACTACAACTGCCAGTTTACATCATCGGCGACCTGAATGCCAGACACGTGGACTTCGACGATAACTACAGTAACCATTACGGGAAACAACTGGCAGAAATAAACAGAAGGGGGAAAATGAAGTGGCTAGGGCCACATTTTCCAACTTTTTACGGTAGATACTCCGGAACGGCGCCCGACAAAATTATTGCCAATAATCTGGCTTACCTCAACACCCATCGCTATCCAGGACCCACCACACCCAGCGACCACGTCCCTATCATCATGAAGATTGCCGCGCTCCTTTACAAGTCCCAATCCGACCCCCGCAACTCCATCCACAAGACGAACTGGGAGTACCACCAGGCTGATCTCGTCCAACACGAGCCCTCAGAACTGAATGGTGGTGGGATGGCAGCAACTGAAGCTGCCACGACAGACCTCCTGAAAGCGCTGAAGACTGCCAAGGAGAACACGTCCCCACCATCACCCACCGCATTCTGCCACACCCCTCCTCCTCCGAAGAAACCAACGCCATCACACGCCAACTAAACGACATCAGGAACCAGATGGATAATGGCATAAGCTACCTGCACAACAAACTGCAATACATCCTCAGAGCTCGACTACGAAGATTGTGGATTGAAAAAGAACACATGTGGAACACGCTCGTCGACAGGATAGACGTAGAAAGACCCAAAAACGTTCTGGTCTCAGATAAGGAAGCTAAAAGGAACATCCAAAGCAGAAAAATTCAAGACACTCCGGAATGAAAACGGAAGACCTCTCAACTCGGACCAAGAAATAGCGGAAAGCTTTCGAAATCGTCTCGGAAGAACGTTCAACATAAGTGACGAAGAAAATGACCTGTTCGACGAAGACAATGAAACAAGGGTCAACCAGTGGTTGGAAAACAACTACGATAGAATCCTACCATCGGATAGGGCAGAACCCCTAAATGCCAACTTCAGAATTACGGTGAAAGAGGTCACTGACACGGTCAGCCTCTTTAAAGAAAAGGCACCAGGCCCCTCCGGAATCACGAAAACCCTGATCCAAAAGTCGCCCCGAACATACACGAAGAAATAGCAAACATATTTAGCGCCTCTCTCCATCGGATACTTCCCAAAAGCACTAAAAACTGCAAAAATCACCATGATCCCCAAAGGAGGAAAATCCGCAGAGTTCATCGAGAACTATAGACCCATCAACCTGTTAGAAATACTAGGCAAAATGCTGGAAAAAATACTACTTCGGAAACTGAATTTCCACCTCATGGTCAATGGTGCACTGTCAGACGCCCAACATGGGTTCAGGAAAGAGAGAGGCACAGCCACAGCCCTCGCCATACTGCACGAAACAGTGGCAAACAAACTAACATTCAGCAGAAGTCTCGCTTGTACTGAGACGTAAAGGCCGCCTTCGACAAAGTGTGGCACCAAAGATTACAATACCGCATTCTCGAACAGAACATGGAAGCAAACCTAGGAAAAGTCCTTTGTAACTTCCTGAAAGACCGAAAAGCTTATGTCCAACACAAGACCCACACTGGCCAGCTCTTCGACATCCAGGCAGGAGTGCCCCAGGGAGCAATACTTTCGCCCACTCTGTACAACCTTTACATCGCCCAAATACCTCCGCCCCCCTCCACACACCCGAGACGTCATCTACGCGGACGACATCACGCAAATAGTAACATCAAACCTCGGCAAAGACTACCACGCCAACAGGCTGAGGAGACAAATTGACAGAATCAACGAATTCGAGGAACGATAGAAAATTCGGACAAACCAACAGAAATTCACAGTAATTAACATTGGCCGCAGGAAGGCTCACGCTCTACAAATAAACAACCGAATCCAGCCCTACAAGCAACAAGGCACAGCTCTTGGCCTGACTATCAACAGCTTTGGCTATAAAAACCACACCACAGCAAGGTCAAACAAAGCAAAAGGAGAGCTCAGTAAACTCTAGGTCAAAAATAAGAAGTTGCTGTACACAGCGCTCGTCCGGTCAATCCTCGAATACCCGGCCGGCAATACCACCGCACACAAATCTGCTGCTGCTACAAAGAATACAGAACTGAACGCTGGAGCAAGATTCATCCTGGAAAAACGACTCTGCGACAGTATCTCAACCCATGTACCGGCCGCCCTTAATTTTTTTTTGGTCAATACGTATTAAACAACAATGGCTGGACCTGTAAATCAAACTTTTTATGAGGTAGTTTTAGTAGCTTTATTCAAATTTGTCACTCATTTTTTGTGCAAACTATTGTAGAAAATAATAATATAAAATTTTATATATATATATATATATATATATATGAAAAATTATTTCACGAAAGTAACACGTGGTTTTATTCATCATATATATATATATATATATATATATATATATATATATATATATATATATATATATATATATATATATATATATATATATATATATATATAGTCGGGGGTGGTATGACGTCATATTACTCTGCAACTTAATTTGTTGGTTTCTGTTCTGGCTTTTGGATTCAGTTTGGCGGCGTTTGTGATAGAATTATGACGTGCCGTTCGTGTGGTTTCGACTTTTGAGAACTTGATTCATCATGTGCCCTAGATCAGTGTTTCCCAACTGGGGGCCATGGCACATTTGAAGGGGGCCACAGGAAAATGTTATTTTGTAAAATAGAGTTAAATCTGCATATTACCTACTGAAAATAATGCTTATGGGGGGGCCACGGGAAAAAATAAGGTTCCTAAGGGGGGCCATAAGCCAAAACCGGTTGGGAACCACTGCCCTAGATGATTAATTGAATGCCCGGTTAGGTCAACTGTACGCCTTTGATGATTGGTTAAGTCGTGATATTTTCGTTAGTTTAAACGAAAATGACGAGAGCAAACTTTTCTGGTTAATTTTGAGGTGTTTTGCACGTTTCCTGTGGTCATGCGTCGTTTACGAGATCTCGTAATATGAACATGTTAGGTTATGCTTTATTGTATAAAATGTAGTCAAAAATACATTTTTCAAGTGTATTTTGGTGTGCTTTGTTCGAATATGACCTACATTTCTTGTGCAAATGAACAGAAATATTGTCATTGCATGGCCCAAACATGTATTTCTGTTCATTTGCACAAGAAATGAAGGTTGTATTTGAACAGAGCACACCAAAATACACTAGAAAAATGTATTTTTGAATTTAACTTCAGGCCATGTCATTTTCTGCATAATGACTTTTTTTTCCTCCTTTATTTTACCACCGATTCGTACCTAGTGTGGTACATATCTCAGCGAAGCAGTGGGTGAGTGGTGTTATTGAATTGGGGGATGATAGACCAGGGGGTGTGTGTAATGTTCATTGTTCAGTTACTGGGTAGTGGGTATGAGGGGCCTGGTCTCAGACTCGATGAAGCAGGTGGAAATGTAAGGAAACGGGAAATCGCTTCCTCCGAAAAATGGGGGCCCTCGGCGAGCATAAATTGTAGACGCTCGGGCATGGGAATTTCGGCCAAGTGAGGGAAACACCTGCAACGAAGAGCGGACAACTTTGGGCATTTGACCTGGAGATGCACGACAGTGATAGGAGTAGGGCAGAGCGGGGCTGACGATTTAGCCATAAGGTGACCATGGGTAATGCGTGTGTGTCCTATGCGGAGACGGGCTATAATCACTTCTTTATGCCGGGACCGATGGAAGGAGGAGGCCCAGTATCCTACTTGCGGTTTGATCTTGTGGAGTTTTAGTGTGGCCTGGTCCCATTCCCGTTGCCACATGGAACGAAGTGGGAGCGGAGAGTCGGGAAGTCACCCGACTCTCCGCTCCCACTTCCGTTCCAGTTCGGCTTCTGAGGAGTTTTGGGGCTAGAGGTTTGCCCGGTTGGGGGCTTCACTTTTGGTGCCTCTTGTATTCCCGCTCAAGTGCGGCGGGATCGTGGGGCATCCGTGAAAGATTCTTGTTTGTTATCTGATTCTGGGGCAGAGACGGGGTTGGGTACAGGTTCGGATTCAAGTTCGGATTCGTCGGAGGTGGTACTTGTACTTTCTGGAAGTCGTGCCGAGGAGAGATGCCGAGGGGGATATCGTCGGGGGCGTTGATTTCCGGCATGCCGTTTCTTCTGAGCATGTCGTTTAAGTGTTTCGAATATGTGCCTGGGGTGCCCATATTGAGAAGATGCGCGTGAATGACGCATGTCAGTAGGGTCAGGCTGTTTGAGTTTTCGAGGACAATTTCTGTTGGACTGTGGTGGGAACGAGCCTCCTCGAGGAACTGTTTGACTGCTGTTCTGTACGGTTGCAGCTCTTTGGCAACCGAGTCCTCCTGAGTTTTTTCCTTCCTCAGTCAGATGGCCTCCTCCTTTTGAGGGCATGCCATTGCTAGTGTGCGGTGCAGGCCATGGCAGTTAATGCACTTCTTTCTTGTGGCCGTACATTCGTTCCACTTATATCACACTGCTGCGCATTCGGAACAGACCGTAATGTTCTTGGTGGGGCAGTCCTTGGATGGGTGCTCATCGAATTTGTAGCAGTTAAAACATTCAGGACATTTATGAATTCGTCCACGGTCATCTGAGAGGGGTTCACGATCATCTGGAAGAGTAACAATCCTGACTCCGCTGCTTTGTGCGCTATTTCAGGGGTCTTAAATTCCACTTTAACCACGTGGGTGTAGTCTTTGATTTTTGTGACTACTACTACTTTAGCCCGTGTGTTCTCCTTTTCTATTTCATCTTTTATTTCCTCCTTGGTTCGGCCTCCGATGTGGCGGTCGAGCTTCCTCAGAAAGACAGCTCTTGGCTCTGATATCGGGGGGGTCACCTGGATTAGTATGCCCGCGTTACGAAGCGCCGTTTTTGTTTCAGGTGCCAGAAGCTTCGACGCGTGTTCCTTCTTGCATACGGCGGTGAACGTAGGGTGCTCAGCGTAAATTCGAATGAAGGGCACGCGTGCCCTCATGAAAACTTCTGAGATGATGTAGCTTCTCGTTGCTTTAATCTTGATTCGCGTTTGTCTTTGGGGTGTTGAGGTCGCCATCTTATAGAAGTGTTTCGAGAGGGGGTTCGCCAGGGATCGGCCATCGGGTAGGAAAGGGGGAGGGGATGAGAATGGCGGTGTGTGAATGGGCTCTGGCCGCATCTCCTGCGGGAGATGACTCATGGCTGACTTATGAGCGCAGCCTCCCCTCAGGCTTGGATATCAGGATTGCAGTTTCCTTACACGGAGGAGGGGTAATTAGAGTCGCACCGTGGTCTTGGGAAACCTCTAGCCCTGACATGCATTTTGTTTATAACGGCTTTCCGGTCCATCAGGTAGTCGCAAAGAATACGTTCCAGCATGGGGTTAATGCCCAATCGCAGGATCTTGCATTGTAGCCCGGTTATCCATACTTTATCGAATGCTTTCTGCACGTTTCGGAGAAGTGTATCTATTGAATGGCCTTTTGCTTTAGCCGAAGCAATTCTCGCACATCAGTGTTATAGCCGTTTCCGTACTTTTTTTTTTTTTTTTTCAGAATCCATGTTGGTGATGGTTCATCAGTTCATTGTCAGTTTAGTACTCCATTAATCTGCTGTTGATGATCTTTTCAAACAGTTTACCTATGAATCCTAAGAGGGAGATTGGCCTGTAATTAGATACTTGTGTCAGGCTCTCCCCCCAGGCTTGGGAATAAATATTTTCGAGGTTTTGAAGGCATCTGGGTAGTATCCCACGTTTAAAACTGCATTGAATACTTTTAATAGTTTATTCAGGAAACTATCTGGGGCATTCTTGAAATTGGCCTTCGTAAGTCCGCTTAGCCCTGGGGCTTTCTACTTGAATTTGTTTACATTACATTTTAGTTCTTCAAGCGTAATTCGACTGCCATATCCATCCATGGTAAATCGAGTGGCATTTACATACTGGTGGGGGAACAGTGTATCGATTTTGTCAGTTCTTCCAGGATGTCGTTTTCGTGATCTTCGTCGTATTCCAAATTCTCTTCGTCTGTTATTGAAAAAATGCCTTCCCAGTGCTGTCTGAATAGAGCATTTCTTCATTGTTGTTTTTAATAAAGCTTACGGTCTTCGTTTCCTGGCCTTTGAGCCTGTTGACTGTATCCCAGAAAACTTTGGGATCCCGTTCCACATTGGGGTCATTCTCTGTCAGATCAACCAGTGCCTAACACCCTCATCTCTCAGATTTTGCTGAAATTTGGTTTATAGGGAGTTTGTGGGCCCTGAATCCATTTCTGAAATTATAAGGTCAATCCGACCAACGGTTCAAGAGATATGACCTCGGGAAATTTGAGGTCACTTGCGAGGTCACTAACATTTGGCGACCCATAACTTGGGTAATAATGGTCACAATTATATAAAAGTATATATATTTAGAATCAGAAAACGACAAGGAATCCAAATATGCAAGTTTTAGAACTCTAGGTTGAAAAATAAAAAAGTTACACTGTAACCAAAATTTGAGGTCACGATTTGACCTCTGGGGTATCAAATGAGAATTTTTTTTTTTAAATGTAAAAAATGAAGGCATAGGCATTGGCTATTAGAATCAGCAAAAAAAAGTTTGTTTATGTTAGTATTTTTCATGTAACTAACATATAAGTGAACACCATATTCATAAGTTGTGCGTCAATTCTACCTATTTTTTCACACAAGCTCATAATTTGACCTATAGAAATTAAAATTACATTTTTTTATAGATATAAAAACAAAGGCAAAAAATGTAAAATTGTATTTCACTGCTAATCTACACTGGCAATAATAGTTATAATAGTGAAAGGGGAAGACCTACTTAGAGGATTCATGTGCTAGCCTAATACAATTTTTGCATGCTCGATGCTCTCATCAATTTCTTTTTGTGGAAAAATGTATTGAATTCTGCTGCCTCCTCTTAGGGTAGGACAACTCATTACAGTTAATATATGATGTCCTGGCACTGCACATGAATCCTTGTTTGATGGATAATAATATGCACTTGATCCTGATGACCCAGGGATGTAGAAAGTTCACAGTGAAATCATCAAACTCTTCACAATATTCCTCCACAATTCCATACCAAACTTGCATGTCATAAATGCAGCCAACATACTCTCTGGTTTGACACATTTTAGGTTACCAAGCATTGCAGGTTCATTAGTAAAATGACTTTTCCTTATTCTTTTCTTCAATGCCACTTGAAATGGGATACACCATCAGTTCTTCCTTGTTTAGGGGAACAAATCTATGATATTTCTGAGTTCCAGGAATAGCCCTACTATCCTTGAATCGATGTTCCAACCGTTCTTCTGCATCTTTCAAATCAGCTGTAGTTACAAAGAAAAAATTTATCTTCTTGCTCAAGTTTTCTTCACAAAACTGAAACATGTGTTCTGGTGTAAGAATTTGCCTCTCTGTAGTTCTCTGCAAACTGGCACGAGCAGTAGCTCTTTTCACTGTTCCTCCAATCCCATCACATGCATTTTTGCCATGGGATGTAGCAAAGAAGTGCCATTCACAAGACAGACCAAAATCCTCTTCATGGTAACAGAGATTTGTGAAGTTGTATCTGTTCTTATATTGGCCAGCACATCCATCTGAGAAATAGTGCACCTTCTTCAATTGTGGGCATCTGAATTTAACATATGTCATAAGCTTCAATATGAATGAGTAAACCATTATAGTGTTGTGTTTTAGTGATGCAGATAAGAAACAGACACTAAAATGGCTAAGTTCCTGGTCTGCAGATGATCTATAATAGATGACAAAAGGGTGAACTGTACACTGTGAATTGTCCCAGTGAAACCCTTGGGCAGCATCCTGGACAATGAAAGAATAATTCTCAGAGAAATCACCTACTATAACTACCTCGCTCTGAGGTGGTAGTGTTTCTTTCAACTGCTTGAAGTACTGTGATTTTTGCTGAGCAACAAAGTGATGACGAACCATGCGGGATATTTTCATGCTTAGGGATGATAAGTATTCATGAAGTGGCTCCACCTTATCAACCATTGTACAACGGTCAACAGTCACCCATTGCTTGTAAGATATTTCATTTGGAGCTGATTTCACACTGTCAAGTAACTCAAGAAAATCCAGGACCCTCTTCTCTTGGCAATCATTGCAAAGTTGCATCATGCAAGTCTCTCTTTCTGTACTGCAGACACTGTAATCCATAAGATCCTTGTATGAAAGACCTCTTTCTCCCAATGCAGCCAGCTGCAATTTTGGATTTTGATGGTATGTGCAGACACAGACAGAATGAGTCCCACCACTACCGGCAAGCACACAATATGATGGCCGTAATTTTGCAAATGTGGAAAATCCTATTTTGGGATTCTTTTCATCATTTTTATATAGTTCAAACATCTCTCTTAAATTCCCGAGGACCAATCGTTTTTGCACCTTCAGCACTGATAACTTTCACGCAATCCTTTTGGCCAGGACACATACGACTAACGGGTCATTCTCTGTCAGATCAACCAAAAAAAATTGAAATTAACACCCTCATCTCTCATATTTTGCTGAAATTTGGTTTATAGGGAGTTTGTGAGCCCTGAATCCATTTCTGAAATTATAAGGTCAATCCGACCAACGGTTCAAGAGATATGACCTCGGGCAATTTGAGGTCACTCGCGAGGTTACTAACATTTGGCGAGCCATAACTTGGGTAATAATTGTCATAATTATATAAAAGTATATATATTTAGAATCAGAAAACGACAAGGAATCCAAATATGCAAGTTTTAGAACTCTAGGTTGAAAAATAAAAAAGTTACACTGTAACCAAAATTTGAGGTCACGATTTGACCTCTGGGGTATCAAATGAGAATTTTTTTTTAAATGTAAAAAATGAAGGCATAGGCATTGGCTATTAGAATCAGCAAAAAAAAGTTTGTTTATGTTAGTATTTTTCATGTAACTAACATATAAGTGAACACCATATTCATAAGTTGTGCGTCAATTCTACCTATTTTTTCACACTTAAGCTCATAATTTGACCTATAGAAATTAAAATTACATTTTTTATAGATATAAAAAACAAAGTCAGAGTTCTTGACTAATAGAAACAATCATAAAAAGTTTGTTTATGTTGGTACTTTTCATGTAACTAACTTATAAGTGAACACCATATTTATAAATTGCTTGTCATTTCAAGGAATTTTTATATCTTAGCTATCAATTTGACCTCAAGCTCCAAGAATTTAATAAAAATTGTATTTCACTGCTAATCTACACTGGCAATAATAGTTATAATAGTGAAAGGGGAAGACTAAGCTCACATGTAGCCTAAACAAACCGGTTGAAACATGTTGCTACTTGTCTAAGTGCAGAATCAACACAGATAGTTGCAAAATTCCTTGTCTACAGGTTAGTACAGTTCCAGCCAGCACTGTGGGTGGCTGGTGGGTATGGTGTTTTAATGAGCCTCAGAGACTATCAAGGCCTAAAATATTAAGTGTGTATAGCTATATATTTTCTAAAAAATATATATTACCTAATTGTAAATCCTATATCTTTACAGATCAAAATACAATGGTTCGGCACTTGAAATACTGCCAGGACCCTATTCAAAAACACAAGAAACGCATAACAATCAATCTTAGAAAAGTGACTGATGTACTTGTTGAAAAATGTGCTGGAAGAGTGAAGAGAGACTCATTGTTGTGTGTGAACTGCTGGACACTGATAATGAAAAACCCCACTATACTTAGTACCACTGAAAACAACGAGTCTGAGCAGGATTCAAATGAATCATCTACTATCAGTGGCTTGAGTAACATCTCTCAATTCAAGATCTGGACAATGACAGTGATTGCTTGATAAAGGAAAATCCTTCAACTTCAGTTGAACCAGTTCTAGCATTTCTGGACCAAACACCAGTTAAAAAAAGTAAGTAATAAATTAATATAATAACTTATACTTTACTACAAGGTCTGTTTGATCTACTATATAGCCAATTATATAGCATTTAAGGTACTATAATTAATATTTAATTACTAATATTCAGGTGTGTGAAACCTTTTTTTCTGTTCTTTTCAGAAGGGGTCATTAAGCCAGAAAAAGCGCAAGGCTCGTGGTAAGCTATCATCTGCTCAGAAACACCTGAAGGAGAGGCTAGAACTCAGTTATGGTGTTCAAATTACCGAGGAGGTAAGTGATACTTCAAAACCTGAAACTAAATCTGAAAAACATCTAGACAAATTAATGAATGAATTGAAACAGTCATTCCTGGAGAGCAAATGTCACCATCACAAACTACAAATATTGACACTCACCATACACAATTGAAAAAACAGCTAGTTTCTTTCAAACTACAACATACATGGTGAAAAGAAGCCATTCACTTAAATCAGAACATGGAATCCTTCCGAAGATTTCACTAATGAGCAAAGGAAAAGTGATATCTGAAGAACACAAAGATATAGTTAGAAGATTCTATGAGTCAGAAGAGGTTAGTCGTATGTGTCCTGGCCAAAAGGATTGCGTGAAAGTTATCAGTGCTGAAGGTGCAATGAAGGTGCAAAAACGATTGGTCCTCGGGAATTTAAGAGAATGTTTGAACTATATAAAAATGATGAAAAGAATCCCAAAATAGGATTTTCCACATTTGCAAAATTACGGCCATCATATTGTGTGCTTGCCGGTAGTGGTGGGACTCATTCTGTCTGTGTCTGCACATACCATCAAAATCCAAAATTGCAGCTGGCTGCATTGGGAGAAAGATGTCTTTCATACAAGGATCTTATGGATTACAGTGTCTGCAGTACAGAAAGAGAGACTTGCATGATGCAACTTTGCAATGATAGCCCAAGAGAAGAGGGTGTCCTGGATTTTCTTGAGTTACTTGACAGTGTGAAATCAGCTCCAAATGAAATATCTTACAAGCAATGGGCGACTGTTGACCGTTGTACAATGGTTGATAAGGTGGAGCCACTTCATGAATACTTATCATCCCTAAGCATGAAAATATCCCGCATGGTTCGTCATCACTTTGTTGCTCAGCAAAAATCACAGTACTTCAAGCAGTTGAAAGAAACACTACCACCTCAGAGTGAGGTAGTTATAGTAGGTGATTTCTCTGAGAATTATTCTTTCATTGTCCAGGATGCTGCCCAAGGGTTTCACTGGGACAATTCACAGTGTACAGTTCACCCTTTTGTCATCTATTATAGATCATCTGCAGACCAGGAACTTAGCCATTTTAGTGTCTGTTTCTTATCTGCATCACTAAAACACAACACTATAATGGTTCTCATTCATATTGAAGCTTATGACATATGTTAAATTCAGATGCCCACAATTGAAGAAGGTGCACTATTTCTCAGATGGATGTGCTGGCCAATATAAGAACAGATACAACTTCACAAATCTCTGTTACCATGAAGAGGATTTTGGTCTGTCTTGTGAATGGCACTTCTTTGCTACATCCCATGGCAAAAATGCATGTGATGGGATTGGAGGAACAGTGAAAAGAGCTACTGCTCGTGCCAGTTTGCAGAGAACTACAGAGAGGCAAATTCTTACACCAGAACACATGTTTCAGTTTTGTGAAGAAAACTTGAGCAAGAAGATAAATTTTTTCTTTGTAACTACAGCTGATTTGAAAGATGCAGAAGAACGGTTGGAACATCGATTCAAGGATAGTAGGGCTATTCCTGGAACTCAGAAATATCATAGATTTGTTCCCCTAAACAAGGAAGAACTGATGGTGTATCCCATTTCAAGTGGCATTGAAGAAAAGAATAAGGAAAAGTCATTTTACTAATGAACCTGCAATGCTTGGTAACCTAAAATGTGTCAAACCAGGAGAGTATGTTGGCTGCATTTATGACATGCAAGTTTGGTATGGAATTGTGGAAGAATATTGTGAAGAGTTTGATGATTTCACTGTGAACTTTCTACATCCCTCTGGGTCATCAGGATCAAGTGCATATTATTATCCATCAAACAAGGATTCATGTGCAGTGCCAGGACATCATATATTAACTGTAATGAGTTGTCCTACCCTAAGAGGAGGCAGCAGAATTCAATACATTTTTCCACAAAAAGAAATTGACGAGAGCATCGAGCATGCAAAAATTGTATTAGGCTAGCACATGAATCCTCTAAGTAGGTCTCCCCTTTCACTATTATAACTATTATTGCCAGTGTAGATTAGCAGTGAAATACAATTTTACATTTTTTGCCTTTGTTTTTATATCTATAAAAAAATGTAATTTTAATTTCTATAGGTCAAATTATGAGCTTAAGTGTGAAAAAATAGGTAGAATTGACGCACAACTTATGAATATGGTGTTCACTTATATGTTAGTTACATGAAAAATACTAACAAACTTTTTTTTGCGGATTCTAATAGCCAATGCCTATGCCTTCATTTTTTACATTTAAAAAAAAAATTCTCACTTGATGCCCCAGAGGTCAAATCGTGACCTCAAATTTTGGTTACAGTGTAGCTTTTTTATTTTTCAACCTAGAGTTCTAAAACTTGCATATTTGGATTCCTTGTTGTTTTCTGATTCTAAATATATATACTTTTATATAATTGTGACCATTATTACCCAAGTTATGGGTCGCCAAATGTTAGTGACCTCGCAAGTGACCTCAAATTTCCCGAGGTCATATCTCTTGAACCGTTGGTCGGATTGACCTTATAATTTCAGAAATGGATTCAGGGCCCACAAACTCCCTATAAACCAAATTTCAGCAAAATCTGAGAGATGAGGGTGTTAGGCACTGGTTGATCTGACAGAGAATGACCCATTGAGATTATGGATTAGCGTGTTCCAGAGGGCCTTTTGCATTTCGCTTACCTTTGGTTAGCTTCCGCCCGAATTGTTCATTCTGATGAAGGTCAAGCTTTTCACTCCACCTTAGACCTACAGTTTAACGTGGAATCCGAACCACGCCCAATCAGCAGCCCAGCGTCTTAACCACTAGGCCACCTAGGCTACTCATTTATCTACCAGCCACTATATTGTGTGGAAGGATGAACATCTGGGTTTTGCTGCGCGCCGACTGCCATCGGGTCTCGAACCCGGGGATTCGTAGTCAGTGACGCTAACCACTACACACCGAGGCGCAACTCGAAATATATTTCCGCCTGCAGTCTTTTCATTCGGTTATACAAGTATCTGTTAGGGCCATTTATGCTTATCTGCTGATATATTTCTTAAATTGTTGTTGCTTGAGAGCGACCTGCCCATTTAGTGGGGGGTGAGGCAGTTTTATATTTAGTTTTCGGGACAAGTTGCATCTGCTTCTTCTATTGTACTCGTAATGTTTAGTTCTGCATCTCTCTCCGAGTGTAGCGTCGGTTAGGTCGCTACCTCCATATGCGCCCAGCATTTGTTTGTAGCGCACCCAGTTAGCTCGCTTGTAGGCTTTCCTCTCTCTGACTGGGATATGGATTGGGTTTGCAAAAATAAGCATGATTACGGGAAGATGATCACTTGGCGTAATTGGGCCTTCTTTAATGTGGTAGTTGAATTGGTTGCTTGTTATTCATTAACACTATATCTGGCCAGGTGGCATATCTGTTTGTAATGAAGATTGGGAATTCGGGTCCAACTCTCTCAACTATATTCCTCTCCAAAAGCGTACCTAATCAAATTGTCGCCGATTCTGTTGAGGACTGTGTACCCGGCGGCTGCACAGCGGGCATTCAGATCGCCCATAAGTATGACCGGGATATTTCTATTGAATAGGTTAATGAGGTTGTGCAGTGGCAGGTAGTTTCTCCTAGGTGGTTGGTAGCCAACTGCTATTCTTATTTCTCCCATTTCTGTGCTTATAGTGATGGATAGGTAAGCTTCGTCCAGGGGCTCTCCTTCTTTGTATTGGATTCCTCTTTTAATTGCTATTGCTACTCCGTCATAATGTTCATTGCTGTCGTTTTTTTTGGATAATGTTGTAGTTAATATCTTGAGTTTCCTGTCATCTTTCAGTCTGTGTTCTGAAGTGAGGATGATGTCGGGATCTTCGTCCTTGTAGAGGTTGCATAATTGGTGCCGTTTCATATCCCATTGTCCTACGTTGTGTGCTATTATTTTTATTTTATTATTGGGATACATTGATTACGACCTTAGTCTTGGATCTCTCATCGGAGATCGCTCCGCTCCACACCTCTTATTGTAGTTCTCTCGAGTTAATACTATGCAGTTTTCCTTTGCTATTTTGACAAGGCCTTGCTTTATTCCTTGGTAGTGCATGTTTCGTTGCCCCGTGATCCAGCAAAAAATTTCCTTTTTCGATATCTATGTACTGTAATTTCCTTCTGTAGTTATTCTGTTCGGTTCTCGGATTCCCTTATTTGTACTTGCTGAACGATATTTAGTAACTGACTGGTTACCGTTTGCTAATGGTTTTGGCTGCTCAACTGCCATGTTCCTTTGAGGGTAGCTTAACAACATTTTCGTCTGTACTCGCATATCCCCCGTTTTGTGAAAATTTTGCAGTTTTTTCCAAAATTTACAATTTCCACCTTTATAATGGAAGTTGCATAACGTCGATTGCGTATAGACGCATTGCTCATCCGTGTCTGCAATGCCGTTTGCATAACATTTGCCTACGATACACACTTCATTTTTATCTTTTTGTCATTATCTTCATTTCGTGATTTCATTGCAATAGTTTTTTTTATTTATTTATTCTAGTCGTGTGTTCTCGTGTTTTTTTTTTATTTCTCATCCACACCATTTTCCCCTCAAGATATTCTAATCATTATCTTATTATTCTCTTCATCGCATTTGTATTTTCCATTGCTTTAAATACCGCGAACGAGTTCATACTCCCCATACACGAGTCTCTCAAATCTGCGCGATGATACGTTCTTTGACTCCGTCCACCAAAACCTACCATCTATTTTTCCTTCTTTATTTTGACAATCTATTATATCGCCTTTATAATACAGCAGCACAATTATTGGTCTTATCTAAGCACTTTGTAAACATACATATTCTCTCACTTTCTAATCTATGTTCCACGTTTATTCATACGCTATTCTACCTACTACATACTGCTCTCTTAACTTCCTCCGACGTAATATCTCCCTTGTCTTAGTATAGTTCTACATACAAAACCAAATAAATTAAGGATATCGGATCAGGCGCACCTGAATGGGATTGTATAAAAAAAATGCATCGCCCATCAAGGAGTAAATAATTTGGTAAATAGTTTCTAAACGAGGATATATTGTATTGCAAGTTGGTAGAAATGCACTCTGAGGAAATGAATTCCACGGTGTATATGCGTGGTATGAAAATTTTGGTAAAAGGATATTCAGCACTTACCAATTAATTATTCTTAAATATCTTTCCTACATCCACCCCTTTGTACGCACTCTACTAGAATGACAAACTCCTCTTTTCAAAAACTTCCTACTATTGCAAACATTACTTTTTCTTCATTTTCTCCAGTCTGCACTGAGTGTCTACTGTTACTATTCACGTTGCATTCTTTAATCATCATCACTGCCTCTCAACATTTGTAGTATTCTTTTTTGCACTTTTCTCTAACAGGTTGTACCTCACTATTCCACCAAATACTCTTTTACTTCGTTGCTAAGCATTCACAATGTGGTAGGAAGAAATGCTCCCGAAAAGGTTTAGAGGCCAATTAAGTTGATTAAATAAATGTTTTAATTCCCTCCCTCTGAGGTATACTCCATAGCAATTCCTTTTCTTCCTTCTACCACTGTACCAAGCGGTATTGAACCTTCGTCACTTGGATTCAGTCCTTGCCACGAGAGACCAAGAAATGCCTCCCCTGCAGCGTTCTGGTGCAACTGAGATAAGGTTCCTGCATTCCTTTGAACAACCGCAAAAGCGTTTTTGTCTTTCCTGAAAATAAAGAAATCTTAATCAGCGAAATGACAACTTTTGGGTTGTATATTGTTTGTTACTTGTAGAACAGTGCCTATGTATCGCAATCACTTAACTCTCAAATGCCATTGGTCCACACAAGTGGGCAACTGCCACATTTTAGCATATTAAAAATGTTTTGACATCTGAATAACTCAAATATATTGACAAGTACCTCTTGTTCACATATATGGACAAATTGTGCACCACCAAGACAACAGAGGGGGGTTATTTTTCCTCACTGGGACTACCATACAATTCCCAGAATGCCCACCGTCTACTTTGGTGGACACTATGATACTTGAAAATATAAAAATAAACCCAAACCCAAATTGTGAAAAGTTTAAGTCAGTTCATTTATATTATTAATTTGCCAATTCAAAACCAGGGAGGGACCTCATCAGGCACTAAACAGTTAAAAACGTTGCAGGTCTTAGAATAATCATTATGGTACCATACAAATCAAAATTTTAAAAGTGGCAACATGCACCATGATACATTTTTATAGTACTGTTGGTACTCTTTATTTCAAATTTGTTCTTGGATGGTCAGATAATTGGACTAATATGGAAGACAGGAAGACAGGAAGACAGGAACCACATGGAACTCTCGTAAAGTTGTTAGGTAAGGCATGTTATGGGATGTATTTCACGATTAAGCACTTTAAATTAATAAATGATGCATGCCTACATGGACTCCAAGGATTTGTAGGTATTTCACAATACACGTGGAATGAAGAGCAAATACAAGAATGAAAATATTGTATAGAAAAAAAAAAAAAAAATTATATAATGGAAGGATTATAAACAAATTAACGAGTGATTAAGGAAAAAGGTATTTAATGATAATTCATTTCATAGGTTCCCTGAAATGTTATTGAAATCACACGAAGTACATGAATACGTATTCTAAAATGGTTCTTCCATGCATGTGTCAAAATCGCTGCCTCAAAAATATTTAATGTATAGTTATTTCTTGAAGCAAGACTTCTGACTTACCCTGTATATACCAATTACTAAGCTACATTTAATTAATTTAGCCATAACTAATAAACTAACCATTCCTGTAAAGTAGTGTCAGTTCCTTTAATTTCTTCACACTCATATTCTTCTTCTTTCAAAAGCTCCTTAAAGTTAGTTTCAAAATTGAGGCTCCATTCAAAGGATGGGTTGAGAGCCACTTCAAGTTCCCAAGGGGTGACGATGTTCTTATACAAATATGCATTCTCAACTCTATCAAAGAGAGAACTTTCTGGGCAACCAATGTAAACAAACACGTCCACTCCCACTATATTTGCTAACTTTGCTTCATTGATTTTTCCCATAAAGAAAGAGTAACATCTTCTATTTGATGATTTTATCAGATTTTTTAATCTCCGCAAAATTTCCTGGTGGCCTTGAACGAGTGTAATAAGCAAGCCGATAGTTTTTGCCTCCTTAACTTGTTCAATTTTTCTGCTTCTGCCCATCACAACTTTCACAAAATTTGAAACTGAAAGCACGTTGTCTGTAGGACTGATATTGTAAAATATTTTATCGGCATAATGCATTTGTAAAGCAATTAATGTGGAACTGTTTGGTCCTATGAAAATGAAGTTATAATCACTAATAGATTTATTTTCTGGTAAATTAATTTGTCGAGAATTAAATCTAAGCAGTTTCTCATCACTTTCATCATTAATATTGATTTTAGTTTCAAAGTCATTCACTAGATTAGGTGCATGAAAAATTAATTCCGATCGATCAGGAATGCTTAATGTGGATGGGATGAGATTGGGAAAATGTTGCTTCAATCGGGGTGAAAGTAAAGCTGGAAATAAAGTAACATTAATAAGTTAATGAAGCAAATGACTATTTTGATTAAGCCAATATCATTTAAACTCTACTAAAAATATATATATATAAAAAAAAACCTTTAAAGGACTGCTTAATTACCTATAGAAGGATAACAGAGTATATCATAAACCAATATAAGATCATCGCCTTTCTTTGGTCCTCCCTCTGACAGTAAAATATTGGTTACAGAGTCTGGATTGATGGTGATGTATGAACTCAGAACATAGAGGACAGGCAAGGCCTGCGTTGGTGTTAAACAAGTTCTTCCAAAATGAATAATAGCCTCTATATTCCTGGGTTTTGCAGTTCTTTCATCAATGCAACAACTGTCAAACAAGTAAAATCAGTTGAAGAGTGTTTGTTGGACATGGTGAGGAATTTAAAATTAGTTAACCATTTATGTGACATACATATATATTGTTTATCTGACATGATACAACTTCTATTAAAAGTAAAAACTACAATGACATTCTAAAATTCCTCTCTATTTTGACCACAACACTTAAAATATATTCAAGTTAAAAAATGTGTCCATAAATACAAACTAAAACCTTAAAAGTATGAAAACAGTACTTGTATTTTCTTAAAAATTAGAGTAGAAGTTCTACATCAATAACATTTCCATTAAGTATAAAAACTGAAATGGTACTGTACGCTCTAAAATTCTTATAGGACCTATTTTATGACCAATGCTGAAACAGTCCCAAAATTTGGGCTAAAAAGGATTTAACAAAATAAAAAATTAATTTTTTAAATAAATTTCAGAATAGTTACACACTGCATCATCCTCAAGAAAAATTCACAACCAATAGTCTGGTTCACTATGTCAATAAAAACACTCATTCAAAATTTATGAAGATTAGCAAACCAGTGCATTTTTGGAAAGCTTATGGCATGAGGAATCTGAAAATCAATGTTTACATTTGCGCAGATGCCTGCATAGCCCCCATTTTGGATTTTCAAAATGGCCGCCATAAAATAAGAATTTCCAAATATCTCAGCTTGTAATCGACAGAAACTTCATTCTAAATGCTAATCCTATGTTTCCAGGACCAAGGAATCCAAAGCTTATGTCAAATTAGTTATTGCGAACACCAAAAACCAAGAAAAGAAGTAGTTTGTGAAATTATGTTTGTATTTTCATGAAAAAATGCTCACTCAAATGGTTGGTAGTGACAACAGCATACGTATAGATGTATTTCCTATCTCAGTCTGACACATCATTACACATCATCACTCTCAGTGTCATATTCAACATTACAGTCTGCATCATTTTTGCATTCTGAGCCGCACAAGCATAGTTCTGTGCAAGGCAAGTTATTCCTTCTGCATGAACATCTGTGTAGAACAGTTGGTTTTGCAGTGGCATCTGACCAACTCGATGATGGCTTGCGGTGCAGGAGGAACCTTTGTGGTGACTGGCAGTACTTGGCCACTTTTGTCCTGATAGTAACCAAATTTCATGGGGTCAAAAGGCTGTTGCTGCATAACATTGGCTTGGCATCATACTCTGCTTTGTAACCACACACGCTGGATGTGTTCCTCAAGTTGTTGCTTTCAGCTAGGTGTTTACGAAACAGATACCATCTCAGATCAGGGATACTTGCAATGTGAATACCCTTGGGACAGTAGCTTGAGCACACAAATTTGGCCAATACATCTTTCACCTCCTGTGTTAGGTCACCTTTCTCCAGTAGTTTCATCAGTACTCTGACTAAGTGCATGTCAGCTTTCATATACTGCTGAAACCATTTTGTTTTGCACTTGTCTCCTGGTCTTGAAAGCATACATGATATTCTGACTTATGGTTAATGCTGACCTGTCAACTGTCCTGCTCCTCATCTCCATTTGCAGCTTCTCCTCAGATCCCACCAAAATCCACCTTATAAGGCTGTACAGCTCGGTTGGGACATCCTCTCTTGTGCTGGATACTGTAGTTGTGCGTTTCCTTCTCCTCAGCAAAATTGGCAATGCTGTTGTGTATTAGCTTAGCTGTCTTGTATATCATCATTGTCTTGTCCATTTCACTTGTGGCACCTTGCATCAAGGAAGTGTAGACCATATCTTCTTCACAGGCTTCAGGACAGTAAAGAACAGATGGTTTTCTTCTGTCTTTCTGCCTCACTGACTTCACACTTGGTAACTCTGCAAGAATTTTGTCCTTTAGCCACTGTCGTGCCAGTGTTGGAGTGTGCTTCTGTGCCTCATCACTACCACCAAGCATAGATATGTAGGTTTTTTCGATGGCATCCATGGGTAGATGAGCCTTATTTTGGGTTTGATATTCAATGAGATTGATCAGCTCAATCAAGCATGGTACTTGCATTGGTAGGTCTGTCTTTGTAGACTTGGCCCAGTTGCTGGCATCCCTCAGGAAATGAACACATGTCATGTCCAGCATGGTTTGTGGTATCTTACATCTATCGCATGGGCATCACTTGGTGAGAGTGCATTGCTTAGTCTTGTCATCAATACTGGATCTTGGGAAATATCCACAGCTCGTCTAAGTGCCTTCCCCACATTTTCAGTTTGTACGGTGAAGAGACACTGGTCATCATCATCTTGACATAAGAAGCAGTGATACCTTGTCAACAGTTCTGTCACAGATCTAATGAAAGGTGCTGAGGTGCCTGGGGTTGCTGATTGCTCCATTTCAGAGCTTGTTCTTTTATGCCCACATTTTTTCACAGCATAGGTTCCTGTAGACATGGCATGCTGCAAGCACTCTCTCACTTGCTGTATGGATATTTGATTTGTGGCATCAGAACAACAACTGCAATGCCACATGGGTTTCCTTTCAATCAATATTTCTTTGGTAAAGTCTTTGAGGTGTCTTTGGATGTCAACATATTTTCCATCCTGTAAACTAGCTCTTTCTTCCACTACATCAAGTAGTTTCTGGTATGATTCTGTTCTGGGATATTGAACAAGTGTTCCTTTGCTGGCAGTGGACTCCTGACAAAGAATGCACTGCTTCCAGTCTACTGTGTCCATGGACAACTTTACCAAACTCAACTTGCTGATTCACGGGTCTTCACTCATGATGACTCAGGCACTGAAAAGAGAGCCACCACTATATTAACCAACACCAAGATGATTGTGTACTAGTTGTGTTAACAAATTTTTACAGTATAAAATTAAATATTGCAACACTACTGCAAAAATACTGCAAAATTATTGAAGTATCAGGATTTATAAACTGTTGCAACTGTCACCAAGCAGGTATCTGCGCAAATGTCAACATAACTTTTCATATTCCTGATGCCATAAGCTTCTCAAAAATGTACTTGTTTGCTAATATCCATCAAATTTGAACAAAAATACATAGTGAACCTGACTACAATATAAAATTCGAGAGTTCTTGCCTTTGCATTCAGTCAGCTCAAAATTATTTTTAAACACATTTTAACAAAAAAATATTTATTTTATTAGCTACATAATGCTCTATAGCTGCACTAAAAGCAATGTATGGAGACTGAAAAATTTTAATTTCTGTATAGTGAATGAATGAAACAATTTTTATACTCAGAAGTCCAAGGCTTATTTACAGTTTTAAAAAATTCTTTTAAGTTAAATACCATCTCCTTATATAGGGAGTGAAAACCAGGTGAAACCCAATAAAGGTTCAACAATGAACAGCTAACGGATCATATAAAGAAACTACCTACTTACTTTCCACATGCACGGTTTGAATCTTGAAGTACAATTGGAGAAAAACCTATTTCTTTTTTAAGCAATCTACAAACTGTTACTGCATGCTGTGGATCATCCACAAATTCTAAACCAACCTGGAAGGAAAAAACATTTATTAGGCACTATTACAGTATGTAATACTGTACTTTTTTGCTCTGAAATAATGGTTGTTGAAACATTGAAACAATAATGATCATTATTAGAACAATCATTGGAGTTTAATATGTACTCAAACTTTTCTTACAAGATCTATTTATATCAATAAGTAATTTAATTGGTTTGTGCTAAGAAGAAATAGGCCCTATACTCCACCACCTACTGATCTAAAATTTGCTGAATTAAATCATTTATGAAACAGTGATCCAACCATCTAAGTTACAGCAGAAATTTAATTGACATCCATAAAATTTATTAACATCAAAATTAAATATTAGGGACATCTGCACACATTATGTTCAACAAAAAAAATCTAGACTCAAAAGTGCAGGGATATAAAAACATACTGGTACTGGCCCTTTAGCTGTAAACTATATAATAAATCTACCAGAATACCAATGCCCCTGCTTATATTTGGAACCTTGACCTTTGCAGCAAGGAACTTATTCTTGATTGCAACACATTGCCTTGTGACAAAACATATCTACAGTACTGTATATGGAGTTTCATAAATTTATGTTTAGTGGTTAAAAAGTTACAGTGCAGAACTCCACTTGACTTTTGATTCCATGATCTGATTCTTGTTCATGACGCATTGTCTTGTGATGATACACGTGTACAAAGTTTCAGCAAGTTATTGGGTAGTCCAAAACTTAACATGTAGACAAAAATGTGATGAATAAATGGCTGAACAAGTGCAAGCCAATGCAATTTTTTTTTTAAAAATGTTGTGGTTCATCATCATATGCCTTGCTTATATCCAAGAAAAACTAACAGTTAAATTACCATTAATGTAGCTATTTAAATACAATTTCCCTTAATACATATATACCATACATCAATCAGCTGAGTGGGACCTTTCAAAACCAAACTCATTACATGTCCATAAATAATCATTTAATTGTATGGACTGAATGATTACTAGAACAGAGGATCATCTGGATTAGGATTATGAGGAGGATCTTGCCAATGAGGATCAGGGTTAGGCTCAATTTCTAGATCCTCCAGATCCAATTTGAATTTTTTTTTTAATATTCATCAGCAAATTTAAATTAGATTGGATGACTTTAAATCTAAAAACTACTGTCCTAATGAGACAGACATCCTAAAATTATCATTGTTACTATTACCTTCTATTGGAGTTCTTATTCAAAGTAATTATGAAGAGGATACTTCACTGGTGTGTTATTTACTAAAATTATTTCCAAGAATGGAAAATGATGATTTAAATAAGAATTCTATCATCTTGCGCAAGAATTAATGTTAAAACTTTATTTGCGTCATTTAATGAATTATGGATTTAAAGGTTGTCCTTACTATCCATTCCTCCCACTATCAGCTCTCTCCCCAACAGGTTTTTTTTTTTTTTTTTTTTTTTTTTTCCCATCATCTTTCCTTTAACCAATAAATTTTGTGAAGTTGGAAGTGTGAGCATTTTTAGCAGGGGTACATTATAACCTACAAATATTTTGTATCAGATTCACAACAACGAGTTTCACACCCTACACAAGTTATTCAATATCAAATTAGGTTAGGCCAGGTGAGGTTTATAGTAGGTCATTATTTTGAACTAAAAATTCATTGTCATATATCTTAGTTTTACCAGGGGTGTAAAGGTAACGAAGTAATTTTACTCGAGTACCATACTTAAGTAACTTTTTCTTGTATCTACCTTTTAAAAAGTATTTATATTTTCAAGTACTTTTTCTCTAACTTAAGTAATTTTTGGAAGAATCACTTTTACTTAAGTACAATTCATTTTACTGTATCTATTTTGTTACTCTTCTTAAAACTCAAATTTGTGGCAGCTGCCAGCCAGTCAAAACGCAAGTTGTGCGCAATATTTTAATCAGCCAATCACATGCATCAGCTTTTGTATACAAGGCTGAACAAGACCCAAATAATATATTTATATATATATATATATATATATATATATATATATATATATATATATATATATATATATATATATATAGCTAGCTAGCTAGCCTATATATTTTGTTTTTTAGTATTAACATACAAGATTTGGGTGCTAAAGCACATTAGTATTTATTTTCCCTTAGTTGATCCAATGTTCCTGTGTCTGAATGCCTGCTTCTTCAGATTAATTTCATTGTGAAGCATATTTCTTAAAGCTTACCCTAACAAAGTAACCTTTTCTTATTAGAAGCAGATGGAAGACTTAGAGGGCACAAGAAAATCCAAAAACAGACTTTTACACTGGAGCTCTGAAAATACTATAGTTAATATTTGATTTACCCCTGCAGGAGCCTTCAACTATTTGCGTATTACATAAATAATCATTTTTTAATACTAATTCCAAATATAACAGCCATTTCTTGCGCAAATTCTTAGTTTTTCAGTTATTTACTCTCAAAGGTAGCACTACATTCAATTGCATGATGTGTTCACTGGTGCATGTGGAAATCCATGACATCTGTCTGCCATGACATAACATGTTCAGCAGATACACGGATAAGAACTATTTCACATATGTATTGATTTCAAATTTCCTCCACACCAACCAGTGACAAATTTGAAATGAATATGTTAGATACTGGATCAACACAGTAGCATGTGTGCAGATATATTTTTGGTCTGGATGTAGGTTAGGTTAGGTTGGTTATATTATGAGGATAGGTTTTTCTGATGTAAAATTAAAAATTTTTGTTTTCACTTTTCAAAATTTGCTCATTTGCACAAGAAATGAAGGTCAGATTTGGGTACATATTAAGTTGAGGCATAAATTAAACAAAGTTCAGGGGTGTAAATTATAACACTAATGAAAATCTCAACTTAACTAGCCAATTGTCAAGGCATACAGATGACCTAACTGGGTATTCAATAATTTTCCCACTGGTTTAATGAAAATATCACAACCACCTTACCAGCTAGTTAGGTTAATTGAATGCCTGGTAAGGTCAACTGTACACCCTTGATTTGTAGGTTATTGTGATATTTTCATTAGTTTTAATGAAAATATTCTGTTAAAATTGTTACCATACTAACGATCCAAAACTACTGATCATCCCTACATTTTATTTGCCTTATTTGTAGCCTCAATTTTATGTACCTAAAACAAAATATAGTAAAATCTTATTTTAATACAGTAAATTAAATTAAAAAACAATGTTTAATATTACTGTATATTGGGGCGTATAAGTCAGTATTTTAAGCTTAAAATTATGCTCCTAAAGTTAGGGAGTTGACTTATAGGACCAATCTAAAAAATTAACCTTCCACTTTCCATTTTAATAGCTTTTATTTAAAGACAGGTCTACCTGTCATAGGTCCTCAGTCCTGTATTAACTCACCTTTTGGTCAACATCTGAATTGGATCCATATGACGAATCACTCGCAAATGTATCTCAGGACATATATAATGAACTTGTGTCAGATGATTATGAAGGATAACAACTAATTTTTTACAAGGTTTTTACAAAGTTTTACTTTTTTCATGTTGGCAAGTTGGTGGTTAACTTGAACACCCAGAATAGGCTAAAATCTAAATCTGAAATTGAAAGTTAGAGGATCAACCAATCTGGACTGTAGACTCATACACCCCAAAATATGGTATGTATACTATCAAAATAGTATATATCCAGTTTAATTAACCTCTTAATGACTGAAGTTTTTGTAGGGTTAAGTTATGAATGTGTGTATTGGAAATGGTACAAATTCAACCAAGTGGCCCAAAAGAGGTTAATGAAATGTCTTTGGAATCATTTTTGAATTTACCACATTAATCTATGCTTGGGATTTAATTTATTGACTGCCCAGTTAGGTCAACTGTACACCCTTGATGATTGGTTAGATTGTCACGATATTTTTGTTTAAACTAATGAAAATAATATAACAACCAATCATCAATGCATTCAATAACCTAACAGTGTAGTACGGTAATATTTGATGTGGATCAACAATTGTTGAGCGCAGCCATCTTTAATTTACTGTATTAAAATAGGATTTTACCCGAAAGATCACCCTGTAATTTTGATAAAGTGGGACATTATCAAAATTACTACCTGTAAGCAATGACTAAGGAACTTTTGTTCTGTAAAGAATGGCAATATAATTTATGCCCCTAAACTTTTTTGAGTTTACTTTACTCCTCTAAACTGAACATTTACTCAGATTTGAATAAAACACCAAAATATACCAGAAAAACCTATTCTCATATCAAAATCAACCAGGGGTAAATGAAAAATTACCAATACTTTAGCCAGAGTATTACAATTTTAGAACGACTTTCTCTATGATGTGGTAAATAGTACGGTAGCTCCTTAGTTTTAAGAAAAAATTGGCCACTTCCATAAATGAGAGTATAAATTAGCTATGTATATTTTAGCTAGTACATACGGTATTATATTACATTTCATTTGGAAAACATGAAGCCACTCAGGCCTATCAAGGCAATCCAAGTGAGCTACATTTTTAATAATAAAAAAAATCTTGCAAGATGTCACACTCGAGTCAATTAATTAATATACCTACAACTATTTACTATCATAGTAGCCAATATAAGAAGCAAAGAATACACACTACATACAATCTACAAACTATCTTTCACTCATGAAAGTGCACATTTTTCTTAAAATTAACTAACATTATATGGCAAGTATTCCCAAAAATCTACTAGTATGACAAGATGTACAGTAGACTCGCAACTGACACAGGGGTTACATTCCTGAGACCCGGCGTAAGGCCAAAAAATGCGGTCAGAAACAAAAAAAAATATCCTAAATTGCCCTTAAATCACTATATATTGTAACTGTTATACATATAACATACCTATAACACAAAAGTGATGCAATTGGCAATGTTGAATTCCTTCCAATATGCCATAACACTCTTGTTAGTGCCATCCTCCACAGTGCTGCGAATGCGGACAAAGGTGAGACGTGTATGCTGCCTTAAAGCACCGAAATTATAAAATTATAACCCAAGTATAGTTGAAACTGCCTAAGAAAAATCTGTAAATTGCGAGTCTATTGTATTTTCATAGATCAAGTCTACAAGTGTTTCCTAATTTTCTTATGCCCACAAGTTATCCCATCAGTATCTATTGTGTACATCTAAACTGTCCAAACATGAAAGCATTTTGAACATCTGTATCATATGTCCCCTCATACAACATCTCTCAATTAATTAAACATACAGTACTTAATTCCTTTAATCTAGCCCTGTATTCCAATCTTCTTAGGTTAGGGATAAGCTGGTTGCCCTACATTGCATACCTTCAAGCATATCAATATGTCTAAGGTAAGGAGACCAAGCTTGACTGCAGTACTCTAAGTGAGGCCTAAGATAATAATTATATAATTTACAGATGACTTCCTTACTCTTGTAACTAACATTCCTCTTAATAATACCTAACACTTATTTGCTTTATTTCTAGCCTCTCAACACTTAGAAAATTTTAGATCACTACAAACAATGATGCCAAGATCCTTTTCCTTTCTAACATCCTCCAAGGTCCCAGTTCCCTTACATCTCATAACTAAAATTTTCATTATTTCTACCAAAATGCATGACTTTGCATTTTGAACACTGAATTCCATCTGCCATTTACTAGCCCAAGCAACTAATCTATCAAGATCCTTTTGCAGTTTATGAGAATTTTCTATATTTGTAAATTGAACAACTACTTTTGTATCATCTGCAAATCTAGAAATTTTACAACCTACTCCTTTCTCCAAAATCATTGAGATATAAAATAAAGAATAATGGACCCAAAATTGATCCCTGTGCTACCCCCCTTTTCACTTTCTGCCACCCAGATTCATGACCATTTAGAATTATCCTCTGTTCTCTGTCTCCAAACCATTTTTCTACCCAATTTAAAACTGACCCTAATATACCATGAGTGCTTAATTTATATAAAAATCTATGTGGAACCTTGTCAAATGCTTTACTAAAATCTAAATAACATCTACATTTCCATTATCTACCTGCTTAGTTACAAATTCTAAAAACTCTAGGATTAGACAAACAAGACCTTCCTGATCAAAATCCATGTGGTGAACTTGAAATAAGATTAAAGTTCTCTGAATGACCTTGATTATTATTCTTTATAATTCTTTCTAGTATCTTTCCTACCAATGATGTCAAGCTAACAGGCACATATATATATATATATATATATATACACACACACCTTGGTGGTATAGTAATTAGCGTCGCTGACTACGAATCCATCAGCCCCAGGTTTGAGACCCAACAGCAGCCAGCACGCAGCAAAACCCAGCTGTTCATCCTCCCACACAAAGAAAGTGGTTGGTAGATAAATGGGTACCCTAGGTGGCTTAGTGGTTAAGACACTGGGCTGCTGATGGGGTGTGGTTCAGATTCCACATTAAACTGTAGGTCTAAGGTGGAGTGAACAATTTAGGCAGAAGCTAACCAAAGGTAAAGGTTAAGATATATATATTTTTTTTTCCTACCTCCTCCTTACTACTATTTTCATAAATGGGTACTGTACCATACTACATTAGCTTTTTTCCATTCATCTGGTACTTCTGCATAATTAATTGACCTTGCAAAAATATTTAGTGCGTAAGACAAGCTTTCTTCCCCTTCTCTGAGAATCCTAGCAAATATACCATCAGGTCCAGCAGCCTTATTTGACTTCAATGTATGAATCACTTGCCTATCATCATCCTTCCTTATATGAATATGATCAAGAATGTCTGGATTTACAGGATCTAAAGGATTAAAATCAAAGTTATTTAAATTTTCTTCAGTAAAAACAGAGCTAAAATAATCATTAAAAATACCAACAATATCCTGATCTTTTTCAAACAGCATATCATCATGTTCTGTCGGGCCAATCCTATCATGCTTTTTATTATATTTATTAAAACAATTTCTTTCAATCTTTATTGCTATTTCTAGCTAGATTTATTTTACTATGTCTTTTACTCTTCCTGATCAAACTATTTAGCTTATTTCTTAACTGCCTATAATTATCCAAGTCCAAAATACTATCACTGCCTTTAAATTCCCTGAATGCCTTTTTTATTTTTAATCATTTCAGCCATCTCACTATTCTACTACAAAGGTTTCTTAACACATTCACACCAACGGACGGCTAAAGCCATCATGACTGTTTGGGCCTATTGCGTCATCATGGAAAAAATAGTTTCGGATTCTTGAACTTGATAATATTTTTCATGGTGGTTTATATATGTTTTGTATTTACTGAAGCAAAAAAATGATTA
The DNA here is from genome assembly GCA_023014485.1 of Bathynomus jamesi. Classification (NCBI taxonomy): domain Eukaryota; kingdom Metazoa; phylum Arthropoda; class Malacostraca; order Isopoda; family Cirolanidae; genus Bathynomus; species Bathynomus jamesi. Next base: position 511,090 of record JAJOZX010000679.1, read on the forward strand.
GGCGGGTATAGCTGTCATGTGGCATTTGGGACCAAAATGGGATCAAAATGCCCACGACGGCTATAGCAATCCACAAGAAAATTGCTAAAATGATAAAGCAAATTTCATAGTTTACACTTTTACAGTTTTCTAACCTAATTTCAATAACTGTTAAGGAAATGAAATGGTTTTTCATCCAAATTTTATTGAAAACATAAATAAAGAAAGCTTTAATATTTGGTTTTGAAGTAATGTACTGCATAAAGATAAAAAATATTGATTTTTTTGCAAAATAAATTCCTTTTTCTTCATAATACAATTACATTTTATAAACAGCTATTATTTAATGTCCATGATATAAAGTAAAACATGGAGCAGGGCATAAAGGTGGGCATCCTGGGCAATCTCTACATCGATAACGTGTTTCCTTTCTTCTGTTAGTTTGTGCACAAAACCTGCACCTCAGATAGTAAGTCTTATTTGTGCCTTGTTTTGGGGATGGTATGCATTCCAAGCTGTAGAATTCATCAATCGTACTGTAATATGACAGCAATTGGTCAGTTCGGTCAATTCCACCCATATTTATATTGTAGTCTTGTACACATTCCGGCTTTCTTTTGGACTGTTGGATCCCACAATGTACCATCTTATGCTTGTGATTTGTGCTTATCATCAATACTTCCCTTTTATCTTTTCATTTTGACACATAGACTGGGCCTCTTCTCCAACAAGATTCTCCAACCTTCAATTTTTTTTTTAGTTACATCACTCAGATTTCCTTTTCGATTTGATCTCAGTGTACCCACAGTATGAGTTTCTTTCAAACAGACATTTAGAGAGTGATGGACTGTTATAAAAATTATCCATGTATAGTGTATGACCTTTATCTAATTATGGCTACATAAGTTTCAATACTATCTTTTGGCAATGAGTTTCCCCTTCGTCTGCTTCTGTAACTATAAAAAATCCTGAGTGGATGCTCGAAAACTCCAGGTAAGATAATAAATTACATATATGCAACAAATTATACAGTACATGCGGCAAAATGTCACACACCATACATTACATGCACAAAAACAAAATGACGTACCTCTCTCAACTGTGCTAAGACCAACACTGATAACTGCGCAAGTGCAAGAATGACTCCAAGCGACGCAAATAGTGGGGGAAGGGGAGGGGTTTTCTTATGATAGGGGTGACTTAAATACTTCATCCGAGTCACTGAAATTTGGTCCAAGTGCTTCATCTGTATTCATACCAAAGCAAAATTATCATATCTGCGACGTCTCAATAAGTCAGATAGGTTTTGTGCAGGCAAAGTTTTGGATGGCCATAGCCGTCATTGCCACTTGGGCTCTCTATAAAAAATGAGAGTGGGCGCGAGCGTGCTAATCTTGTTATTCCTAACTCTTCTGAAAGGCATAACACCTACAGTGTACAATTTAGGGTGCATCAGCCTATAAGGAGTGAAATTTCGAACTTCGGATATTGATTCGGCCCTATGATATTATGGTTACAATCCCCAACAAACCTTCAGTGTCCACGTTTCAAGCTGTTCTGACAATATTTAGTGGGTCCACCTCAAAGATGAAAATTTGATAATTGTGGAATTTTATGGTTTTATTAGAAAATCTTGTGTGTAAGCGTTGTAGATTTTGTTTGAAAAAAAAAATGTAAGTATAGTTAGTTTTAGGCAAGTTTTAGCCTCAATTCATGAAATTATCTGTCTTTTTAGACTTTTTTTGCATTATTCTGAGAATCATGAAGTGAGTTACCAGGATGCAGGATGAAGACCCAGCTCGCCAAGCATCCCACCAACCACCTCCACCAATTAATGGTATTTCGTGGTAAAATACTTGTAAAAATTGATTTATTACTTATTGATATCTTATTCTTCTTTGTCCTTTTTTCTTTTAAAACAGATGATAAAGAAGCTTGTCTTTTTCTCAGATTAGGAGTGGCTTTTCTGTCAGCTTCTACAACTTGGAGAACATTTTGAAGATGTTCTTCAGTGCTTGCAGCCTCATAAAAGTCACTGCATAGTTTTACTGCCCTCTCAGAGCCATCATTTATGACATTTATAGCCAAAAGTTTTTCTTTGGAAGATATGATACTGTTGTTTTCCATGGGTAGTAAATAGTGATATTAAAAAAACTTTTTTTTTTTTTTTAATAATAATAATAATAATTAATATAGATATTGCCAATTTAATTATAAGGTATACTTTTGCAATGATATATATTATAAAAATAAATAAATAATAAAATAGGCCATATGGTACCAGTATAGAATGTCCTTTTCAGCCTATTTACAGAAAAAACTGGCCTCTTTCTTGCACTGAAAGTCTTGTATCTTGAGATCCGTTAAACTTGCGAGAAAACTGACTGGGAGCTGACTGCCCATTGTCCAACCTTTCCAGGACTCTCCCATCCATGCCTCGGATTTTGAATCTCCCACTTAACTATCCTTTAGACCCGCGATGACATATTTCCCCCCCCAAAGACAATCCATATATATATATACATACACATACACCCATATACATACAGTATATACCAATATATACATAAATACTTATATACACACATTTATATCTATTATATACCCCATACATACGCATACATCCAGAATTCCAGATACATACGCATGCATACTCACATATATACCTACACAAACTCATACACCTCTATTTCGCCCTTTCATTACCTCCGAGATCATTTAGCACATACAGTAATATCCATACAGCCAAAAGAAACTGATTAAGCACAGACAGAGCAGCAAAGCTAGTATTTATATCCCAAAATGCAAAATTCCAAGAAAGTGAAGTAAAACATGGTGCTACATTGGCTTCGTCAACATCCAAATCTGCAATAAGTACCAGTACCTGTGATATTGAAACTATATGCTCTAATCAATCTAGTGATAATGATTCTTCAATGGAAATAGAATCAGATAATGAAAGTTAAATAGCATTAGGTTAACACAAAGGTTAAAGAAAGAGATGAATATTTTTATTTTTTTTATTTTTCTATTTGGAATATATATATATATACACACTGGTATTCTTGCCAATCACAATTATATATATTGTTTTATACCAGTATTATGTATTTTTATTATGTATATTATACCAGTACCTGTGATACTGAAACTAGCATATATGCTCTACCCAATCTAGTGATGATTCTTCCATGGAAATGAAGGTTAAACAACATTAGGTTAACAAAAAGGTTCAAAAAAGGTGAATATTTTCCTTTTCTATCTGGAATATATATACTGGTACTCTTGCCAATCACAATTATGTATATTGTTTGAAACGAGGAAGAATGTTTTATGTTCTAGTTAAAAAATATATATACATATAAAAATGAGGGTTTGTTTTTCCTTTCTATTATATACTTTTTGCATGATTCAATTTTTCTAAAAGATGACTATATATACTAGGTATAACCGTATAAGCATGGTAGTATAGTAAATTATAGGTAATACTAATATACTTATTAGATTAAAGGAAGAAAAATATGGAATAAGTTTAAAACAATAAAAAACAAAAAAAACAGACTACCTTCGTTTTAAACAAAAAAAACGAAAAAAAAAAAAAAATGACAAAAAACGACTCGCATCACTAGTAGTAAATCAGTGAAATGAAGGTTGCAAAGTCTCTTAGTTTCAGAATTTATTGCTTGTTTGTGATTGTTACTGAAGGTAGTTTCGATATATTATCTTCTAGTAATGCAATTTTTAGAGCATATATTACTTTACTCATCCATCTGGCTCTATGTATAGCACCAGGTCGCTGAAGGGTTATATCCTTATCACTAGGTCTTGCATTTAAGTATAACACAACTAAGTCAGAAAATTGTTTGTAGTCATATCGTGTATGTTACTTTTCAATATTACTTATTTGAATTGCATAATCAGTCCATTCCTGAAGAATCTCCTGGACAGCTTTGGAGTACTGATTGGTCAATTTTTTTTCAATTTTTCATCCTTGGAAATCCACTGAAGCTTTTCTCAAAATCTGTTAAAGACATTAATTTCTGGTCCACTCAAAGTTTCTACTTTCATGTCCTGAAACACATGACTCATAATAACTTCAACATGATGCCTGCATGCAGACCATAATAAAGGCCATCCAATCTCTTGTTGGATAGTTATGCATGCAGCGCTCACATGTCCCGTGTTGGTTGCTGTAGTGTCAAAAACCAAGTTCACTATTGAATCGGAGCAGTTCCACAATTTCAGTAGCTTCATAACTTCTTCAGTCAAGTTTTTCCCAGATTGGCCACTGCCACCAGCACTAGGATATGATATGATGGAATACCAAGTAGTTTGAGATCCATTGAATTTCCAACTGATATGGCTAATCGTTCTTCTGTAACATATTTATCCTGCAGAGTAAAAATTATTTTGAATCCCAATGAAGAGGCCAATTTAGGAGGATTCCAGGATTTTTTAATGGAACTTGAAATTTTTTTGGCTACTTCGCATCTTGCTCTATCAGCTGTAGCATATGAAGTTGCCACTGCCTTAGTGTTACCACCACATTCTTCAACAAAAGCTTTTGTGAATGCAGCCTGTTGTGCCAGAGTCATTTTCATTCTTGATGCTAAAGAAACAAGTTTCGGTCTTTTCAGAATGTCATGAGGAATGATAGCTTGAGTACCTAAACAGACTGTTGACTGTGTAGATTTTCCATCTTTTTCAGCTCCATCATTAGCTTCTGACTCACTCTCAATGGTAGTTGTATCGCTTGTGCTACTGCTTTCTAATTCAACATAACTGCAAGAAGCTTCCTTGTCTCTCAATTCCTTTTCTTTTCTTGCATTTTCTTCACATTTTCAAAAATTAATGCACTTCATTTTGGATGCTAAAGTTTGATCATGAGCTCCAAAAGAAGCAATTCTACCCCCCTTGCATAGATTGAAGAAATTGTATATCTTCTGGATTACTCATAATTTTTTTGGCATTTTTAATCCACAGTGGAAAAGTCATTTTAAGTTGCATTTCCACATCTTCTAGTCTTGTCTTTGTAGCTCTCTTCTTTTCAATGGAATTTCTCTCAGTTTCGCATTCTTTTCTGACAAAATTATTTTCTCGCATGCTTTTTTCTCAGTAATCATTGGTATGTTGGCTTTATTGTAGAATGGTTGAATTTCTGTTAAAACAATTTTAGCTATATCTCGCTTAGTTCTTCTCTCTTTTAGACCCTGTTGCTAGTGAAATAGGAAACATCTAAGAACTTGTTCACTTGTTGGCAAGCAACATCCTACAATCTTTGCATCATTATTTGTGATGCCAGGACCTAATCCAAATATACGGTACAGGTTTTTTTTCGTGTTTTTACATCAACTTTATCTGCACCACTTGAACAAGTTTTACCACGAAGTGGCTTCACTGGCTTTACCACTATTATCCATTATATCATATATCAACTATTATCACCAACATATATCAAAAATTGACCTGTAATAGAAACAGAGATTAATATTAAAGTAGTCTACATGCCTGAAAATAAGAAAAAATAGCTATAGGTATTTCATGATGGCAAATGATGATTATTAATAGTAGCTATGGCTTAAACACAAGCAAACTAAACATACTAGGCCTATAGTACCTTAAGGATCATTCAATTCAATAAAATAAAGGTATATGTGAAAAAAATAATTTAAGGCAATTTATCCCAAAAATTGTCATTTTTGTAAAAGTTTAGGAGCTAGGTGGACCCAGTAGATATTAATCAATTGACCTGAAATTTTGCATGTGAATTTTTTTTAGGGAATGTAACCATAATAACGTAGGGCCAAATCAATTTTTGATGCACCCTAGACTGTACATCCTCTAAAAAATTTTAAATCTAGACCATATCTCAATGGCATTTTTATTGGCAAATTCATTATCCCACTTTAATGAGCCTAACAACTCCCTAAATCTACTATAGTCACCCTTTGAGAAGCAAGGGACTAGATGGTCATTGTTGACCAGATCCCTATTTAATTCTCTTAAAACGTATGATCCAATGGTCACTATTTCCTAATGACTCTCCTACTGCAAGTTCCTGATAAGTTCATGATCAATGGAAAGAACCACATCTAAGATTGCTTGATCCCGAGTTGGTTTGTCTACAAATTGTGTTAGGAAACAGTCATTATAGCAGTTGATGAAGAAGTTTACCTTCCCTATTATTTCCTCTAAAAGGCTCCAGTCTGTGAGGCAGGTTGAAATCTCCCATAATTAATGTTCAAGCACTACAACTTTATTTCTTGAACCATACTGTCATCAACTTTCTGAGTTTGGTTTCAAAGTCTATAAAATCCACCTATCCAAATATATACTCTTTGCCTGAAAAACACACCCACCCATATTGATTCTACCCTATTGTCTAATTTCATTCTGAAGTGAAGTCAAATCATTCTTAATGTATAAGACCAAACCACCCCACTGCCTACCCATTCTCTGGTAAATATACTTGTATAATTAATTATTTAACTCATACTTTGCTCTAGTATCATTGAATGCTGCCTCACTAATGCAGACTATATCCAGATTTTCATTAATCATAACTAAATTCATTTCTCTTATTCCTAAGACTACATGCATTTGTATAAAAACACTTCAGCACACCTAAAGCAAAAGCATCCCCTATGTAATTTCCTTATTTAGTCAGATTTTTATGAAATTTTCAATATAAAAGGTTCAAGGTGATCAGAAAAAAACACTAAAAAAAAATGGGTATACAGTTGCCCTAACCAGGCCACTTTCAATGTTATTCCAATGACCACCATTCAAGGCCCAGTTAAGTCAATAGGTATGCCCTTGACAATTAGTTAGGTTATGTTATTTTCATTAGTTTTAATGAAAATAACATGACAACCTAACCAATTGTATACAGTTGACCTAACCAGGCCTTCAATAGTGGACATCAGAATAATACTGAAGGCCCAGTTAGGTCAACTGTATGCCCTAACTGGGCTGAAACCTATAAATCCAAGAAATTAGGGAAAAATAAAATGTTCTTGGAGATGGTGTGCATTAGGGTGTCCCATTTTGGCCAAATCTCAGTTATTAATGTCCAGCACTCTCATATTGTGACAAATGATGATTTAAGTATGCTAACTAATTTTTAGACCAAAATCAAGAAATTTGACCCCTGAGCAATCGATTCAAAAATTTAAGGGTCAAATTCTTTTAAAAATTTTAGTTTTTTCAAATTTATGCCTATGATTTCAATTTTAGAACACTTATAAATAGGTCCATCTGATGCGTATTAAAAAATTAATCATTTGATACCAAATTTATATAGGTTTGGCTTAAAAATTGTTTATGATTTTTTAATATTTTTAAGGAATTAAAATTTTTAGAGTATTTCTCTTGTTGCTTTCAAGTTTATTAAATAAATAAGGCAAATAAAAGAAAATTAATCGTTTTCCGTTTAATTATCAAACAAAAATGGTAAAAATAAAAATATGCCTCTTTTATGGACTACAAAAACAAAAGCTTCCTCTACATAAGAAAAAATTCATAAAAAATGACAAACTTCAACTAGGACAACATTTTTGATTCCTTACAGAAAGTAAATATCAAATTTTGATACAGAGACATTACACAATTATAAAATTAAAACAAGATGAGAAAAAATATAAAAAGTGCAATGAAAAAAAAGTACTGAGCTCCATAATCCTGAAATCTTCCTTTTAAAATAAAGAACCAAGTTTATTTTCAATTTTTCGAATGCGCAGCCTTAATGTTTTTTTCTTGAAATCAGGCACTTTTTGTCTATTGTCTTCAATCACCTGTAGCAGATATTGTTTGTTTTTCATCTCTAGTGATCAAATTAACATACTCTTCTATTATTTTAACACTTCATTCAGCTGTCATTTACTACTTTCATAGTGTACAAAATTACTCATTCTTTTGAAATCTTTATCATCTTTCCATTCATTTGCAGATTTTCTAAGCTAGTTACCAGAATAATTTAATAAATTCAAGAAGAGCCATGAGTTTGGCCGAGCTAGATCCAGAAGTCTCATGGAAGGGTTAAGTGTAGGAAATGTTGGTCATCATCAGTTAGAAAATCCTCACTTCTCAAATTTCAATATTGATTTAGCAATTTTGGTCTTCAATTCACCACTTAAATTTTCTGAAAATAAAGAAAGCGGTACCATTTCTTCAGTAACATACTAGAGGTGGTGATCAAGGGCCTTAATAGCCTGGTTTGCTACTTCATCAATTTTCTTGTATGCTTGCAAGTCATGATATAACTGCAGGTCATTTTCAGGTGCTTCAACTCCTTTTGTAGATGACATCCAAACTTTGATATATATATATCATTACTATAAATTTGCATACTCTTCCCAGCTTATTCACCATATTTTCAGTGTAACCTGCTTGATCACTAAAAGCAAACATTTTATACAATACATGATTGTAGCCATCCATCTAGCACAATGCGAGGCTCCAGATTGAAGCCAACGAATTCCTTTTGGTGGAGTTTGATTCAAAATCTATAGGCATAACTCAGCACTTTCTTCATAATCCCCACGAAGTAATACATTGCTATCTTCATTTTACAGGATTTCATAGAGATATTTTGTTACATCTTCAATTTTATTCTTTAGGTATCTGTTTGTTGTTTCTAATGTTTTATGTTTCTTGCTCATATCTAAATTCTTCCATACAGTTTGTTTAAATTTTTGAAAAATTTCATGATCAGGTGATATTGATTTGCCAAATATTACTTTAAAAAAATCATTCAAAATTCTTTCAAATATATGATGCCTGCATGCACACCAGAGTATCCTCTGTCCTAATAAGTCTTCTAGTCTTTTGCAGGCACCATTGATCCAACTGGAATTCGATGCAGTTGTATCGAAAACCAACGAAACCACTCTTCCTTCAAGGTTCCAATCCATAGCAGCTTCAAAAGTAGCTTGGGCTTGAGAAAATCCAGTAGCATCAGAGATATCTGGAACCACTAAAATTTTGCCTTCCTTCGCACTTGGCATTCCCGAAACTAAAATAGCCAACCGTTCTTTCTTTTCACCTCTCAATTGTGTAACTATTTTAGAATCCCAATGGAGCAAAGAGAAATTTGGAGGCTCAAAATCAATTTTCACTGCCTTAGATGTGTTCTCCCTAGTTTTCTTTCCTGCATTCCAAGAAGTTGTTCTGGACAGGCTGACTGTTTCTAAATCTATATCACAGAGAAAGCACAGTAGCAGCAAAAGCTGTTCTTTGATTTAATGACAAGTTTAATCTGTCAGCTATATTGCTAACTTTAGAAGACTTCATAATATTGCTACGGTGGCGGCGTTGGCCGTAGTCCCCAAGTATCTGTGTTTCCAACCACCCAGCACCTTTTCACGTTTCTTGGTTCGGAACAGTCAAGAGACTGGGCAAAGATGTAATCTCCTCTGGTATCTAGGAAGGCCTCTCTGGTCAGTGGTTTATTTCCAGATTATTCAGGTCGACTCGCACATTAACTGTAAAGGACTTCCCCTAGTGCAGGTGTCTCAATCTGACTCTCCACTGAGTAAGAGACCCAACCGCTCAGGGTCCAAGAAAGGGCTAGAATTCAAAGGTAGACCTAATAGAAGTAAACTACTTGTGTTTTTCTCTTTATTATATCTGAAATAAACAACTATTCAGTGTTACAGTATAAACATAACAAAAGGACTGGCAATGCGTCGCACTTGACAAAACACCTGGAGCCCCAATAACCCTTAGTGAGATTTGGCAGAAAGGATAGAAAACAAGTGGGAGACAAGTACCGGAAATGACTTTCACAGAATGTTAACCCTTGTCCCAGCTTAACTACCCTCCAAACTTGACCCCCCCTTTTATGACCTGAGTTCCAATTCCTTTATTGGCTGGCTAGTTAGTAGGGTTAGGGTCACAGGCCTGATTTCAGGGCAGATCCAGTGGCCAACAGTGGTTGACACAAACTGCGTAGCTCCCACTGGATGGGACCCACAATCCAAGCCTGAGGAATCCGGACCACGTGAGTTGAATCCCAACTGGTTGCCTAGACAACACAAGATTATTAGTTACATGCATCTAGCACCATTAATCACAATAATAACAACATAACAGGCAATTAACCACAAACATTAACTGGAATCATGACTTCATAATTGATCACTGGAAAACATAATTTACTCATGAAATCAAAGCACATAAATAATAAATAACCAACAATCAAAATAATAACTACAAACATTGACAATTATGGCAAACCTATCTCACATGAGTTAATCAACCTATAATCATTGCCAAACAAGCATGGGCAAAAACCTAACTGGAATAATATGACTGGTGACCTATAATAATGATAATTGGTTCTCTAGCTAGTTACATGACAAGGTGGCAAACCTATCTATACTGTCAGTCAGTTTCAACAACCTATATGTATGTCTACCCTTAATAATAATAATTAACCATGATAATGATGGTGAAATACAAATGAACTCTAGCCAAGGATTACAGAAACTCCTACCTTTAAAGGCTTTCCACACTTCCTTGGCTTCTGACAGGATGTCCGTATTAATGGTCTATTCAGGTTTCATAACCTTAATTCTAATTACCATTAATGGTTTCCTAACTAAACTCCTGTGGGGAAAGAAAAACTTGTGAGGGGACCCAGATAGGACTTGAAAATTAGGGTGAAGTTTTTTTGTGAAAAACTCCACAACCCCCAAAAAAGGGGAATTTGAAAATCAAGGGGGGTTGTGAGAAACTTCCCAACCCCCACATTCCTTCCCCCTAAGAAAAAACCCCTCTCACAATTCTTTCCTCCTTCATGGTCCCTAACAGGATAATGCATCGCTTGACAATCTAAACATGGGAGTATACATTATAAAAGTTATTGCATCAAAACCATGCTGACCCTCCCAGTTAGCTAACCTACACTTACATTAAAACTCATTAGTACCACAAATTATTACAGACTTATCTAATAACAATTGCTTTACTCAAACTGGCCAATTATAACAGAGGGAAAAACCATTTCATAACTAGGTCAACTTAGCCAAATGCCCAAATCTCATTATTACAGTAATCCATTTGGTACCACTAACATTGTACATTAATTCCCAATATGTACATGGTAAATACTGGCAGTTTTTTTTTTTTTTTTTTTTTTATAGCACCACTTTTGTTTCACTTAATCTACACATTGTTCACTGGTATCACCTCCTTGCTTCTGGCACAACCTACAGTTTCTACCCAGAAATCCTCCAACCCCTTTTGGGTCATAACATTCACTGTGTTTTTCTTGCTTGATTCACTTCACTGCCTCTATTTCCCTTGACCCTGGATCAAGAGACCAGGACCCATAAATTTGACTGTAGTGTTCTTCCCACACTATACCATGGGGGAAATCTGGCTATTAACCCCTTTGTTCCTCCACCACTTCAGCCAGGTGTATTCACTCAAATCCTCTGGGAATTCAAGTTGGGAGGGTTTTTTTTTTTTTTTTTTTTTTTAAACCAGAGTATCAGTAGGAACAGTGAAGAAGAAAAGAAGGAAACCAAATCAAGGCTAGAAGTGCCACTGTATTCCGGTCAAAGGAAATCAAATGAAAGAAAAGAATGGGCCAAATCTTCACTCTAACCCCCCCTTTTCTTTTTTTTTTTCTTTTTTTTCAAACGACTGGAATGTCAATTAGTCGCAAGTCAGTAGCATGCATCATCCCATATCTTTCCCTCAGAAGTTTCTCCAGGCTGCTTACTCCCCTAGAACACTTAATTATTGACTCCTTCAGAACAAAAGGTTCACTAACTACCCCTCCTCTGGTTATACACCCAAAATAAAGCAGAAATCAATGAATAATCCATTCTTACATCCCTTTCGAGTGCCAAGTACATTGGGTATCCTCTCACAGGAAAGAAAACCCCAAATCTAGTTATCTTAGAGTGTATTTTATAACAGATTTACCCACAATACTTCACTTCAGTTTACTCTGTTGCCTCTGATTCTGTACTCAAGGGTCTGTGGTTGTACATTTGGTAATTCTGCAGGATTGCCACAGGAGCGTGTGAATGGCCGGTTGAGCCCTGACTGGGGTAAGTTAAGTTTCTCTGATCGTGAAGTCTTGGTCTCAGCTTGGAAATGACGATGATGGCTAGTCCAGGCACGAACCTTCTGTCTATACTCATTTAGTATCTCCTGACATGTGGTGAATCCTGACTGCACAGGGCTAAAACTAACATGGCAAGACTGAGATTGAGGGACTTGAGGTGAGCCGGGCATGGAATCAGTGAACCCAAGGAACGAATTCTCCAGAGTACTCAATGCATCATTAGCTACATCTAGCGACTGTTGTACAAGTCTCAATGATTGCTGGGCCAATTTTAATCCATCCAATGGAGCATCATCTTCCAGTGTGTCCAGATATTCATGCGAATCTGTCACATTACCCTGGACCTCAGTTTCCCAGACTCATTTTCAGAACCAGCACCCCACAACTGATTTTCTTGAAAGGGGGGTATGGTTTGGGGACTCATGAGGCAAGACTCACTCATGGGAGTACTGTGAAAATTGATTCTAATGACCCTACCAAAATCGGAGAATTCTCATAACCAAGTGAAGGTATATCATTACCTTCTGACTCCTGCATAGTTCGAAAAACTTGCTCCCCCACTGGAAATGCCCCGGCCTGAATCTCCTCAACGGGTGTCTGAAAATCTGTCTCCCCCGAATGCTGAGTAATTGGAGGCACATCTCCACAGTTTAGCTCCACTGGCGGACACCCTTCCATTCCAGCAGTTGTCTCAGCACTAAAATTACTAGTCCCATCATACTCCCAATACTCTACCAAAGGGTCTCTCCAGGTAATACTTTGTCGCGCATTCAGGAGTGTATTCAACCGGTGATATTTCTCTGAAGAAGAGAGTTCCTCATCTGTATCCGAAGCACTGGTCCCAACACTGGAGTTCCCCATGAAAGCTACCCGGGATTCCACTTCAGGGGTACCAAAGCCCTCAAAGGAATATTCAGGGCCATCATCTAAAGTGGTGCCACCCCTATGCCAGGGAAAGGGTATGCGTGCGGCACTTGATGGTAAGTCCGGGATCCAGGTCTCAGGCATCTCAGGTACTTTCTGCAATTCCTGTTCCCTCCTATGCTTCTGTAGATATTTTGGGGGTTCATGCCAGGCCTTCAAATGGGTATGATGAGCTTTTATAACTCGGGGGGTGCCCTCAACAGTTGATGTGGTCAATTCATAGGATACTCCATTACTGTGTACTTGACTAACCTTGTAAGGCCCAGTATACTTGGGGGAGAACTTCCGTGAGGTGCTCCGGTCACTGGTAATGATCTTCTTGACTACTTTCTGGCCAACCTGGAAGGGTGCAAACCGTGGATGGCCCTCCTTCCATATTTCTCGCAATTGAGGGGGAACAACTACAGTAGCAATATTCTGGTGACGTTGTTCCAAGAGACAGTCCGCAGGGGTGGTCTTTATTTCAGCATGGAAGGTATTGTTATAGGTAATCACAGCTGTTACCAGATTTGTATCCCATTCCACTCCTGTTTGTCCCAAGCTCCTCAAGAACTCTCCAATTGTTCTATTTACACGTTCAACAGCACCATTGCTAGCAGGCTTAAGTGGACTAGTATAAACATGCATAATCCCATAGCGATCAAGGAACTCTTGGAACTCCTCCGAACGGAATTCAGGTCCATTGTCTGTCAGGAGCCTCCGAGGAATTCTTAACAAGTTGGGGAATATATCATGCTCCATCAACTGGATAATGGTAGATGACCTTTTTGTTCTTAATGGGCGAGCCACAACCCACTTGCTAAAATGGTCAACCATCACCAGACAACCAAGGTACCCTAGCTGGGTGCGTGGGAAAACCACAATATCAGCAGCCACTAATTCAAAAGGATGTTCAGTTTTTATCTTCAAGGTTGGTGGGATGATAGGCTGACTAGCTACTTTATACAACTGACAGGTTTCACAGGTAATACAGATGTCACTAGCTACTTTATACAAATCCGGGTGCCACACAAACAGTCGCAACGCTTCCACCAACTTATTACGCCCAATATGTGCCATTTCCATGTGGAAACTGAGGGCCATATCCACGAGCAATGTGGAAGGTACTACACAGCTAATATACCCAGTCCTACTTTGATGTACTATCACCCCACTCCTTAACTGTAATTCCCGCCAGTTCCGCTTAAACGGCCTCAAGGCAGGTTTTCCCTCTGGTAGGGGCTTTGACTGGGCCAATAGCCCATGCACCTGTCGCAACAATCGGTTCCGTTTTTGCATTAGAATCACTGATTCTGAGTCAAGCAACTCTCGGTTCACTATCCACTTCTTGCCTTCCTCAAATACTGAACCCAACTCTGGCTCCTCTGCTTCGATGTCTGGTACCTCTTCCTCCATACATGTTGCCTCCTCTAGCGCCTCCACTCCAAAACATTCCACTAACTCTGGGTCTCCATATGACCATGCAGCTACATCAAACTTCATTTCAATGTCAGCCATAATTAGATAGTTTGAACCTAACAAGAAACAGTACGGGAGACTATTCTCTGGGGCTACTGCAAAAGGTAGTTGGATCTTTTCATCTCTACCCTGAATAGTCAATTTTACTAGTCCTTGACAGGGTACCAATTTCACACCAATCCCAGTCAAGATTATCTGGCAAGGCTGTACTGATACTTCTTCCTCTTCTCTCGCTTTTAAACTCTTGACCACTGACTCGGATACTAAGCTAATCTCTGCTCCTGAATCCAACATAGCACAGTAATTGACTGCACCCAAGTCCAAGCAACGGGTCCTCCCTGGTGTCCACAAGTGACCCTTTCACCCCTGGCTTCCCGATCTGGATTCTGCAGTAACAAATTCCCTTCACACTGCTCTATATCACTTTTTCCCGCTACCTCCTGGCCAGTTTCCTGCTCCATAGTGTCCACCTGTTCCACCATCAACTCTGCTGGCTCAGCAAACCACTTGTGTGCTATCAGTGGATTGTAATGTACTCCAGATATACACTGCAAATGGACCCTTCTTTCTGGGGTATCAGGGACAGTTACATCCATAACGTACACAACTGGCTTTACACCATAGTGAACCCAAACCCTCAAGGAATAACAATGGCTTGCGGCTAACAGTACTTCTGGAGTTACCAACACTCCAGGTTGTCTCATCATCTTCAGGTCTTTTATGCGGCGGGCATTATTTGACAAGCGATACCTCTTGGGAAAGGTGATCAATTCATCCATCAGCTCTCTCCGTAATTCCAATGGGTGTTGTGGAGGATTCCAAGGTGGCCCATGCTCGTAATGATGATCCTGCAACACTTGTACTAGGCTAATAAACAACGAATCACCACCTCCATCAACTTTCATGAGTACTCGCAGTCCAGGTGGTAAGCGATTAGTGAGGGGTTCTGTCATCTCCGGTTGGTCACTCCCAGCAGGTGGTATTCGTGACAATGCATCTGCAGCTCCATTCTCAGTCCCAGGGCGATACCGAATTTCAAACTCAAAGTCAGCGAGATCTTCATAAGTTCGGGCCAATCTACTATCAACAATCTTCATGTTGCTCAGGTATTCTAATGGTTGATGGTCTGTATACAGTACAAAAGGCACACCATATAGAAATGGGCGAAATGTCTTCACACCCCATCTTAGGGCTGCCAACTCCCGTTCTATAACTGAGTACATTCTCTGGGCCTTGGAAAAGGTCATTGATGCATAAGCAATCACCTTAAAATCACCATTCTGTTGTTGTCCCAAACAAGCACCAGCGCCAACCCCGGAAGCATCCACATACAGTTCCAATTTTTCAGCTTCAGGTCTGTAATCTGGATAGGACAGTTGCACTTCCTTAACCAAGGCCTCTTTCACTGTTGTAAAAGCCTTGTCCATCTCCAGTGTCCATTTCAATTTTTCTCTTGATCTACCGCCAGTTAAATGAGACAAAGAACTGGTTATCACTGAACAATCTGGTACAAACTTTCTCTGGAAATTCACTAAACCCAGAAATTCCCTCATCTGTCGAACAGTTTCTGGTTTTGGGAACTCGTGCACTTTCTGCATATATTCAGGGGATTTCCGCAAACCTTCTCTCCCAACCAAGTGTCCCAAAAATGCAACCTCAGGTTGGAACCATTGACATTTCACAGGTTTGACCTTTATGCCAGACTTCTCCAGAGTATACAGGACTTTATCTACCAGTTGAAGATGTTCTTCGAACGACTCGCCCATTATTAGGATATCATCAATGTAGATGATAACTCTACTTCTTGGAAAACCATGTAACACTTCTTGTACCATCCGTTGGAAACTAGCAGGAGCATTCTTTAATCCAAAACTCAGTCGCTTAAACTGCCAATGCCCTCTGGTGGTTGAAAAAGCAGTGCTCTCTTGGCTCTCTTCGGCAATTGGCATTTGATAATAACCTCGGACCATGTCCAGGGAAGTGAAGTAACAGGTTCCATGAAGACTAAAAACTGCATCCGTTAAGTTGGGCATTGGAAATCGGTCTGGTATGGTCACTTCATTCAATTTTCGATAGTCCACACACATTCTAATTGAGCCATCCTTCTTCCGGATAGGGACAACAGGTGAACTCCATGGGGAAATGCTAGGTTCTATGATATCAAGCAACAGTAATTCCTGGCACTGGGCTTCCACCGCTTCTGCGACTGGTTCTGGGAATCTACGGGGTCGTTGTCGGATAGGGGTATCGTTATACAACTCTATCCGGTGTGGTACACAATTCACAAAACCTACATCATCATCCCCTTGACTCAACACTTTCTCCCGGCGCGCCAACATTTGTAAGACCTTCTCCCTCTCTTCGAACTTCAACTCGGGTGACATGGTTATTTCAGTCCGTAGGCGTTCTTCGTCCAGCCTGCAGCTTGGGCTCCAGTCATGAACGCCTCAATTCTCTCACTTTCAGCTACTGTAAAGTCCAGTTCTTCTTCATAGACTATTGATCTTATAGTCCCTATCCGGTCACCCGCCTTGATTCTCTGGGCTTCTGGGGTCAACTTCATTACCAACACTTCTGTCATCCCAGCCAATCCATCCACTAACCCAGGGTGACCATACACTTTCCCCTGGAGTCGGGAATCTCCATCATCATCCTCAAAACAGTACTCCAGTCTTCCTTCACCTTCGATTTCATTCAAGCAAGGAAACTGTACAGGAACTCTGTGATATTTGCAGGTACTTAATTTCACATCGGCTGATGCATAACAGGAAACATTCCGGATCACCCTTCTACATGGCGCATTCTCACTCCTCAAGTAAATTTCCTCCATATGCCCATCTTTATAAGCTCGTGTTATCCTTTTCCTTTTCACATTAACTCGGAGACTGTTTTCAACAAGAAAATTCATTCCCAATACAACTGGGAACTTCAACCTTTTTACCACTGCAAACAGAACAGGCTCCATTTCCACTCCATGAATCGATAACCCCAGCGTAATCACCCCCAGTGGTTTAATATGGTTGTTCACTCCAATCCCTCGAATCCTCAAGTTACAGCTCTGCATCTCTGGAGTTAACTCCAGTTCCTCTACCACTGAGTGATCCAAGATTCCAACTGTAGCTCCGGAATCAAGTACTGCCAAGTAGTTCTCCGAATGTTCAAACCGTATATCCACCTTCAGTAAAGATTGAGGCGCTAACTGTCCAGTCATCTCCTCATCCAACCCATCAGTGTCAAAGACATTACTATTTATCAAATACGTTTCGGGAGCATCAGCTTCGGGTTCATTATTCTGGTCAGGGGGTTGCTCCCTATCAGACTCTTCAGGAATATTTACACTCTCATCCAGACCAAATGGACCTGGATACCCTAGGTTATTACTAGCAGGCTCGCAACTAACGGGGGACCTATCAGGACAATCAATGATTCATTCCTCCCACCTAAAGATGGGAAAAGCTCTGTTGCCTCATATCTCTGGGAGACAAAAGGAACTGCACTCGCATTCATTCTCACAGGCAAAACTGGGTTGACACACACTGGATCTCCCCCCATCTGTACTTCACCCATAAATTCTTGTTCTGGTATTGGGCCACTAGTTAGGGGCACTATTCGTCCTGCTAGGAGCTCTGGGGGTTCCCCTCTGGCCTCAGAGCTTACTGGTTTAAAGGGCGCAGTTCTTGATTCGGCTCAGTCCCTCGTGGGCTGGTCTGGTTAGGCCCAGGAACTGGTTCCCTTGAGATGGTAGGACTCGGTGCTCTTGAACTGGGCCTACTCTGCTGGCGTGATCGCTGGCTATGACCATACCCATTAGGTGGGTAAGGGCATCGTGACACCCAATGATCCCGCTCACCACACCGCAAACACACTCCTAAACGCCGACGACAATCCCGTTCCAGGTGACCTCTCCTTCCACAGTAATTACAGTTCACCCAGGGACGATCAGATGGTGGTGGTGGAGGGGTGGTTAGATGGCTGGCTGGTCCTGAACCCTGCTGCCAGGCCCGCAACTGAGGGTGAGACTGGTGATTTTGTTGGTTTGGGTTCCTTTGGGGCTGACCTTGATCACTAACTGACCTTGTATTCTGGCCACCTGGTGGTGGTTGGAGTACCAAAGGGGACATTCCTATGTTCCAGGCCTCCTGCAGGCTGGGGAGAGGTCTAGATAAGGCTAAAGATTTCCCTGAAGGTTCCCTCTCACTAGCTGCCAATTCTCTCACTGCTGGCCAATTCAACTGGGTCCCAGCTCCACGCGTCAATCGTGCCGTGGCCAGGGCAACTTCAATCTTCACGGAAAATGCATCTGGAACAGTGCTAAGAAATTTTGAAATCAGTTCTCGGCAATTATCCACTTCTACTTCGGGCATTGCAGCCATCCACACAGTTTCTAACCTGGTTGCATACTGGTATAAGGTCTCACTGGGTCGTAATTGAGCATTAGTAAATGCCTCTCGCTTGTCTCTTGTCACGGTAGAATGGAGTTCTCTGTAGTAAGTCTGCAGTCTCTTCCTGACAACTCCGTATGGCATCCCTGGTCGGTCAATTAAATCAAAACCCCCTCTCATCTTTCCCATAAGACACTCTCGCAATGCCGCTTTCCAGTAGTTGTGTCCTCCTGCTACTGTATTGTCAGCATAATCCTCAAACTCCTTCCTAAATTCTTCGAATGTTCTCCCATCTGATATATCAAATGGCAATGGTTGAGGAAAGCGGCGCCCATCTAGTTTCTCTAGAGCTTTAGCAAGGCGTTCCAGGAGCTGCTCTGTTGCCAATGTTGGCAGTGGTTGGCTGGGTGGGTGGGGCCCCTTTCTTGCGGTAAATGTCCCTGGTTCATCCTCCCCATTTGTCTCCCCAAGCTCTCGGTGAAACTTCATAGGAGGTCTCCGGTTGACTGTTGGTCTGGGCTGGCTTTCTGAAGCCTGAAAGGTAGGGGGTGATTTGGCCCACCTTTGGGCTCCTGGTAGTCGGTTCAGGTCTTCGGCTTCTGTCCCAAATGAATCACTCTCCTGGGAGGGACCCATCATTCTCTCTTCTCCCCAGTTCATAGCAGGGCCATTGGCTCCATCGTCTATTCGAAACCTGGGCTGTTCAGGGCTGCTCACTTGTTCTAACCAGGTGGCTACTGTCAATGCCACTCTTCTGAGAGCATACACATCCTGGTCAGAAGTTGTACCCGCAGTAGTAGACCGGTAATTCACGAGTTGATCCTCAATATCTCTCAGTGGGGATTGGGTGGCGGATGCCACTACCCCCTCACCAAGCTGTCCACTAACTTCCTCAGCAACCTCAATACTCTGGGTCATCTCTGGGTTCGACATTCTCCCCTGTTCCCCTTTTTAAACTTTACTATCTTCAACCAATCTCTCAACTAATCCCGCTGGGGATGCCAAAAAGTATGCTACGGTGGCGGCGTAGGCCGTAGTCCCCGAGTATCTGTGTTTCCAACCACCCAGCACCTTTTACGTTTCTGGGTTCGGAACAGTCAAGAGACTGGGCAAAGATGTAATCTCCTCTGGTATCTAGGAAGGCCTCTCTGGTCAGTGGTTTATTTCCAGGTTATTCAGGTCCGACTCGCACATTAACTGTAAAGGACTTCCCCTAGTGCAGGTGTCTCAATCTGACTCTCCACTGAGTAAGAGACCCAACCGCTCAGGGTCCAAGAAAGGGCTAGAATTCAAAGGTAGACCTAATAGAAGTAAACTACTTGGGTTTTTCTCTTTATTATATCTGAAATAAACAACTATTCAGTGTGACAGTAAAACATAACAAAAGGACTGGCAATGCACCGCACTTGACAAAACACCTGGAGCCCCAATAACCCTTAGTGAGATTTGGCAGAAAGGATAGAAACAAGTGGGAGAAAGTACCGGAAATGACTTGCACAGAATGTTAACCCTTGTCCCAGCTTAACTACCCTCCAAACTTGACCCCCCCTTTTATGACCTGAGTTCCAATTCCTTTATTGGCTGGCTAGTTAGTAGGGTTAGGGTCACAGGCCTGATTTCAGGGCAGATCCAGTGGCCAACAGTGGTTGACACAAACTGCGTAGCTCCCACTGGATGGGACCCACAATCCAAGCCTGATGAATCCGGACCACGTGAGTTGAATCCCAAACAGGTTGCCTAGACAACACAAGATTATTAGTTACATGCATCTAGCACCATTAATCACAATAATAACAACATAACAGGCAATTAACCACAAACATTAACTGGAATCATGACTTCATAATTGATCACTGGAAAACATAATTTACTCATGAAATCAAAGCACATAAATAATAAATAACCAACATACAAAATAATAACTACAAACATTGACAATTATGGCAAACCTATCTCACATGAGTTAATCAACCTATAATCATTGCCAAACAAGCATGGGCAAAAACCTAACTCTGGAATAATATGACTGGTGACCTATAATAATGATAATTGGTTCTCTAGCTAGTTACATGACAAGGTGGCAAACCTATCTATACTCAGTCAGTTTCAACAACCTATATGTATGTCTACCCTTAATAATAATAATTAACCATGATAATGATGGTGAAATACAAATGAACTCTAGCCAAGGATTACAAAACTCCTACCTTTTAAAGGCTTTCCACACTTCCTTGGCTTCTGACAGGATCTGTATATTAAGGGTCTATTCAGGTTTCATAACCTTAATCCTAATTACCATTAATGGTTTCCTAACTACTCCTGTGGGGAAAGAAAAACTTGTGAGGGGACCCAGATAGGACTTGAAAATAGGGTGAAGTTTTTTTGTGAAAAACTCCACAACCCCCAAAAAAGGGGAATTTGAAAATCAAGGGGGGGTTGTGAGAAACTTCCCAACCCCCACAATATCTTGACACTTAAGACCTTTTTTCACACTCGAAAGTTTAAATTCTGGATCATCTTGCTCCGATTCTGAAGATGAATTTTCTTGATAGACCATATTCATTTTAGATGTTCCAGGCATTGCTTTCCTTTATGATTCTTTTAGTTCAGTTTTTTATTTCTTGGATTCTTTCAGCTTTAGTCTTCTTTTCATATATTTCATCTAGACCTCCTAAGCACATTTCCCTTTCTCCTCTCTGATCTTCCAGAAATTTAACATCCCAAATTTTCATTTCATTACTTCTTAGTGGATCTTTCATTATAATTTCTTCAGCATTCTGAGAGCTGATATCAAAAAGTTTTTTTAAAACCTGGTTAAATTCCTGAAGTTTATTGTTATAATTAGGACATTCTGCAATTTGTGAAATAGTATCTCTTTTTAATTAAGTCCTTTAATAACTGTTTAGGTCTCGGATGATGCCCAACATCTTTAGAAGGTATACTGGCCAGGATCCAAAAATGTTTAACTTTTTCCAAAACTACTTTTATTGTCTCCTCTACTGAGTTATTCCTCATGGAGTTTCTTTTTAGACTTAAAAAGTGACAAAGAACATCTCCATTTGAGGGAAAAAGTGCCCCCCCCCCCCCCCTGTGTGGTTCCAAATGAGGAAGGAGATCTCCAAGAACAGAATCATCACATTCCTTATCTTTTCTTAACTTTCGTTCATTCGAAGCCATAGTTAATCATTAGGTAACTAGTTGACTAGCTAAAATCCTGGAAAAAATAAGAAAAAAGTAAAACAATTTTTAAGCCAAACCTATATAAATTTGGTATCAAATGATTCATTTTTAATATGCATCGGATGAAACCATTTATAAGTGTCTAAAATTGAATTTATAGGCATAAAATTGAAAACATACTATTATTTTTTTTTAAATATGACCCTAAAATTTTTTGAATCAAGTGCTCAGGGGTCAAATTTTTTTATTTCGGTCTAAAAATTGGTTAGCATACTTAAATCATCATTTGTTAC
Source organism: Bathynomus jamesi (assembly GCA_023014485.1). Classification (NCBI taxonomy): domain Eukaryota; kingdom Metazoa; phylum Arthropoda; class Malacostraca; order Isopoda; family Cirolanidae; genus Bathynomus; species Bathynomus jamesi. Next base: position 533,385 of record JAJOZX010000679.1, read on the forward strand.
AATATGAGAAGGCTGGACATTAATAACTTAGAGTGTCCAAACAGGACACCCTAGTGTGCATTATTCCAAATTTCCAATGTCCACCATTTTCAAATACCAAGAAAATGAATCAGTCAAAATTTTTGAAGTTTTTATAAATTAAAATATAGTATTTGAAAACCTCTATATTAAAAATTTCATAAAAGTCTGACCATAAATAAAAATTACACACAGGATGGGGTTTTGATTTAGGTGCACCAACACTTCAACCCCTCAGTTTTAACCCTTTCACTCACTGGGTAGACAATTGTGTAGCTGAAAAATAAACCATATTGATTCTTATATAACCACACAAAGGCAAATTTCTTTTTTACCCTATGTCATAATTTGTGAGCAAAAGGGTTAATTGATTTCCTACCTTCAGCTAAACAGTTGATATGCCTATTCCTGACAATCTATATTTAAGACGAACAGTACTTACTTTACCAATACCCTGATGCTTTATGCCCTCTGTTGATTTAAAGTTATCTTTCAAAACCCCAAAGAACTCATTTTCCTCCAGAAGCCTCCCATACAAAGCAGTTCCCCTTCCACTAAGCTTAATCCATCCTTATTGTAAAGCTCCCCCTCAAAAATTATCCCGCAAATCTATGAACTCAACCCTTTCACTACATAGCTTCCTAACTTATTCATTTAAAGCTAAAATTCTACTTGGTAAAAACTCCATGCTTACCCCAAGCCTTGGTAAAATGCACACTACATAACACTTGCTCTGCCTATTTCAAAGTTTCAGTTAATATTTGTTTTAATGTCCCTTTCATTTTTGATAGAGTTAATTTTCTGTTATTTTCAACTAAACAATACTTTATTCTATACTAATTTTGGCAGGAATTCCTATTTATCAAGATATTTAAATTTTGGCACCATTATTCACTAGCCAAACCATCTCATCCTATGATGTATGGTATGTAGTCATGTTATTAACATTAGCCAATCAGCAGCTGCCCCATTGTCAGGTGATTCTCCTACGCAGGTCTGGTGGTTGAAATTTTAATTCAACAGTCACTTTAGAATGGCTGTCTGTGGTGGAAGATCCCAGTCCAAGTGGGCCATCATCTAGGCCTAGGTTAGGTTAGGGGTACCAACCTTTCTGGGTCCCAAATTCATTATGGGGTACCCGTGCCCAGTTAGGTTAATTGAATGCCTGGTTAGGTCAACTGTATGCCCTTGACAATTGGTTAGGTTAGGTTACTTTTACCATGAATATTACTGATGAAAATAGGTTTTTCTGGTGTATTTCATGTAGAAAATATTTTTCTGGTGTAATTTTGTACTTTCTTCAAATCTGACTATTTTCCAGTAAGAAACATCATTTTTGGTCCTTTTGGAGGATATGTCAGATCATTTCCTCAAAAATAGGAATTTTCACAAGGAAATGAAGGTCAGATTTGAACAAAACAAAATATACCAGAAAAATATGTTTCTCAAAAATGAGGGGCCAGTTAAAACTAATCTTTTACCAAAGTTTCTGTATTTTTTTTACAACAGTACATACGTTACAGGCTTTTGAGGAATTTTGGAATTTTAGGTTAGGTTATGTATTAAAACTATTTTTCCTTTATTGTTTTTGATGTTTGAATGAAATTAACCTTTGTTCAAACCACATCAAAAACCATCAGAAAAACAGTTTTGATTTACAAAGCCTGTAATGTACACTTGTAAAAATGTACCAAAGTTCTATCAATTCCCTGTACTTCTGTTTAACTGCTTCTGAATTTCTATTTAACTTAAATCTGGGTCATTCCAGCTCAATTGATACAGGGGTGGTCGGGTGACCATCCCCAATTTTCTTCAAATTTTCAGGGTTGATTCATACACCACTCAATAGCTTAAATCTAAAATTTTAGCTTCCTCAGTCAAAAACTTTTAATTTTATGGTCGCTTAAATGGCCCCCACCTTCGACAAAAAATGCCCATGTTGGGCTTGATCAGCCAACACCTTCATTTTGAGAGGCCTTGAAAAGTGTCTTCTAATAGGAGTAGAAGCTTCAAATTTGTCATGCCAATACAACTTCTGGTGGGCTTTTCAATTTTGCAAGCAAAAAGGCTGTGGAACAAATAGTTTCTAAGTTACAAGGGCTTAAATATGGCTCCATTTTGAAGCTTGCATCAATTCCTCCCACTTTTACAACTACCATTTTCAAAAGTTTTAGTTCTACATCAATCACAGCTGTTTTAATACTCCTAATAGTCTCTATGGGTTGTAAATTTATGAGTGAAATAAAAAAAATAACCAAAAAAAGGATTTATTTCTATTTTTTAAAATTTCCAAAAGTTGATATTTTCACAAAATTTTCAAAATTAACAAACTTTGGGGCTTAATATAAAGGTATCCAAAATTAGTCGGAGTTGATACTTCTAGTAAAGAAAGATACACGATGACACGTGTGTAAAAAAAACATATATTAAGGAATAGATCTTAACAACTCCTTCATATAGTTTTGGTGATTCAAAGAAAAGTGCTTTTTATGAAAAATCTCAAATTTTTGCAAAATTTTTAAATTTCTATGTCAGAATTGTAATTTTACTTCCATTTTATTACTTAAGTTGATTTACAATTGTAATATGTAAATAAGTCTAAAACATACAAGAAATTTAATGTGTCAAAACAACCAGCGACTCGAAGGGCTCTAGGTACCTCATTTCGCTTTGTATATTCTTATAAATGTAAAACATGATGGTTAATCATTAATGTCCAGGCCTATTTTATAGATCATAATCTTTTATTTTCAGAAAATTTAACTAGAACAATTAACTTAATTTTACTGCCTGTAATAATGGCTTATTCTAATCAAGAATCAAAGTGCAGCTTTGGTATGTACTTGGATGATCCATGTCATGAACACACTCACCAGGAAGGTGGGTATGTATACCTTACATGAGCTGACAGATGAAACAAGGAAACTGCTATTGTGGAGAACAAAAGCAACTGTAATCAACCAAATAGTGCTACCATATGCTACCACCATGAAAAAATATTTGGAATGCATTACCAACAAATGCAACGTAGCTGCCAAGATCCATGGAGAAATCATCAAAAGAAGATAACAAGTAAGTAAATATAGGTACTAATATATTTATATTTCATAAGGAAGTTTATATTGTAAATTGTAACCTAAATTAGCTATTTAATTTTAATAGGGTAGGCTATATACTGTGCTACTGAATGCATATGTTTTGAATATTTTATAAGAATAGCCTATAACCAAGTATTGAGGTTTTAAAATTATTTTCCAATGTGTTTAGAGTTTACATTACCCTACTTTATTTGCAGAATCACTACAAATTATTGACAGAGACATAGCAACTAGACTGAATCTGATACCAGGACAGAAACTTTGCTCAACATGCTTCTCTAGAGCCAAGACGATTGAAGATGAAAAAGACTCGGGTAGTGATGAATATGTTCCAGAAGAAATAGTTGAGACATTTGATGAAACGTTAGGTTCACTAGAATGCTCACCCATTAAGTATGTAAGAGCAAGAGATCAAAAGTTTTACGCAAAAAGGAAACTAAAGCAAATTGAAACCAACAAAATCAAAGCTGTCAAAAGTACTTCATATGAAGCCTAGCATTTTGGATGAGGAAGCAGAGAAACCTATAGAGTGAGGAAAAGTGTTATCAGCATATGATAGAGGAACTGAAAGAAAAGTGTGAAACTAGTACCAGACAAGAAAAGATACAAATTCTAACACTCCTTCCAATTGGTAAAACCTGGTCCAGAGAAAGAATTATGAAAGAATTTGAAGTGTCAGCCAGAATGGTTAATGCTGTGAGGGCCTTAAAGAGAAATTGATAAGGAAAGTGATGTTTTTCAGTTTTAGAAAACTCACGAATCAATGTTCCCATTACTTGCTAAACTGGCTAGGAAATACTTAAGTATTCCTGCATCCAAGGCATCCAGTGAAAGGAACTTTAGTACTGCAGGAATTACACTTGCACAGACAACTAATTTAAAAGAAGAAAATGCCGACAATCTTTTGTTTCTGCATTGCAATTTGGAATTTTAAAACCATCAATTCAGTGAGTACAAAATTAAATAATTTTACTATCTATTTAATTTTCATAGGTATATTTTTGAAAGAAGTACTGGTATTATTCTACTATTACACCTGTCTAACATCCAGCAATTATCATATGTTCATTAAGTAGATTTTTTAATTCTAAGACACTTTCCTTCTATGGCGTTTCCATCGCAAATGCTTCGTTTTCGAGATATAAACATTTTTTGGGTGTGTATGTAGTGTGTGTTTGTACTGTCATGTGTGTGTTTGTACAGTTATTTGTGTGTTCGTTTGTGTTGCCGTCACATGTCTACCCAATCAGAGTGCTCCATCCATTTTGAATTTGAATTAGTTTGCTACCAGAATGGCTTCGTGTGACATGTGTTCATTCGATTATTACCGCTGCATTGTCGCTTTCTATGAAAATTTAGAAAAAAGTGTCGAGTTTCTGCATGCTCACAGTGTTCTACCAACAGTAGTGAAGTGTCCACATTGTAAAATGGAGTGCACATATCATCAAGACCAGAAACTGTGGCATTGTGCTTAAAACGAAGAAAAGACGGTACTATGATTATTCTGTCTTAGATTTTAAAGGTAATTCCTGTTTTTCTTTTAGGTCAAGTTAGGTCAAGTTTGAAGGTGAAATTTGTTTTTCCTATGGTTTTTGATGTGTTTTGAACGAATCTGACCTTCAAAACTGTCAGAAATGACTCATTTTCTGTGATTTCCCCCACATTGCTGGCTGGGGGAGGGGTATCTCAAAAACGAGTCATTTCCGACGATTTTGAAGGTCAGATTCGTTCAAAACATATCAAAAACCATAGGAAAAACAAATTTCACCTCGAAAGGGAGATGGGTGTAATACTGGGTTCATATGAGTTTTATCGTACTCAGAATATCAAAAGCAAATATAATTATAAAATATTAAAGCATAATTTTCTCATCATTTTCATATAAGTCACTATGCTCGCAGATGCGTACATAACAAATTATGTATATTTGAATATTATGACATCCTGCCCTTCCAATATTTGATTGGTGACGTCATGAGAACATGATATATGAGCTAGACTTTTTAAGTTCTTAGGCCTTTTAAGTTGCTAGTCTACTTCTGTTAGTTTTTGATAGATGTTTGTGGCAATGACATGTGAACGATGCAAATATTATTTTGAGGATTTAATATATGAAGTGCATTCTAATGACTTCCGAGCAATAGAAATATTGAATATGTTATTACATTATCATTTGTATAATTTAGGTCTCGGGGGTATGGGGGCAGAGCCCCCGTAAAGATCACGCATCACAAATTGATCGGTATAGGGTTTTATATTTTTTATTTTTGAATTTCCGACGCTAAAATATCGTTCAATCGGTCAATTTGTGATGCGTGATCTTTACAGGGGCTCTGCCTCCGTACCCCCGAGACCTAAATTATACAAATAATAATGTAATAACATTCATGTTAGGTAAAGTTAGGTTAATTAATACCAAAATACATTTTCCTAGTAATATTTGAGGTGTTTTGCTTAGATTCTGACCTCCATTTCCCTTGAAAATGGGCCAAACTTCAAAGTACTATAGCTTTGTTCGGTCTCATTTCCGACGGAAATGGAGGTCATATTTGAACAAATCATCAAATACTACTAGAAAAATGTATTTTGGTATGTAAAATGACCGAGTTACTTAAAACACATAATTACCTAATACTGTACATTTACCAAAGTACTTAAGTAATTATCAACAAAAATATTACTGGTCGTGCATATCTTAACTTAAATACACAGGTTGGTTTAGGTTCCAAAACAATATAAATCACAAGCTGCGGGTATGGGCGGGCCCCAAAGCATGAAAAAAATTATGGGCAGGGTATGGGTGGGCAGTGGCGGTTCCTCATATGGGCAATATGGGCAGCCGCACAGGGCGGCATTTGTGGAGGGGCGGCATGAGCGCCTGCAAAAAAAAAAAATAAAAATAAGAATAAATAAAATAAAGAAATAAATAAAAATAAAAATAAATAAAATAAATAATAAAAGATCAATAAATATATTTTATTAATAAAAAACCATCTATTGCATTTTCCATAAACCTTCCCATAAAAGACCTAAACAATGCAAAATGCTTCCAGATTAATATTATTGGGAATAAAGGCCCATACTTTAACATAGTAATGTTATTTTTTCTGGGTTTGGTTAAATAGTGAAATGTATATTATTTATTACAGAACGAATCTTCACACTAAGCACTAAGGTCTGTCAAATAACCGCAAATGGATAAGAAGAGGTCAAAGCTATCAGGTGCTCAGTTTAGAAAAAGAGGAAAGAAGAAGAGGAGAAACGAGCAAAAGATAAAGGTATAGAGCTATGTCATCTACTCTTCACTGCTATATTGCACTGCTATTTGTGATATAGCTTTCTGAGTCATTTGAAGTGTACTATTATGTATAAATTAGCCATTAACCAAGGAGGTTGTATTATTCATTTGTTTCCTATTCTAAAAGTTTAATAAATTGTGCTTAATAACATGTTAAATTAATTGTACTAGCCTATTCATGCATTGGTCTGTTATGTTCTATTTTACTATTTGCAGGGGCACTTTTGAAATATTTTGGAACACCCTCTGCCACTAGCCAGGATGAGAAGCCGTCTACTTCTGCCATTATTGAGGCCAGTGGCGGTCCTAGCTTACATGACGCCCTGGGCGAACCTCACCTTCAGCCCCCCCCCCCCCCTGTTTCGCCAACACACACACATTCGAATCCCCCCAAAATAAAGGACAGACATAACTCTTTCACAAAATAACTTTTTATTGGACTAATTGTTGGAACTTCAGAACCAAAACAAGACTCAAATTTCTGAATTTTACAAATCCTTCATCACGTAAATATAATAACTCACTTAAGAGAATGTAATTATGATACTATGAACAGGAAAAATACAAATTAAATTGCACAACTGCCATAAATAAACTAGAGAATCAATTTCTAAATTGTACAAATGCTCTATCACATAAATAGAATAAGACACTTAAGAGAGGGTAATTATTATGCTACACTTTGAACAGAAACAAAATAAATTGCACCACAGCACAACTGCCATCTAAAGCCTGACTCTTCTTACCTTCCTTGATGCAAAGTCATGAATTAAATCATCATATGAAATCTGCTCAGCAATTGTATGATTTATACTGATGATGGCCAGACCGGTAAGGCGTTCCTGTGACATAGTTGACCTCAGGTAGGATTTGATGAGCTTCAGCCTTGAAAAGCTCCTCTCTGCTTCAGCAACAGTGACTGGAAGAGTAAGACCAATTCTGAGAGCAGTCCACAAATTTGGATATATCGTTGTGTGGAGGCTGAAAACAAGTTGTAAAGCTTCTGCAAGATGCCAAAGTAACTTGTGGCATCAATAGATCCCTTAGCAGCATCGGCCACAAGCAAATTCAGAGAATGAGCCCCACATGGAACAAACAGAGCTCTGGGATTAATTTCTATGAGCCTGGATTGAACACCCTTGTTTTTTCCCCTCATGTTGGCCCCGTTGTCGTATGATTGTCCTCTACAGTCCATGAAAGGAACTTTTAGCTCCTCCAGTCTCTTCAGAATCAGAGATGCCAAATGTTGACCAGTGGACTCCTCTGCCTCCAAAAACCCCATGAAATGTTCCTTTATATGGGGCTTCCCCTCCAGTGACACAACCCGAATCACAACTGACAACTGTTCAGTGTGGCTGATATCTGGAGTGCAATCTAGAATTATTGAAAAAAACTTTGATTGTTTGATGTCGCTCACCATTGCTGAAATGGTCTTGCTGCTCGACAAATCAATGAGTTCGTTTTGTATGTGGTTGCCGAGGTAGCTGGTGTGACTGGAGGTCCCTTTTTGGACACGGTTAATGTGCTCTTGCATTATAGGATCAAATTGTGCCATCAGTTCAACTTCTTTCAGAAAATTGCCATTTGATAGTGAGAACAATTTTTCTGTATGTCCCCTTAGTGCCAAATTCCTAACTGCCAGAGAATGCACAATAGCAGTGAGACGTGTCAGCACCGCTCTCCATCTCAACTTCTCAGCCTCCAGAAGTGCCATCTCCTGCTTGTCAATGGTCTCCCCCTTTCTCATCCTCACTACCAGTTCTTTCCAGATTTTCATAGAATTTAGGTGTTCTGAACTGTTGTCATGTGATGTGAGCAATGAGCTTGCATGCTTCCAGTCCGAGAGTCCCAAACTTGTTAAATTTATTTTCCTCTTGGAAAATAATGTACAACAGAAACAGAAAAGGCTGTTGTTTTTTAAGGAATAGACCAACCAACTTCTGGTTATATTTTCCCCACTAACCAATGACTTCCTGAAGTATTGATGGTGGAAACTTCTTCCGTCACTGTCGTTTCTAGGGAATACAAAGTCAGATGGTACTTGACTTGGTCCCCTGGAAACCAGTTGTATCCGAATTCTCTCAGTCAGAACTGAAGGTCAGTTAGCAGGGTCGGTGGACAGAGACTCATCCTCAGGAGGCGATTCTGCTCCAGGCATTTCTAATAGAAAGAACAAGAGCATTACTCATTAGTATACACACCTAAGTTAGATAACACATTATTCACAGCACTTTGGTTATGGTGGTGGTGTTATGGAATTATGGTGGTGAAACACCACACATACCCAGTAACCCAGACCCAGTGATAATAACATTATAATTTATAACTGTTTGCAAAATGCTTTGCAGGGATGCACACACATACACACACACACACACTCACAGACATATGTGCAACAAACTCACCTGAAGAGTCCTGCCGGGGAGAAGTAGAAGCAAATGGGTCTTCATCCTCAGGATCAGACTGCATTTGTGGAGACATATGTGAGGCTGAGGAGGTAGATGGCTCCTCAGCCTCAATAATGGCAGAAGTAGACGGCTTCTCATCCTGGCTAGTGGCAGAGGGTGTTCCAAAATATTTCAAAAGTGCCCCTGCAAATAGTAAAATAGAACATAACAGACAATGCATGAATAGGCTAGTACAATTAATTTAACATGTTATTAAGCACAATTTATTAAACTTTTAGAATAGGAAACAAATGAATAATACAACCTCCTTGGTTAATGGCTAATTATATACATAATAGTACACTTCAAATGACTCAGAAAGCTATATCACAAAATAGCAGTGCAATATAGCAGTGAAGAGTAGATGACATAGCTCTATACCTTTATCTTTGCTCGTTTCTCTCTTCTTCTTTCCTCTTTTTCTAAACTGAGCACCCGATAGCTTTGACCTCTTCTTATCCATTTGCGGTTATTTGACAGACCTTAGTGGCTTAGTGTGAAGATTCGTTCTGTAATAAATAATATACATTTCACTATTTAACCAAACCCAGAAAAATAACATTACATATGTTAAAGTATGGGCCTTTATTCCCAATAATATTAATCTGGAAGCATTTTGCATTGTTTAGGTCTTTTATGGGAAGGTTTATGGAAAATGCAATAGATGGTTTTTTATTAATAAAAATATATTTATTGATCTTTTATTATTTATTTTATTTTATTTTTATTTATTTCTTTATTTATTTATTCTTATTTTTATTTTTATTTTTTTTGCAGGCGCTCATGCCGCCCCTCCACAAATGCCGCCCTGTGCGGCTGCCCATATTGCCCATATGAGGAACCGCCACTGATTGAGGCTGAGGAGCCATCTACCTCCTCAGCCTCACATATGTCTCCACAATGCAGTCTGATCCTGAGGATGAAGACCCATTTGCTTCTACTTCTCCCAGGCAGGACTCTTCAGGTGAGTTTGTGTGCACATATGTCTGTGAGTATGTGCGTGTGTGTGTATGTGTGTGCATCCCTGCAAGCATTTTGCAAACAGTTATAAATTATAATGTTATTATCACTGGGTCTGGGTTACTGGGTATGTGTGTGTTTCACCACCATAATTCCATAACACCACCACCATAACAAAGTGCTGTGAATAATGTGTTATCTAACTTAGGTGTGTATACTAATGAGTAATGCTCTTGTTCTTTCTATTAGAAAGGCCTGGAGCAGAATCGCCTCCTGAGGATGAGTCTCTGTCCACCGACCCTGCTACTGGCCTTCAGTTCTGACTGAGAGAATTCGGACACAACTGGTTTCCAGGGGACCAAGTCAAGTACCATCTGACTTTGTATTCCCTAGAAACGACAGTGACGGAAGAAGTTTCCACCATCAATACTTCAGGAAGTCATTGGTTAGTGGGGAAAATATAACCAGAAGTTGGTTGGTCTATTCCTTAAAAAACAACAGCCTTTTCTGTTTCTGTTGTACATTATTTTCCAAGAGGAAAATAAATTTAACAAGTTTGGGACTCTCGGACTGGAAGCATGCAAGCTCATTGCTCACATCACATGACAACAGTTCAGAACACCTAAATTCTATGAAAATCTGGAAAGAACTGGCAGTGAGGATGAGAAAGGGGGAGACCATTGACAAGCAGGAGATGGCACTTCTGGAGGCTGAGAAGTTGAGATGGAGAGCGGTGCTGACACGTCTCACTGCTATTGTGCATTCTCTGGCAGTTAGGAATTTGGCACTAAGGGGACATACAGAAAAATTGTCTCACCATCAAATGGCAATTTTCTGAAAGAAGTTGAACTGATGGCACAATTTGATCCTATAATGCAAGAGCACATTAACCGTGTTCAAAAAGGGACCTCCAGTCACACCAGCTACCTCGCCACCACACACAAAACGAACTCATTGATTGTCGGCAGCAAGACCATTTCAGCAATGGTGAGCGACATCAAACAATCAAAGTTTTTTTCAATAATTCTAGATTGCACTCCAGATATCAGCCACACTGAACAGTTGTCAGTTGTGATTCGGGTTGTGTCACTGGAGGGGAAGCCCCATATAAAGGAACATTTCATGGGTTTTTGGAGGCAGAGGAGTCCACTGGTCAACATTTGGCATCTCTGATTCTGAAGAGACTGGAGGAGCTAAAAGTTCCTTTCATGGACTGTAGAGGACAATCATACGACAACGGGGCCACATGAGGGGGAAAAAACAAGGGTGTTCAATCCAGGCTCCTAGAATTAATCCCAGAGCTCTGTTTGTTCCATGTGGGGCTCATTCTCTGAATTTGCTTGTGGCCGATGCTGCTAAGGGATCTATTGATGCCACAAGTTACTTTGGCATCTTGCAGAAGCTTTACAACTTGTTTTCAGCCTCCACACAACGATGGGCCATTTTGAAAAAACATGTGAACATCACATTGAAGATGTGGTCTGATACAAGGGGGAAAGCAAGATCAAGGTGTGGAGCCCCTGAGATATCAGGCAGCTGCAGTGAGAGATGCACTGATCGAGGTGAGGACCACACCAAAGACTCTGTAATAAAGGTCGAGGCTCAATCTCTGTCAGAGGAGGTTGGGTCATACCGCTTCGCCATTTGTTCAGTGGTGTGGCATGACCTGTTGTGCCAATTCAGCATGTGAGCAAGCAGATGCAGTCTCCTAGCATGCACGTTGATGTTGCAGTAAATCTCCTAAAAAACAGAGAGAGGTCTCCGCAATTACAGGGCAACAGTTTGTGCTGCACAAATGGCAGCCACAGATATCTAGTGAACAAATGATGTGGAGGCTGTTAAAACAAAAACGCTGAGGTCCACAAGCGGCACTTCTCCTATGAAGCATTGATGAGCCCTTGATTGATGCTTTGAAGAAGCTGGAGGTGACATTTTTCAATGCAGTGGTTGATGCTGCAACATCAGCCATTCAGGAAAGATTTTCCACGTTGGAAATTGTGGGAGAGAAGTTTGGAGTGCTGACACATTTCCAAAATCTCACATTTGAGGAGCTGACAGAACAATGTGTGAACCTTAGTACTACACTACACTTTAAGGGACAATCTGACTTGGATGGCAGTGAGCTTGCACAGGAGCTGAAGAACTTGCCTGACTTGCCATCAAAGACCATATCCTTGCTTGAACTGCTGACATTTATCCATGAAAGGAGCTCTCTGAATATATCCAAATTTGTGGACTGCTCTCAGAATTGGTCTTACTCTTCCAATCACTGTTGCTGAAGCAGAGAGGATGCTTTTCAAAGCTGAAGCTCATCAAATCCACCTGAGGTCAACTATGTCACAGGAACGCCTTACCATCTGGCCATCATCAGTATAAATCATACAATTGCTGAGCAGATTTCATATGATGATTTAATTCATGACTTTGCATCAAGGAAGGTAAGAAAGAGTCAGGCTTTAGATGGCAGTTGTGCTGTGGTGCAATTTATTTTGTTTCTTGTTCAAAGTGTAGCATAAAATTACCCTCTCTTAAGTGTCTTATTCTATTTATGTGATAGAGCATTTGTACAATTTAGAAATTTGATTCTCTAGTTTTTATATGGCAGTTGTGCAATTTATTTGTATTTTTCCTGTTCATAGTATCATAATTACATTCTCTAAGTGAGTTATTCTATTTACGTGATGAAGGATTTGTAAAATTCAGAAATTTGAGTCTTTGTTTTGGTTCTGAAGTTCCAACAATTAGTCCAATAAAAAGTTATTTTGTGAAAGAGTTATGTCTGTCCTTTATTTTGGGGGGATTCGAATGTGTGTGTGTTGGCGAACAGGGGGGGGGGGGGCGCTGAAGGTGAGGTTCGCCCAGGGCGTCATGTAAGCTAGGACCGCCACTGTGGGTGGGCCCTAAAACATGAAAAAAAATTACAGGCCAGGTACAGACGGGTTATATAAAAAGATTACGGGTACGGGCAAGTGCGGACCGCAAAATATCGGCCCGTGAAGGTCTCTAACACAACCCACTTAGAGAGATTCCTCTACTGAGCGGTGCCCCCCATAGTACTGTGAGGTATTGAAAAACTCATGATCTTCACTTGCCCCACAAACACCTTTAAATGAGAGACCCAAAATGGGTGCACACACATTTCTACATTACTGTAGTCTTTACAGCCACACCTACACTTTTCCTTTTAAGTATATATATTGTAATGTATATGGTTGTAAATTGTGACTTGGTCCATAATTGATATGGACCGTGACTTATTTTTGGTTGGCAAGGTACTGGTATTGATGGGTACTGTAATGAAATTGACTGGATTCTTTAGATCTGATATATTTGCATGTCGGTCATAAATAGATATAGAGTATAACATATTTGTGGATAGTAGCCTATTATGACTTTGATCCTCTGGATCCAGAGATTCTATCTTTAGTTTTAAATTGACAACTAATTAATTTTGTAAAAGTTGGTTGTTGACAATGTACAGGTAGTTTATATATAATGGAGCCACCTCGATGTGCCGAAGTGGCCCCTAGTGTGCCCACTATAAAAATTTATGTTCATCAGGCCTAACTTTACTTGGACCTGCATCCTTATCACTAACACTTGGCTTAGGCTTAATTTTACTTGGGCCTGCATCAGAGTCTCTAACACCCTATTTCAGTAGCTCTATAAATACCTAGTTTTATGCGAACAAGCTTGGTAAAACTTTACTATCGAGCGTGTTCATAGGGCCCTAATTACTAACTTAATCAAGCCTAATTTATCAATTTGACATTACCAAGCTGTTCTGGAACGAATATTACCCGAAAGTAGACTAGTTAAACAAACTAACACTTACTTAAAAATTTGTGTGATAAAATCCAACTCGCACATTCTTTGATACAAAAAACATCAGCCATAATTAAAAAAAAACATTAAACATTAAAAATTGGCTTTAGCTCTGTATTGCAGATTATACTATTACCGACTAATACTTAGCAGTAAGGTTCCACGTGTTGAAGGTTTAAACGGTTAATATAAAAGACCATACAGGTTGTTGTTTTTTCTGTTTAAGGTGCTTCAACCCTGCTGGATTATTGACACCATTTTTTTTTTTTTTTTTTTGACTACTCGAAGGAAGGTAGAAAACATACAGGTAGGTCTTCGTTTCGCGGTCATCCGTTTATAAAGGGCTTGATGACGTCATAGCTATGGCGTCACTGGCTGGTCCTAGATGGCATTAGGATGACGTTCTTTCTATTAACGTTGTACTTTTTTATTTGATTTGCACAAGAAAAGAAGTTCATTTTCCTTAGTAATTTTGGTATTTTCCTGTTATCCCGGACCCCAGACTTTATGCCAGTTGCCAGACTTCAATTTTGACAAAAATATTTTCGTTAAAACTAACGAAAATATCAGGACTTAACTTAACCAATTACACTGGTCAATAACAATTTTGTCACAAGGGTTTTGATGGGTGTTCTAAGTGTACTTTTTCATGCTGAATCTAAATATGAAATCAGATTTTTTTCTATCAGGCTTAGTTTACTTGTGACGCTATGTTCATTTTTTCCTCATTTAGCATGATCACCGGATAAAAAAATAATAACATATTATATATAATTAAGTATATAACAATATTATAATATAAAACATTATAAAAATAATAAATATAATAATATATTATATTAATTAATATAACTATAATAAAATATATTAATATTAATATATATGTTGTATTAATTTTTCTGTAAAATTAGTACAATTTATTCCTTTGGGGAGAAAGTTCTGATAATGCTGGCAGGATAAATTTGGTCGGAGCAGCAGACTGTGCAGGTTGAAACATGTTTGTACCTGTTCAGACATGAGCCTAGTTTCTGTGTGTAGAGCAGCTCCAAGTCAGTTTGCTTGTAAATGTCACAGTGTTAACAGCTAGTGTCTGTTGCTTCTTGTTAATTTTACACCAGTGTTGTATTCATATAGATGTTTTGTAATGCCGCGGAACTGTCTGAATCATCCTAATTCCTTTTGTTATGTATGTGGTGATCTAACTTTAAAATCCCAGAAACGTAACTTTACACCATTAGTAAAAAAATGCTATGAACTTTATTTCGGATGTAAAGTAGGCGATCAGGACAATGTGACATGTGTAAGACTACTTACAGGATGGCTAAACGGTTCACGTCACATGCCATTTGCTATTCCAATGATTTGGAGGGAACCCAAAGATCACACAACAGACTGCTATTTCTGCCTGGTAAATACAAAGGGGATCACTTCAAAAACAAAGAGCCTTATGAAATACCCTAATCTACCGTCTGCAATGAGACCAGTTCCCCACAGTGCTCAACTTCCAGTACCAAATCCTCCTGAACATGTAAGTTTAAGTGATGAGGAATCAAACGTAGCTGTAGCATATCACGAGGAAAAAGATGAAGACATTTCTGATCCAACATTCCAGGCTACCTGTTCCTCCAATGAACCACATTTACTGTCACAAGGAGATCTAAATGACCTAGTTCGTGATTTGAAATTATCTAAGAAGCAGGCTGAACTTTTAGGTTCAAGATTAAAGGGCTGGAATCTACTGCAACGTGACACTAAAGTTTGTTTTTTCCGCAGCCGCCATGATGAATTCAAAGAATGGTTCTCCCATGAAGATGGACTTGTGTTTTGTAAAGATGTTAATTCAGTCATGGGGGCTCTTGGTCATGAACATAACGTGGATGAGTGGCGATTGTTCATTGACTCCTCAAAAGTCAGCTTGAAAGCAGTCCTTCTTCACAACGGAAATAAATTTCCTTCTGTACCTATTGCACATGCTGCAAACATGAAAGAGTCATACGACAACATGAAGTTGCTTTTAGAAAAGTTTCAGTATCAGAAATATAAGTGGAATATCTGTGGAGATCTGAAGGTCATTGCACTTTTGCTAGGGTTGCAGCTAGGTTACACCAAGTACTGTTGTTTTTTATGTGAGTGGGACAGTAGGGACAAGCAAAACCACTACGTTAAGAAGGATTGGCCAAAACGCACCTCACTTGTTCCAGGCAAGAAAAATGTTGTGAATAGTTCACTTGTTGACCCTGAGAAAGTGTACCTTCCTCCTTTGCATATCAAGCTTGGACTTATGAAAAACTTTGTTAAAGCGATGGATAAAGCGCAAACAGGATTCACATACTTGAGAAATAAGTTTCCCCGGATCAGTGATGCCAAGATTAAAGAAGGCATTTTTGTAGGCCCTCAGATCAGAGAAATGTTAAGAGATGAGAGATTTGAAAGAGAGTTGAATGAAGTTGAGAAAGCTGCGTGGCAGAGTTTCAAAAGTGTCTGCACAAATTTTGGGAAATCACAAGGCCGAAAACTACCCTGAAATAGTAGGAGATCTTCTTAAGTCTTACCAAGCAATGGGGTGCAATATGTCATTAAAGGTTCATTTCTTGGATTCTCACTTGGACTTTTTTCCGGAAAACCTGGGTGCGGTAAGCGACGAACATGGTGAGCGTTTACATCAGGATATTTCTGCCATGGAAAACCGTTACCAAGGCAAATGGAGCCCCAGTATGCTGGCTGACTATTGCTGGACTCTTAAGAGAGACATGCCTGAGGCAAAGCACAGCAGAAAATCAAAACAAGCTACTTTTTAAACTACAGGTATGTCTTTTCGATATATTTTAATAAGTAGTATGTAACTATATGGGTTTTTAAAAATTAAATTGCATGTCACACAAAAACCAGACCTGATAGAGAAATTTTACAAACTTATTTGGATTCAGCACAGAAAATACTATAAGAATAAGGTATTTTCATTCTTGGGACACGAAAAATTTTTTTTTGGTTGCCCAGTGTTATCAAGGGCGTACAGTTTACCTAACTGGGCATTTAATTAACCTAATTAGTTGGTAAGGTTAGGTTAAGTCATGATATTTTCATTAGTTTAACGAAAATATTCTGTCAAAATTGAAGTCTGGCAGCTGCCAAAATGTCTGGGGTCCTGGATAACGAAAGTACCGTAATTTTTAATGAGTATTCAGAATAAATTAATATGTTTTAATGGTTTGGAGTGATGTTAATTAAAACGAATATTATCCAAATATATATGTTATATATATATACCGTCTGCCAAAAAAAAAAAGAGTTCAATCTAAAAACATCCATGGAATCAACATTTTTCAAACAATCAGTATGAAACTTATACACGTAAAAGATACATAAAACATTTATCTGTAAACCAAATTTCAGTTCGAAGCTATCAAAAATAACGATTTATTAAATATTTCTCTAATAATACTACAACTGATACTCGACAAACTAATCAAGAATCTTTTATTTCCATCTTCACTTTTGTACATTCTAATATACAATTTTTTTTTTTTTTGCAGGGTTATAAAATATAGTGAATATGCCATTTTCAGAGGAAGATAAAATTATAATTAAGCATTATAGACTAGAAAAGGGATATGGACGAACGAAACTACTCTCCGAATTCCCCTACAAGAGACTCTTGGTGGTTTGGGAAAGCTTATAAAGAAAATTGACGAGACTGGGGATATCAAAAGAAGAAAGGGAAGTGAACGACCAAAAACTGTTCGCATACAAGACAATATTGACGACGTCGAAGAATGTATATTAAGTCAGGAAAATCACCCAGAAACCCATATGACACCAGCTCGCATATCAAAAGAGTTACAATTATCAGAAACTATTGTGAGACGCATAATTAAACAAGATCTTCAACTAAAACCTTTCAAAAGAGTGCACGGGCAAAAGATTACTCAAACTGATGAGCAGAAACAAGTTCAAAGATCAAAACAAATCTTACGGCGAGTAACATGTGATAAATTTTCAAAGGCGTTTTTCACTGATGAAAAGAGATTCACTGTAGAACCACCTCGGAACAGTCCAGGTAAGGTCATGAGAAAAGGAAACTCCAAGAATGTTAAGAGAAGAAGAAGGATTGAGTTGTGCATTATTGAAGGTAAGGGGATAGTCGTGTGGAAGACTGTGTCGAGTAGAAAGATGGAGGAATTGAAGTTTTGAGGCATTGAAAACGACAAGGTTTTCTTTGCCCCTATCAGAGATGGCAGGTGTACCATAGCCGTCCGACTCGAATCATGAAGTGACTGTTGAGAGGGACGCTTTGTGAAGCGGGTGGAGAGATGAAGAGTGGAATCATCGGCATAAGCTTGGATAGGACAGGAAGTGCGACTTAATAGATCATTGATAATTAAAAGGAAAAGAGTGGGTGACAGGACAGAACCCTGAGGAACAACACTGTTAATAGCTTTAGGCGAAGAACAGTGGCCATCTACAACCGCAGCTATAGATCGACCAGAAAGGAAATTAGAAAGGAAGACACAGATGCTGGTAATAATAATAATAATAAGAATTTAGAGCAACGGGCCACACTAGTTAACCTGAGCACTGTGCCAGTTTCTGACCCTCTTGACTGATTATTATCAGGTAGCTAATCGACAGGAAGTTAGTATCGTACATTGAAGTTTTGAGGCATTGAAAACGACAAGGTTTTCTTTGCCCCTATCAGAGATGGCAGGTGTACCATAGCCGTCCGACTCGAATCATGAAGTGATTGTTGAGAGGGACGCTTTGTGAAGCGGGTGGAGAGATGAAGAGTGGAATCATCGGCATAAGCTTGGATAGGACAGGAAGTGCGACTTAATAGATCATTGATAATTAAAAGGAAAAGAGTGGGTGACAGCACAGAACCCTGAGGAACACCACTGTTAATAGCTTTAGGCGAAGAACAGTGGCCATCTACAACCGCAGCTATAGATCGACCAGAAAGGAAATTAGAAAGGAAGACACAGATGCTGGTAATAATAATAATAATAAAGAATTTAGAGCAACGGGCCACACTAGTTAACCTGAGCACTGTGCCAGTTTCTGACTCTTGACTGATTATTATCAGGTAGCTAATCGACAGGAAGTTAGTATCGTACATTTATAGTTTAATTAGGGATAAGACCCAAAGAATATTAAATAGTTGGGATCTAAGTCAGCATGTGGAATTGTGTATCTGAATGACTTAAAAGCAGGAATAGGTACTAAAATTTCAAAGTTTGCAGGTGATACCAAAATAATTACAACAGGTAAAGGTTGTTTGGAGTTCTTGCAATTTGCAGAAATATTTAGAGAAGTTGGTAGCCTGGTTTGACAAGGGGCAGATGGATTCAATTCTTAAAAATTTATGGTTCTGCATTTAATTGTGAGATACAAGTTAACTGGTAAGTAGTAGTTAATTAAGAAAAATGTGAAGGAATTATCCTGTAGTTTGTAGTGATCTAATAAGTCCTTTAAGTAGTGCTCTGAATCTAAAAATAGAGCAATAAAATGTCAGCTACTATCAATAGGTATATTATGTTAGCTATGACGCCTATGAGTAAAGAAATTATTCACGGAATGTTTTGGCTCCTTGCTCTCTCCTATGCTGTTTAATATGTATACTGACGGATTAATTGCTTCATTTAATGAGGCAACAGTGGGATGTTGTATAGATAATACAAGGATAAATAACTTAGTTTATGCAGATGATATGGTGTTAATAAGTCCCTCTGTTAAAGGTCTGGATCGGCTACTAAAAGTCTGCGAAGTGTATTCGCAGAAACATGATATTCTTTTCAATGTTACAAAAACTAAGGTTATGCAGTTTTATCCTAAAAGTTGTAAGCAGCTAGTTGATATTAGGTTTAAAATGAAAGGTGAAGTAATTGAGGAAGTACAAGAGTTTAAGTATTTGGGTCAAACTATTACCAGCTCCTTGAGTGATGACTCGGATATAAGAAAGCAATCTCGAAGCCTTTCTGCTAAAGCGAATATGACTATAAGGAACTTTCGTTTCTGTACAAGTGAAGCTAAAGACACTATTTCGTACTTTCTGCAGTAATATATACCGACAGCAACTCTGGGTGAATTATAAAAAAGATTCTGGCAGAACCCTAAATTTGCTGTACAACAAGTCATTTAGAGTCCTTCATAAATTATCCACGAGATGCTCAGCTTCGCAAATGTTTGCTACCCGCAATGTCCCGAGCTTCTCGGAGGTAACAAGATGTGCTCAATACAGTCTGATGCAAAGAATTAAGAAATAACCAACTCAATTATCCAAGCTATCCAAGAGTCTTGCCGTTTATCCTCTAAACTATGGAATTCTTGGTACGAAAACGTCTGTCTGTAGCTCTACTTAATTTTGACATTACTGTATTATTTCTAATCAATTGTATATATTTTCCTTGTGGACAGACGTGTTTTATCGAGTGTCCAGTGTTGCTAATTGAATAAGTGGTTTTCGTCGAAGTGTCTTTAAAAAATAGTGTTTCGTGCATTCTTAACTAAATTACCTCGTGTTACTAATCGTTCATTAAAGAATATATTTCATTTATTGACTTTATTCATTACTATATTATTGATAAAACCAAGGCTAGTGCACGTGGCTTGCCTTGTTTGTTTTCGAATCTATTAGAAAACGAGGTTTCATAAGGTTCATCTTGCCTTGTTTGCCTTCTTTGTTTTTCGAACCTATTAGAAAACGAGGTGTGATAAGGTTCATTTTGCCTTGCTACGGGAATCAGCAAGTAGAGTGTGGTCACCCACCGTGGGAAAAAGGAAAAAGGAAAGAAAAAGGTGGTCGAATAGCGGACAGAAGTTTTATTAATACTTTTTCTTTTACAGATCCTTCGTCGGTAGCTTAATTATATATATATTATTTAGTATAAATTTGTGTTACAAGAACCTGTTTAATCGTTTCAAGAACATTTTTGCGGAATTTTTGCGCAGGTGACGGCACAATAAGCACGCGGTAGACCTACGTTGTAATCTATTAATTTCCAAACGCTCGTTTTTTGTTTTTAATTAATAGCATGGCACCCCCGTCAAGTACTTGCAGTCGCTGTGAAGGGAAATTTGCCGCTTACGCGTTTTCTTTGGCTAATAATAATAATAATAATAATGAACAGTTAGTTTGCAGGTGGTGCTCAAACATGGAATTGCTGAGGAATGAGTTAGAACGTGAGAGGGAGGCCAGAGTGAGGCTTGAAGAAAGGGTGATGCTCCTGACGGCAAAATTAGAATCCCTTGAAACTTCAGTTACGACCGCTCCTGCCTCAGTGTCTACTGATAACATAAATAGTACTAATAGCCCTCTCTCTTCCCCTAGTTCCCAACCCTTCGTTCAAGTGCGTAATGGAGTCTCATTGAGAAAACCTAAGACTTGTCTACCAGTAATAACAAACAATAAGTTTTCTGTTTTAGGTTTCGAAGATGCTGATGAACCGGAAATACAACTCGTTGGCGATTCCATTGTTCAAGGGCAACTCGAGGAATTCTTTGGGAGAAACCCTCGTCGTAGGCGCCGTTACTGCTACCCTGGTGCAAGGGTGGAGGATATAACTAATAGTGTTGACCATTTTACAGACGGAACCTCTGAGGACACAACGTATGTTATTCATGTCGGTATTAATAACGTTTTAAATTCTAGATCGAAAGAGCTGCTGGCTAGGTACAGGGACTTACTAGAGCGACTAAAGGAAAAAACTAATAAGATTGTTTTAACAGGTATACTTCCTCGAATTATCCAACGCAGCGATTTCTACAGCAAGGCGGCCGATTTCATCAATAACCTAAAGTCTCTTTGCCAACAGGAAGGAGTGAATTTTGCGAATATTTGTAACAGTTTCTACGGCAGGAGGGACTTGTTCCTCGGAGATGGACTTCATCTTAATGACGTTGGAGCTGCGCGTTTAGGAAGACTATTTCATAATACTGTTTCTTCTTTTCAGGCTGCCGTAACTCCAACGGTCCCGGCGTAAATTCCTCAAATTTCCCCTGCGTTCGCGAAGTTGTCGCAATTACAAACAATTTGAAGGTGCTATCCTTAAATGCTCGTAACCTACGAAATAAAATAAACGAAATTTTTCTTTAATTGCTTGTTAAGACTATGATTTAATTGCGATAAATGAATCGTGGCTTAGAACTGAAACACGTGACTTTGTAGGGAAGTATCAAATTAGAGGTTATAGACTTTTTGTTAAAAACAGAATAGGTAGGTGAGGAGGCGGTGTTATGTTGTATATCAAAGATAATATTGCGAACGTTATAGAAGTAAAGCACAGAATTCCAGAACCGATAGATTCGACTGTAGCAGAACTTAAATTGAACGATTTCCAACTTGTTGTTGCTGTTATATATAGGCCCCCTAATGAAACAGCTGATACGGACGAAGCGTTATATCGCGAACTAAAGAGAATAACAGGTAATGAGCAGGCCTTAGTTATGGGTGACTTTAATTGCGCCAACATGAATTACGATACAATGCAGGGAGACGCGGAAGGTAATCGTTTAGTTAATTTTCTCGAGGATAGCTTTCTTATTCCAAAGGTTGGGGAACCTACGAGGATGGGGAGTATTTTAGATTTAGTAATAATTACGGATGATAGGCTAATCACGAATCTTCAAGTAATAGAACCGTTAAGCAATAGCGATCACAATATGGTAGAGTTTGTCCTCTTAGAACAACAAGCCCTTGTGGTTTACTTCTCGAGTAGGAGATATTATAAAGAGTAGAGATAGGGCTTATAGGCTACATAAGTGCGATAAAGACAATTTGTGGTTTCGAAACAACTACGTATCTCTAAGGCGTGAAGCGAAAAGTATAATAAAAAAGTCTAAGCGCGATTGAAATCTCCATAGCTCGTGACGGCAAAGAAAACCCCAAGAGACTCTTTCAATCCGCCAACAATAGGAATCCAGTAAAAAGTGTCTTGGGGCCGTTGAAAATTTTTAACGGAGAGCTAGTTCCTGAAAACAAGTAAATGGCTACCTTACTAAACGAATTTTTTACGTCAGTTTTTACTATTATAGAAGATGTAACAAATATCCCTACGGTCATAGACATAATACCTTTTGATAATGGTAATCCTTTGGATAATATTATGGTTAGTGAAAGGGAGGTAATACGCTATATTGATAAAATGAAAATGCGTAAATCACCGGGGCCGGATTCCATATATCCCATACAACTAAAAGAATTAAAAGAAAGCATTGTTGTGCCGCTAACAAAGATTTTTAATGCCTCTATTTCTGAGGGGTGCGTACCAGATAATTTAAAGTTAGCAAATGTAACACCTATCTTTGAGAAAGGCGATAAAGGTGCGGCGGGAAATTATAGGCCAATCAGTTTAACGTCTGTTGTAGGTAAGCTACTGGAATCAATAATTAGGGATCGTATAGTCGAACACTCAGAATTGCATAGCTTGGTTAGAAATACGCAGCACGGTTTTAGGCAAAACAAATCTTGCTTAACTAATCTTTTAGAATTTTTCAAAGCGTGGTTGAAGTTTACCATAGTCATCGGGCGGTTGATGTAGTGTATTTAGATTTTCAAAATGTGTTTGAAACCGTACCGCACAAAAGACTCAATGAAAAAACTAAGGCTCTGGAATCAGGGGTGTAGTAATAAATTGGATAGAAGAGTAGTTGCGAGGTAGGAAACAGAGGGTGGTCGTTGATGGAGCGGAGTCGTCTTGGGCTAATGTAGCGAGCGGCGTTCCTCAGGGTTCTGTATTGGGCCCGTTGCTTTTTCTTATATATATTAACTATTTAGCTGTCGGCCTAGTCAGTACATTTTCAAAGTTTGCAGGAGACACGAAGCTGGGTGGTAGGGCGATTAATGACGAAGATAGAGGTAAAATCCAGGAAGATCTGCATAAAGTCGTTGATTGGTCACGTAGGGTGTGTCAATTTTGTCAACTTTTTTCAAATCAATTTTCGTAGTGAAAATATAGTGTCTTTTCATGTCAAAACTTGAAATTGGCCAACCAAAATGAAATAAAATAACCCTTAGCTACATCAATTTTACCTTAAAGTTTCAGAAATTGACTCTTTTACTAAATAATAGGACATAAATTGATTAACTATTCATCTGTCACAGAATTATCCCACTGATCGCATATGGAGTGTTTTCAAGGTCATATAGTTGTTGTACAATGTACAAGTCACAACATGAATAGAACTGTCCCTCACTCTCAGTCCTCAGTTGCCTCTTAGATATCATAGACGGTGGTTTGCTGTTATTGCTCTTGTACCTACTTCATAGTTATTCTACTAGACGAATACTACAGTTTAACTGTAAGTATGGATTATTGATTATTCAATTATTTATTATCATCATATTCTTCTGTTTAATTATGTTGTAATCCCATGAAATATTTTTTTATTGAATTTTAGAACATCGAATGATTAAACTTTGAAACATCGTAATTGCTATAAAATACTTAAATGTTTTTCTTTCTTTTCAGATATTCCTAAGATGCCAAAATTGAAGACAAGAGGTCAGTCGTCATGCCACTTGAGCCTGTTAGTCGGTACAGGCAAGGAGCTTCCCATATCAGAACTACCAACAGTGCGAGACATGCTGAGACTAGGGTTACTCCTTCGTGAACAAAATACAAAGGATAGAAGGAACTACACAGAGAAAGAGCTCATAAGGGACATGATTCCCCCTCTTCTGCATCAGTGGAAAAAAGCTAATGTGTTATTCAAACCACCTGTACTCACCCAGTGTAGAACTATTGAGCTAAAATTAACAAAGCTGTGGCACAAAGCAGTTGAGACATCACTTGGTAAAGGAAAACTAGCAAAGAAAAATAGATTTCTGCACACACTTGATACTCTTCTTGACATTTTTAACTGCCAGTGTCCCATAGATTTGTGTTCTGAAGCCAATTGTTCTCCCTCATGCAGAAGAGAACCTCACCCTCACATTGATTGTCGCTGTCCTCGTGAGAAGAAGATCCTGTTTTGGAGCTGGCTTTCATAAAGGCGCAGAGAACAAAGGCAGGAGGCCAAGGAAGTATGCAGATTGGTTCGGCAGATTATTCAGAAACTACACAGAGAAAGAGCTCATAAGGGACATGATTCCCCCTCTTCTGCATCAGTGGAAAAAAGCTAATGTGTTATTCAAACCACCTGTACTCACTCAGTGTAGAACTATTGAGCTAAAATTAACAAAGCTGTGGCACAAAGCAGTTGAGACATCACTTGGTAAAGGAAAACTAGCAAAGAAAAATAGATTTCTGCACACACTTGATACTCTTCTTGACATTTTTAACTGCCAGTGTCCCATAGAGTTGTGTTCTGAAGCCAATTGTTCTCCCTCATGCAGAAGAGAACTTCACCCTCACATTGATTGTCGCTGTCCTCGTGAGAAGAAGATCCCTGTTTTGGAGCTGGCTTTCATAAAGGCGCAGAGAACAAAGGCAGGAGGCCAAGGAAGTATGCAGATTGGTTCGGCAGATTATTCAGAAACCAAAAAACAGATTGTTATTGCTAAGAAAAAAGAGAAAATGAGAGAGGGAAGAAAGGAAGAAAAAGGAGAGAAGAAGAAAAAAAAAGAGATGAAGAGCTATATCAAGAGGTTTCTCACTTCTTTGAAAGCTCTTCATATGAACAGAAAGAAGCAACATCAGATGATAGCTCCAAAATGCCATCTGAACCTTCGCCGAAGAGAATGAAATACAACACTAAAGACATCTCAAACATTGCCCTTGCCAGTATTCGCCACCATACGGGGCTACGAGAGACTGCAGAGATTGCCACTGCCGCTTGGATAGATGCAGGCCTCATCAGCCGAGAGGATACATCCTTAGTGACAGATCATAATAAGATAAGAAGAGCACAAGAAAAAATAATGAAGGAAATATCTGATCAGCATGAAAAAGATTTGAAGGAGGAAGGTCTCTCTTGCCTTTTGTTTGATGGAAGAAGAGATGACACAAAAGTTCTCCTAGAGGCCGCTATTTGTTTCACTTTGTTCCTGAAGCAGAAGTAGAAGGCAAGAAACATGCAGAGGCAATTGCTGATCAAATATGTTGGCTTCAAGAAAGAAAACTTGACAGTTCACTGCAGGCCGTTGGTGGAGACTCAACTGCGGTGAACACTGGATGGCAGGGCGGTGTTATGACGCATTTAGAGAAAAAAACTTGGAAGAAGGCTTGTTTGGATTGTATGTGATTTGCACACAGGGGAACTACCTCTTCGTCGTCTCATCCAGGAACTTGATGGTCCTACAAAGAGCAACAACAAGTGGTTAGGCCCCCTCGGCAACATGCTAGATGAAGCAACGGAATTAGAAATAAATACAAAATTTCCAAAGGTCGAAGTAGGCCCTCCCCTTCCAGTGTTGTCCGAAGAAGTTATCAAAGACCTCAGCACGGATCAATCTTACGCTTATCGTATTGTTCAAGCAATCACATCAGGATAGTTGCCTCAAAATCTGGCTCTCTTGGAGATTGGACCCGTAAGTCACAGTCGTTGGTTAACTACAGCGATTCGTTTCTGCAGGATTTGGGTTTCCAAACATGCACTGAAGGGCAAAATGCTACAGAATTTGATGTTGATTGTTGAATTTATTATTGGTTTTTATCTTCCTCACTGGTTCAATGTAAAACTTAATCCAATGTGGATGGAGGGGCCCAACCACATCTTGTTTCAATTACAGCTACTGAGAACCCAAAGGAAAGTAGTGGTGGACATCGTGTTACCTGTGGTGAGAAGGTCCGCTTGGTATGCTAGGCCAGAGGCAGTTTTGCAAGCAATACTCTGCAGCCAATGTACCAAAGAGCGAACTGAGGCTGTGGAAATCATTCTAAAGCTTAGAGGAACATCACTAGATGATGACCAGCTGGGAGACTGCTCTGTTCAGACAAGGAAGGTACCTCCGATAAACGACAATGCCACGAAATTGTCAGAATTAGTTAACTTGAGTTCGGAAGTTTTTGAGCCACCAATGACAACATGTATAACAAACAAAGATTTAACACAACTTAAAGAGGCCCCAATGCAAGTGCCAAAGTGGCCTTCTCACACTCAGAGTGTGGAGAGATGTGTGAAAATGGTCACAGAAGCAGCTAGTCAAGTTTACAGTCACGAGAGGCGAGAAGGCTACATCAAAGCGCAAGTAGCAAGCCGAATGCTGATGTCAAGGAACCGCAGCAAAAAGGACATGACTGCATTGGTTACTTTCAAATAAAGACTCTGAATGATATCTTATTGCCACTTTAAATGTTGATAGGATGTTTGCGCACATTTGTTATTTTGTTACGAATTTACGGAAAAATTGAATTTTTTAAATTAAAATTGATGTAGGTAGGAGTTATTTTTTATTGTTTTTGAAGCAAGGATATTATTTTGTATGCCAAATGATTACATTAAATTGCTACCAAATCACATGATTTTCAATTTAGTCATTTCACCCCCAAAATTGATACACCCTATTGGTCAGTCACATGGCAAATGAGATTTAACGTTGATAAGTGCAAAATTTTACATATAGGTTCGCGTAACTGTAATTTTGCATATAGTATGTCAGGGAAGGAGTTAGCAAGCGTAGAACAGGAAAAAGATTTAGGAGTTATAGTCACCGGTGATTTAAAAGTAGCGAAACAAAGTACAGCAGCGGTCACTAAAAAGAACAAAGTGTTAGGTTTTATAGCTCGGAATTTTGAGTACAAATCGCGCGATATTATTGTTCCTCTTTAAAAATCACTAGTTAGACCCCATTTGGAGTACGCGATCCAATTTTGGAATCCGCATATGCAAAAGATATAGACAAAATCGAAAGAGTTCAAAGACGAGCAACTAAGATGATTCCGTCGCTTAGGTCGAAGTCGTACGAGGATAGGCTTAAGGAGTTAAATTTGACTACACTCGAGACTAGGAGGCTAAGGGGCGATCTAATCCAGGTTTTTAAAACTATGAATGGGTTCGATAACGTAGATAGAGATAGCTTTTTAAAAATATCTCAATATAATAAGACTAGAAATAACGGGTGTAAGTTGACAAGTAGAAGGTTCGAGACAGCAGTTGCCAAAAACATTTTTACGCATAGAATAGTAAATAGGTGGGATAGTTTGCCGGTAGAAGTAATTAGTAGCACGTCTATAAACACGTTTAAAAATCGATTAGACGCATATTTTCATAGATTGGGTATAGTTTAAGGTAGTAAAATTAAGGCTTTGTGGTTCGAACCGACGTAAAATTGTAGGTCCTCTCCGCCACCACGGAGGACATGCACAATACACAATTACGAACACAGTTAGGTAGACCAGCCATGAGTGGATCCCTTAGGGTCTTTGTTGGTCAAACATTATAACATTATAACATCCTTGGTATGTGAACTGTCATTGTATTAATAATATTTGTCATATGGACTATAGTCTGCCAATAAACCTTTTCAGTTTCATTATAAACTTTATAATTTTTTGTTATGCCTCACCTACGTAGAATACCGCATTCAGAGTCCCAGGGTTGCCAGGCGTCTCGTATTTTGGTATTTTGCGTGTTGGAACAGCGTCCCGTAGTTAAAATTTACAGTTATTTGGAGTTACTAATAATTTTTCACGGCGTCCTGTATATACGCTTGATACGGGATGCTCTCTGAATACATAAAACATTATATATATATTATATATTATTATATATAGTTTTCAAAGTATTGTTTTCTTTAAATGAAGTCTATTCTACACGATGTTATTTATAATATTACATAAAAGGAAACTGAAACTTGGAAATTCATAATTTTTATTTCATATTTAATAGCATTAAAACCTTTAACATCTATATACATTTAATAATAATAATAATAAACAGTTAATGGTGTATACTTCTCTTTTTATTTACATTTATCGTAATTTATATAAACCTTAATTTACATTTTTTTCAGTATAAATGAATTTAGAGTGTGAGCTGTTTTTACATCTACGGACATAACTATATAATTTTAATAATAATAATGGTCCAATAATATTCATAATGCTCCCAGTTTAATTATGACTATTTGGCAACCATTACGTTAATAATGGCTTATACATTGCTATACATAAATATATGAGAGTAATACATCAATTTTTACACGCAGTTTTAATCAATACCAGGTGCTTAACAGCTACAGATATAATTATGTAAAATGTAATGTAATATAGTACATAAGTGCAAATGACATAGTTTAAAAGTGAAACATTTTGAATGAACGTTTTCTTTCTGGCAAAGCAAGTAAGATTGGTTAAATTGAACCGAAACAAACGTACGCACTTTGTCAGATTATGCTTCACAAAATTGATGAAGCACGGGATTCGCTTGTGAGAACTGATGAAATACGGGATTCGATTTTGAAAACCGGTGAAATACGGGATTCGCTTGTGAAAATCGGTGAAATACGGGATTCGCTTTTGAAAACAAGTGAAATACGGGATTCACTCGTGAAAACCGATGAAATACGGGACTCTTTTGTGAAAACCGCTGAAACAGGGGATTCGCGTGTGAAGTAAAACGAGTAACGCCGCATCCAAATGTAAATAACTTTGATTTCGTTTAAAATATAAATAGAAGAAATGGAAAATGGACAATAAATTGAATTATAATTAACAATAAAGTTTTTATTGTGGCTTATAAAGTTTAATAATGATCATTTTATGTTATAAATATTCAAAAGTTTTTGTTTTTAAGAGGGTCCATGTTAGGCCTTTCATAGGATTTAAATAATTTGTACTATTCATGATTTTGGTTTGTTGACGAACAAAAGCGAACCTCAAACGAGCTTTCTTTTTTATTATTTTTGCCAAACAGAACCAAAGTTTGGTAATTTGAAGAAAGCTTAACTTGCTTCGCCAAAACTGAAAGACGTTTAACACTAACATTAGTTTAAATTACCTAATTTTATTTATCTTCTATCAATTCGATGAAACAAGTTTCATCACCGTGAATGACTTCATCAATAAAATATATAATAAGTAATAAAATATATAAAAAGTGATGGAATGAATAGACAAGGAGAAAAAAATGCTTTCTAAAAATACAGTAAATGTGTCTTTTTATTAAATATATATATATATATATATATATATATATATATATATATATATATATATATGACCCAATATCTTTTTTCTTAAATGATAATCCGCACGAGTTACCATCTATAGCGGAGTGTGCACAGTGCTTATATACTGACTATATTATTAACAATGAATTAATACAAGCAAAAAATAGCCCTCATTTTACATAATAAAGAACATTTAACTTCAAAATAATGTTAATTCGGTGCAAAGTACATTAATTTCATTTCAACACTCGTCATTGATTGAAATCGTCATTGATTGAAATCGTCATTGATTGAAATCGTCATTGATTGAAATCGTCATAGATTTTTTCCTAAATAAATCAACATTTAAAAGATAAGTTTGAAAATTAAATGATGTTCTTAATTTGTATTAAATAAATAAATAAATTAAGTCCAGATATGGAAAATAATCTTTTTTAATATTTTAATTTAACCTATACGAAGTCACTAAGAATTAATTTAAGTTTGGCGGACGTTAATCAAGATTCAGTTGCAACCGAGTTGGAATCTTTTATTAACACTACACCAATAATAATACAGTACTTAAGCGGTTATCCGTGATTCATTTAACCGTGATTTGCTAAATGTGACCATTGTGCACTTATCCGCGATTATGACCGAGTTAACCGTAATTTGGCGTGGTGTTTACGTGTGGGGCTCGCCTCCCGCCAAGCCCACCACAACACGCTCAGTCAGTGCGCATGTATAGAGTATATATGCGCGCTTGTGGCTTCACGTACCTTCACAGATTGTGGTGGGTGAAAACCACTACGTGACTGTGTATTGTACTTTAATAGAATAATACTGTGTGGTGGCGCTGGCGCGCGGTGGGAGGCCAGACAGTGGTGACGGCCA
The DNA here is from genome assembly GCA_023014485.1 of Bathynomus jamesi. Taxonomy (NCBI): domain Eukaryota; kingdom Metazoa; phylum Arthropoda; class Malacostraca; order Isopoda; family Cirolanidae; genus Bathynomus; species Bathynomus jamesi. The sequence continues at coordinate 563,949 of JAJOZX010000679.1, forward strand.
ACAGTGGCTGTACCACCCAGCCACTAACTGGCTATAATGAGTTAACCGTGAAATCGGGTTATCCGTGATCATGAACTGCACCTCAATAACGGATAATTGAGTGAGTACTGTACTAATTATGTTTGGGGTCGTTTAACCTTCTTCGCAAGGGCAAGTGTCACGTGACAGAGGGAACCTGCAGCTTTACGTGGAATCCGAACCAGCTACTGAACAGACTCAACGTAGCTTAGCCTCGCTGATCTAACAGGAACGGGTATTGCGACGTGGCCACGACGTACCCTAGTTAAGAAGAAAAATTAATAGGCAAACATTTGGGTATCCATCGTTTTAGCTGATCTCAATTTTATTAATTAATTTATTGTCATTACTGTCAGTATTATTATCATTATTATTATCATTATTATTATCATTATTATTATTATTATCATTATTATTATTATCATCATCATTATCATCATTATTATCATTATTCAGAAAAATCCCAATGAAAAGAAAACACCAAATGAAAACAGCAATTAAATATATATATATATATATATATATATATATATATATATATATATATATATATATATATATATATATATATATATAATATATATATATGATGAAAATAACCACGAAGGAAAAAGGAGGAACAGAATGGTGCTCAAGCGCTTTTGTCTAATGACATCCTCAGGAACACTGAAATAAATAACAAGTTCGAGACTATATATTGGTCACAAAAAAATTAAATAGAAAAATAAAAATTGTAGGAGGAGCATACAAAAAAAAATCGTATGTAGGAGGTCACTATATATATATTGGCCTCCTATATAGTAGGAGGTCACTATATATTGGTCACAAAAAAATTAAATAGAAAAATAAAAATTGTAGGAGGAGCATACAAATTTATAAGGAAAAGCTACAGGAGTTTTAGCACTTTGCCCTTCTTGTCTAAATCCGTTATGAACGAATTCAAAACAACAAGATCAAGCGCAAAAAGGCCCTGGCTAATATTGAAATTATTTGTAAGTTGTACATTAGCTAGAGCCTTTTTGCGCTTGATCCTGTTGTTTTGAATTCGTTCAGAACGGATTTAGACAAGAGGGGCAAAGTGCTAAAACTCCGGTAGCTTTTCCTTATACATTTGTATGCTCCTCCTACAATTTTTATTTTTCCATTTAATTTTTCATCATAAATATTATTCACGTGTTACTTTCGTGAAATAATTTTCATATATACACACACTATATATATATATATATATATATATATATACTGGCATCGATAAACTGATAAAACTGGATTTCTGAAAAAAAAGACGTCAAATCGCAAAAAAAGGCAAAATAAAAAAAAAGTTTTGCCGAAACTGAAAATTGGAACTGAAAACGTTGAAATAAAATTAAATGAAAAACTAAAAAAAACAAAAAATAAAAATAAAAAAAATAAAAAACTAAAAAAACTAAAATCGAAATTGATCTTTTTAGTTAAATTTTAATAAAATTATATAAAATTAAAATTAGAGCATTTGCGAAGTAGTTAAAAACAAAGAGGAGAAAAATGTCGTGTTGTGGTCTCCTCTCTCTTTTTTTTTTTTTTTGTAATGTTAAATATTTCGATATGTTATTACTTATTATTATTAACCCTTTTACAAACGAAAAATAATAACTGCTTCTTACAGTATGATACGAGATCCAATCAATAATAAAGAGCTTCATAAGGAATATATATGGTAATATAACTCAAAGATACGACTATTAAATATTTGACTTTACTGTGACTAAGAAAATGGCGATATAATTCCTAAATTGGGGAAAAAAAAAAAAAAAAAAAAAATATATATATATATATATATATATATATTAAAGTAAGCAGAAATTTTGTTAAAATCAGTATATATTTGAAATATAGGTCAGCTGTTTGAAATTTTAATTGTACGGATACTTTGTTAATTTTGTTAATTGGGAGGTTAAAGGCCACAGTGAACAATCTGAAACAATATTAAATCTCTTAATTTTAACTTACGTGATCCATTTACATCAATGTTAAATCTCTTAATTTTAAAATTTTAACTTACGTGATCTATTTACATCAAGGTTCTCAATTCGAAAATATAAAAATTAGAACATCAACTCCAAAAATTAAGAATTCTCTCCCCAAATATGAGAATTTTCATAATATAAAGTTAACATTTTATTCTGATAACAAAAACAACAAAATTGAAATTTTTCTCCAGTCAAAAGAAATACAATTCCGCCCCCTCTCAGTGAGAACATTGCCTGGACCGTTTTTTTGACTTTAGCCAAATGAAAAATTTAAAAATTAAGAAGTAAGAACGAATAAAAATAAATAAGATTTGAGGCCAAAAATAAGGACAAATCTTAGAAATAAGAACACTTGAGAACCCTCATTTACATTGATCATTTTACAACTCATCGACTGAGAAAGTAGTTATGACCGAGTTAGATCCGTAACTACCTATTATACCACGTTACAAAGTGATCAGTGTACAGGTTCGTGGTAAAAAAAAGTTCGCATAGAAACATAAAACGTTTAAAAAGCGTCAAAAATTACTAATTGTTAATATTGTTTTTTTTTTGTTTTTTTTGAGTAATTTAGTTTTTCTTTTGATGACGGCAATGAAATTCCAAAACCAAAATCCAGTCATAACTTATTAGTAATTTTTTATGCTTTTCTTTAAATGTTATAGTTGGAGGTGAACTTCTTTAACGAAACGTATTTGGGCCAAATGCATTAAAAAAAATAAAAAATTATTGGTTTTTGCAGATTGGTCATTGTGGCTTTTTTAATCGCCCAATTATAAATGACAATTGTCTTGAGTTACCCGCATTCTTCCGATTATATATATATATATATATATATATATATATATATATATATATATATATATATAGATTTAATGACAGAAGTACAGTATATCATTTATATCTTATTCGTAATATACATAACCCTATATAATGTTAAATACAACACTAAGACATTAAACATTGAAATGAATAAAATTAATCGTAAACAATTTTAATTACGATTCTATTAATAAACATTCAAACTTTAAATTAAAACTATTTCGATATATTTCTACTACTCGCCATTGGATGAACAAATTTGAAAATCATTCCAAACGCCAATAAATAATGTCTGTTCTGGGCTGATATCAAAATGCTGTCACAACTGATGGATTTTTAACAATAGTTGCGTTATATTTTGTTCATTAATCTCATGTTTTTCCCAGGAATTATGCAGACGCTTTTTTTTAGTTCTTCAGTCCATCGCTATGACCCTGCGATCTTCCGCTATACCCTTCGTGCTGCAGAGTTTTAGAGTTATCATCACCAGAAAGTTTGACAATTTTGTTGGATTTCCCTATTTTATGGTTCGTTTGAACGCGCAACTTCTCTTCTACACATTTATATTCCAGCAAGGAATTTACTTCAAACACCAAAATGAAACTTCTCTAAAGAACGGAACATACATATACAGTTGAGGGGAAAACAGTGAGTGCCAAACACGAAGATAATTTAGGACATTGAAACTAGAAACAAAAATTTCAACATTTGAAGCATAATTGAATAGTTGGAAGGCCAAATTGAACGTTCTGCAAGAACACTCAAAATTCTTGCTTTTTTACTCGAAAACGTAATACGATAAAACGTTCTACAAATCAAAAAATTAGTAATCATTAATGAATGATCGCATTTTATCTTGAAATTTTATTAGTCACAAAAAAATGCAACCAATTAGTAAGTTCTTTATGCTTTTTAGAAAATTTTCTAGGCGAATTTTTTTCGAAACTGAACGTGTAACGTGTTGAGCGAACAACGTTACCCCGGCGTAACTACTCGTTCACAACCGTCCACTCGTACAGTTATTATAAAATTCATGGACACACAATCCCGGGCCACTCAAGAACTTTATCCGGCCCGCGGGAAAGAAAGAAATGACAGATTTTGAAACACTTGTATAGCTTTTCCGAAGGAAGGTCGCTGCTATTCCATATGTACTGTACTACTCTGTACTGTAGAGGTTGTCTCGTTTGGATGTTCATGTCGCAGAGAACCATGTTTCTTCCCGAGAAGGGGTGAGCTGGCAACCTCGCGTGTCTCTCATTGTTGTTTTTTAATGGAATCCCTAAAATGTTCAGGGATTTCATGTAAGGTTAAATCGTGATATTTTCGTTAGTTTTAACGAAAATATCACGACTTAATTTAACCAATCGTCAAAAACGTACAGTTGACCTAACCGGGCATTCAATAATTTTCCCGTAGGTTTAACGAAAATATCACGACTTAACCTTACACGAAATCCGTTTTCGAAACCACCATCTAATCATTTCTCACACCAATCAATCAGTCAATCAATCAACCAACCAACCAACCAATCTCTCTCTAGTTCTATTTCGTCAAAATTTATAGAAAAAGCGAAAGACCAACTAAAACTTCCTCTCGGAAACACCTTCATAGAAATGATGATGATAATCTTTGGGGTTGTTTAGCCTTCTTCGTAAAAGCAAAGGGTATCTAACGGAAGGGACCTACGGTTTTACGCGAGATCCGAACCATCTCAGGGTCTCTACATCAACCAAACGCGGAAGAGGGCCACCCACCCAACCACTGAATAGACCCAACGTCGCTTAACTTCGATGATCTAACGGGAAGCGGGGTTGCGACGTGGATCTTTCAGAGAAAGTACGTATGCCACTTCATCAGTTACTGTTATATATGAAAACGTCCTCGTAATTACTCAGGAAATTCACCGAAATTTAAAGGTAAACCTTTCAATCAATTTGCTTTTATCTGTAACTGTTAATTACAATCATAAAAATGTATTACTTTCAGTACATGTCATTACCAAACAGGTGATATATAATATATATATATATATATATATATATATATATATATATATATATATATATATATATATATATATATATATATATATTAAAAATAGGGATATGGGCATACAAGTTGGTTTGTTTACAGACCATGATATATATATATATATATATTATATATATATATAGGAGCTATAAAAAAATATATACTGTATATACACTCGGTTACATTTATTGATAGATATAATCTACACCTATATAAACTACTAAATATTATATATATATTATATATATATATATATATATATATATATATATATATATATATATATATATATATATATATATATATGAGAATACATTTGTGCTTTGTATTATCTATATAGATATATTTGTTATCGAATGATTTAATTTTGTTATATACAATCATATCAAATTTCCTTTATCTACCTGAATTTTCGCCACATGATTATATGGAGAGAATTGGTGGGGACCAATTATTATAATACACACTCATACTGTGTATATATATATATAACTGGAAAATTCTCTGATGCTATTGCTGATATCAGAAACATACTAAGTCCTTAAACTCCGCAATCCTCAATATAACGTTCTGTGGAGATTTTAATTTCCCATTTTTAAATACTAAAGGGTAGAAAAAAAAAAAAAAAATTATATATATATATATATATATATATATATATATATATATATATATAACAAGACAAAAGGGGCACAAAAGAGGACCAGGAACAAGCGAATATGCTGATAGCTCTAACAAATGAATTTATATCAATACAAAAAATAAGAGAGAAAATCAAAAAAAATAACTGCTTGGATCTGTTATCCACAAAGAACAACCCAATTGATGCCAAAAATAAATAATCCCATTGATTATATCTGATCACAACATTATCGAAATATCAACAAATATGACGACAGGCTTAAAAGAAAATACACATATCAAAAAAAGCACAAAGTTCGCGAGTTTTAACCTAAGCTACAAAAACATAAATTGGGAAAAAGTCACCTCAAATATAGCTCAAATAGAGTGGAAAACAGTGTTCAAGATCAAAACAGCTGAAGAAATCTAATAATCTCAGAAGAAATGACACTGGAAACCTTAGGAAAATATGTCCCGAAAAAGCAGGAAAATGGAAAGGAACTTTCTCGCGAAGGAAAGGCGAACAATATACCACAAAAGAGTGGCTACAAAATTAATAAACTGCACGGACAGCAGTGACAGGAAAATGACTCGGTATAAGTTGAAGAGAATCGATGAGGAAATAAAATATCTTCTTAGGGGTGAGATTCAGAGAGGGAAGAGGAAGATGCGGTAGAAATAATAAGGGAAAACCCAAAATACTTCTGTAACTTTGAGTAAAGAAAATCAGGAACTCGCGCCGCTATCGGGTCCTTAAGGGATGAAAATAATGAACTAACCGACGATCTAAAGGAAATATCAGTTTTCAGTATCTCAAAAAGTGACAAAATGGTCTCTGATCACAATATCTTATTTAGAGAGAGACTATACAGAGAGAGAATATAACTGATTTTGACTTTGGCCAGGAATTACAGCGCGAGCGAGAGGACAAATTGTAGTATTAAGTTTATTAATTAAAAGAAGAAGGTGCGAGTCTATTCTTTTTCCTTGTTGATTGATGAATTAATGGTGACCCCAAATAACTAACTATTAAATTACTTAATCATAAATTACCGCAGTATATCGCCAAATTAGCAGCCCATAAAAATAGACTATACAAACTTAATTAGGCTGCCACTATGTATATATATATACAGTACATGTCTTTTTTTAACTGCCAAACGTTTCAGTATATTTGATTTTCTATCATCAGTATACGAGTGTCTTATGACCCAAAGGAGAAATAGGGAACTATGTTTATTTATGGTTAACTCAAGAAGTAAAATTCTCTTTTTAACCCTTTCAGTAACAGTGGGACCGTCATGTCCCACCGGAAATAATAAAAATATATACTTTATCGTACTAAAATGCAAGTTCTCGACAAATGCTTCTACACATCTTTACGTCTTTATAGGTTTAGTTTAACTGTCGGAAAAGGAACCCAAAATGCTTGTAATGTAAAGTTTGAAATAACAGTAAATCTTACATGCTTTGGTTTAAAAAAAAATATATTCTTAAATGAAAGGGTTAAGCCATTGTCACTTTTCTGGGCTAATTTGAAGTGGATCTTGGAGCTTTGTTAGGGTATTGTTTTTATCCCTACAACAAATAGTTCTTTATTTGATTTTAATATTGTACAGTTACTGAGGATGAAACTCGCATATTTCGAAATGTTTCGCAGTCAATACAAATCTCTCTCTCTCTCTCTCCCTCTCTCTCTCTCTCTCTCTCTCTCTCTCGTAGAAATTACTATATTGAGCTTAGTATAAATTTTTAATTCATTTTATTGCAGGGGGAATGGATTGTATAAATAAAATTCATATTTATTTATTTACTTTTCATTTTTCATTTTCAATATGGCACTCGAGTCAAAGGTAATTTCAGTAAATAGAAGTTTTATAAGCTTAACTTAATGTAGTCATCAATAATAATTAGCTACCGTAATCTATTAGCTACCGTAATTAGCTACCGCAATCTATTAACTACCGTAATTAGGTACCGTAATCTATTAACTATCGTAATTAGGTACTGTAATCTATTAACTATCGTAATCTATTAACTACCGTAATTAGCTACCGCAATCTATTAACTACCGTAATTAAGTACCGTAATCTATTAGCTACCGTAATTAGCTACCGCAATCTATTAACTACCGTAATTAGGTACCGTAATCTATTAACTATCGTAATTAGGTACTGTAATCTATTAACTATCGTAATTAGCTACCGTAATTAGGTACCGTAATCTATTAACTACCGTTATTAGGTATCGTAATCTATTAACTACCGTGATTAGCTACCGCGATCTATTAACTACCGTAATTAGGTACCGTAATCTATTAACTACCGTAATTAGGTACTGTAATCTATTAACTATCGTAATTAGCTACCGTAATTAGGTACCGTAATCTGTTAACTATCGTAATTAGGTACCGTAATCTATTAACTACCGTAATTAGCTACCGCGATCTATTAACTACCGTAATTAGGTACCGTAATCTATTAACTACCGTAATTAGTTACTGTAATTAGGTACTGTAATTTATTAACTACCGTAATTAGCTACCGTAATTAGGTACCATAATCTATTAACTACCGTAATTAGCTACCGCGATCTATTAACTATCGTAATTAGGTACCGTAATCTATTGACTATCGTAATTAGCTACTGTAATTAGGTGCTGTAATTTATTAACTACCGTAATCTATTAACTACCGTAATCTATTAACTGAAATAACCACGAGTTATTAAAGTAGTTTTAATTTTAGTGTCACAACATCGCCATATTTAAGTGCGTGGGTTGTTTTAGTTGTACATTTGAATAGTTTAAATAAGTAGTTACTTTAGAATTAATGAGAAAATAGTATCTATCTCGTATAGAATGTTGAAAATTTGGGATCACCTGAAGATCAGGGCCCCCAGCCTTCTTTAGTTAGCTTTATAAGGCTAACTAACGAAAATATCACGACCTAACCTAACCAATCGTCAAAGGGGTACAGTTGACCTAACAGTTGGTTAGGTTAGGTCGTGATATTTTCGTTAGTTAGCCTTATAAGGCTAACTAAAGGAGGCTGGGGGCCCTGATCTTCAGGTGATCCAACGTTTGTCTCGATTTTGAATTTTGACCGTGGAAGAAAGTATTTAAAAGTTAATTTCAGTTCTTGTTTATCTCTCCCTAAGTTTCGATCAATAATCACCAACCTTTTTTTTATTGTCTTTTCCAATAATGGAGAAACGAATAAAGAAGTTTTTACTTAAGTCTATTAATCCTTTCTTGCGAGAAGAAGTCACGAAAAGCACGTACGAAACAGGGATTCGAAATGAAAGAATCATTTTTGTTTTGTCCCCAGTGAGAGAATGAATTATTTGGCACAAAGAATGATTACCGTAGTACTGTTTAAAGCATTTAAGAAATAAGCGACCTCAACTATTTCTCATTGCTCAAAGGATTAATAAAATGCGATTATAAATTAAAAATCCAGGTAAGACATCTCTAATGATAAAATGATTACTAAATTTTCATCGGACAATTTTGTTGTCTTATTAAAAGGGGGTCAAATTATACATGGCATTCAAAACTAATGAAATTTTGTTTACAGTTCCTTGGTCAGATTTTTTTCTTATCCATAATAATAAACAATAGTTACAGCCAGAGAGCTTTAAAGTACTGCATGACTTAGATGCAGCAAAAGACCGTAATAGAGTTCACTGGTCACGGTGACTATGACATGTAGTAACACCAGTAACAGACATTGAAGATCCCGAATGATAGAGGGAAGATGATTCGGCACCAGGTGTCAATTCTCCTGGCGAGGAGTTTGTTCTTGTGAATCACCGCGACAAAATTCGTTCCCACGTTGGCCGATTTTTCCTTTTTAATCTATGGAGATAAAACAGAAATCAAAAAATGTAATGTAAATTTTTAGATAGTAGATAGTAATGTAAATAGTAGATAGTAATGTAAATTTTTAGAGTCCTATATAGATGTCACCCCAAGGTTAGACCAGAGACAAGAAACAGAATGAGTGTTCCATCAAGTTAAAGAAATGTCTCTGCACTTTATGCGCTCAGAATAAACAATTTTAAACTTAGAAAAAATTTTGATGAAAAAAATTCAAATTTTTAGAATGTTTTTTTACCATAACTTCAGACTATTATCTGGAGCTGTTTAATTAATTTTAATTAATTTAAGGTACCAGTTAACCTAAGTTACTTCCTCGATTTTTGTAATAAACCCTTTTTAGGATAATAACAAAACGTTTGAACAAATAAACGTTCACAGTTTGGAGGTCTACTGGAAAGAAAGATTATCTACCAAATTTCGGTTCTAGTCTTAGCACAGACGCTTTGGTGAGCTGTAATAAGATACTCATTCTGTTGCTTAATTTATACATCTTTTATGGTCCCATGTAAAACAGGTCTGAATCATTAAACACTTTGAGTATAACAATAAATCGCTTTCTACTGACAAAGAAGCAGTTCCTTTGATTTTAATGATTCACTAGCAAAATTTATCGTCAAAGAACGTATTCCCAAATGGTTTGGAATTCCATTTGTAGCACTTCGTGATATATAAAGAGGAGAGAGAGAGAGAGAGAGAGAGAGAGAGAGAGAGTTAAAATGGTTTAATGAAAGGCTAAACATTTTTCAAATCATTATTTAAAATGAAATTAATTGTATAGGAATGCAAATGTTTACCAAAAGTAAACGGTACGTTTCAAGAAAAATTAGTGTAGTTTTAAAGTATTTAATAACATTGTCTATTAACACTAATTTTAAGTTCTTGTTTTATTTAACATACAATATTTATTCACATAAAATGATCGTTCAACAGTTAAAATCCTTTCATAACAGCCAAATAAAACAAATAGCAAATCTAACTATCTGAATGAAGATTCAGGGTATCATACTGTCCTCCTCTCTCTCTCTCTCTCTCCTCTCTCTCTCTCTCTCTCTCTCTCTTCCAGTAATAAACCAAATTAAGTAAACAAACACAGTCTATAGTTAAAATTAACAATAAGGAATGTAATTAGAAATGTCAATTCTAAATTGTGGAATTTCTTGGGAGTCTTTTGAATTGAATAAATTTACTTTTAGGCCTATTCTTTTTGAATGCACAAATAAAATTAATCCACCATTTAATTAAATTCAAAGACAACATCTATATTTCATTCCACTGAAGAAGATATCCAAAGATTTTCGTGTATATATACACACACACACACACACACACACATATATATATATATATATTTATATTGATACAACTCAGAAAGGTCCCCTACAATATATATATATATATATTATATATATATATAATATATATATATACATATATATATATACACACACACACACACACACACACGCTTACTTATAATTTTATTCATCTACGCATTCATAGTATGAAGAATTAAATATCTTTTCACAGAGCATCAATCCGCCCATACGCCCATTTCACGGTACAAGCAGCTCGCAGCAGCATTGTCAAGCAAATAGTGGGTCAATGTACTGACGAGGCTTCCTTACGTGGTTCATCACCACTGAAAGCAATAATGCTCCGTGTTAACCTAGTCCAAAGAACATCCAAATCTGCATTGCGTTAGTGTATATATACAGTATATACAGCTAGGGTGGAGCGAAAAATACTTTTTTTCTAGTATGAAGTTCTAATAGTGATTACAAGTTGCATTTAGTGGACGATATATACCTGCCAAAATATGAGTTCATTTGTTTAATATTTTCAGTTGCCACCAGGGGGCTACATTTAACACAATTTTGGTAAAAAGGAAAAAAATGCTTCTATTTAGGTTTATCAAACTATTATAAACTTTTATCTTAGAATTATCTAATAGTTTGATTAAGATTCTTAAATGATAACAATTCGTTTTGTAAAAATGGCTTTTCATATGCTTAATATCTTCAGCTGCCACAAGAGAGCTGAAGTTAACTTAAAAATGACAATTAAGTATGATTCTGTATTTACTTGAAAAAGGGAACAGTAATAAATTAGGATGTCTCTCCTCCTTTATACTGGCTTGAGACAGTTAAGAAACGTTATTTCGTGCCTTAGCGGAGTTACCACCCTTTCCCCAACCAACCTCCCTCTAGAAAGGGTTCTTGCTGAAGACTATTTAGTAATTTGCTTTTGTGTCAAATTTTGGCTGTTTTTTCCTTGATTCTAATGTAGCACGAATCCAACCGTCTCTGTTTGTAGGTCCGCAGACTGATCCAGCAGCGTCTGTAACGAGCTTGACGCATCTCTCTACGGCTTGTGTATGACATGGAAACTGAAATAATTCTGAATGAAGAGTAGTACCATGTTTGATGCATGATTCAATATCATCAAGAGAAACTCCTTTGGTTATCGGCGGTTCTGCTATCTGAAAATCTTGCCACATAATGAGATCTGTATAGTCTTTGGCATAAAAATTTATTTCTGGCACCTTAAAATACCTGATAACATCTGTTTCTTGAATGCATGCCCTTGCTTTTATGATACGCCTAAATCAACTGACGCACATGCTCCCTTTCATCAGCTATCATTGCAATGAGAATGTTTTCTTGATTCACAGTCTGAAAGTGCTCGGCCAATTTCTCCTGAAAATGCTCTTGGTCCAGTAGTGGTACCATCCAAATGATGAAACAGATGGCGCAATGGAAGTTCATTAAGGTGTAAAAGGCATATCAGCCACTGCAATGGCTTATTAAAGGCTTCTTCCAGTAATCTTATTGTGCCTCCAATACTACCAGTGTTAACCACTGTCGAATCACAGCCAACTGCAACGATTTTCCCTATATCAACATTCCTTTCTTTCAAGCAATTCACTAGCGCTGTGCAAATGTATTTAGCTTTGCCACTGGAAGGTGTCACATGTGCAAAGTACAGAGAGTTTTATCCTTTCTGCCATCAAAGTATAATCCCCGCATGGTTTTTGGCTCTCCTATCTGTTGTAGTTCCTTTCTCTGTTTTTGTCTTTCACGTCTTAGCTTACTTCTGTCTATAATATTCCCTTTGTCTTCGGGAGTAACAATTTTAAGATCTGCCAATACTGCAGAAGCAAGAGCAGCCCCACCCACTCTGTCTGACATTTTAAATCTATCACAAGTAATTGCTAATGAAGGCAGTGGCTCACGTATCTGTTGTTCTGATATTACATACTGAGTCGAGGTTGTATCTTCCTCATTATCTTCAGATATCTCTTCTAGTTGTTGAAGTTCACTTGTCTCTGTTTCGATTTGTAAGTTGGACGTATTGGTTATAGCAGCACTAGTTGTTTGTGAGGATTCCAGACGTGCTTTTTCCATTTCCTTTCGATGTTCTCTTGCTTGTAATCGTCTTGTGTGTGCTATGTCAATGCTTCCTATCACCATTATTCTGCGTGTTCGTTGGTCATTTAAAAAATCCTGCTCTTTTGGAGGGACTTTCTTACTCTTTTCACATGAGCATCTCCTAAACTCCTTACATTTGCAGGTGCAGATGTCAAACAAAGTGCATTTTGAAGAGTTTTCAAATTCTTCAAGCTGATTTTTGTACTTAGGCTGATCCTTGCGTGACTTGTATGGCTTTAATAAGGACCTGTATTTATCATGGTACACTCGCATCATCTGTAAAACGCGTGTATGTGAAACTATTGGCAAAGAGGCCTTCTTCCAAATATTTTCTACCTTTTTGGAAACTGCCTCTGCTATTTCAGAAAATGAAGGCTCCTTGTTATTCATCTGCTCCTTCACTAAATGTTTTGTGAACAGTAATCTTTCATAATGCAGTTATAAGTTGGTAGTTGCATATCACTCATCTCACAAGGTACTTCAATATGGCACACTTCATATGTTCTCTAGTGAAATGTTTTATTTAGTATTTGATGCCATAATATTTTTAAGAAAAATTCACAATCACAAAATATCCTGTAACATCAAAACATTATATAATTAATATATATAATATATTTTATAAGTGTATATAATATATTATATAAATATATATATTATATAAATAAACTAAAATTATATAATACATTATAACAAGCATTTATAATAAAATCAATATTATCTCTATATAAATCACTTTAAAATAAAGTTTTATAATATCCCGATCATATTAAAAAACTCTCCGATCAACTGCGACTAGGCCTACTACCTAAAGACAAGTGTTAACACACTGTTCTAATGACTCACAGAAAGAAATTCCTTCACACCAAACCCTCCCCCACAACCCTCCCCAAACCCTCCCCCACAACATTCAGTGTAGTCTCAACATGACTCAGTTACTCTAAATTGTGTTAACTTCAGCTCTCTTGTGGCAGCTGAAGATATTAAGCATATGAAAAGGCATTTTTACAAAACGAATTTCTATCATTTAAGAATCTTAATCAAACTATTAGATAATTCTAAGATAAAACTTTATAATAGTTTGACAAACCTAAAGTAGAAGCATTTTTTTCCTTTTTACACAAAATTGTGTTAACTTTAGCCCCCTGGTGGCAGCTGAAACTTTTAAACAAATGAACTCATATTTTGGCAGGCATATTTCGTCCACTAAATGCAACTTTTAATCACTATTAGAACTTCATACTAGAAAAAAAGTATTTTTCGCTCCACCCTAATATACACCTTAGGATTAAGGTGGAGTGACAAGCTTGACTTTCGTCACAGTGAACAATTCGGGCAGAAGCTAAACCAAGGTTAACTAAGGCTTAGTGTTGCTTCTGTCCAAACTGTTCATTCTGACGAAATAAGTAATGATGGGGTTGTTGAACCTCCTTCGCAATATCTAAGGTCATATGACGAAGAAGACCTACAGCTTTATGTGGTATTCGAATCACAGGTCGCTAGATAATCTGGAGAGAGTGGACGGTTTCCCATCAAACTACTTCTTAGATCCAATGTCGCTTAACTTCGCTGATAGACATGAAACAGTGTTACGATACTGGCAAAGGCGTAGTCCCTCTTCTGACGAAGGTTGTTGTTGTTGTTTAGCCGATCACCCAACCCTGATCGAGCAAGCCGGCGGCACGAAGGTAACCGATCGCCCTCTCCGGAGTGGACTAGAGGTTCAGCGCACTAGTGATGTTGTGTTGTGTTCGTTGTTGTGCTAGAGCGGTACATTCTGTCATAATGTGTTCAATTGTTTGTGGTGTGTCCTGGCACAGGTGGCAGGTGTTTTCTGTGGAGTTGTCTAGTCTGTGTTTATATGTCCGTAAGTTGGGGTGATGTCCACATCGGAATCGTGCTAAGTTAACTCGATCCGATCTGCTCAGGCTGATCTCTGACCTGGTAATGGGTGGCGGCTTCGCACCTAGGACCGCATTCGGACCGAGTCGTGTCAGTGCTTTGTGGGTTAGGTGTGTGTGTATGTGTTTTCTGTACTGTGTGATGTCTGTGGGGCGTGGTATGGAATGGAGTATTTGGTTATAATGTCTCTCTGGTGTTACCTTAATGGTGCGAGGTGTCGGTGCATGATTGTACATGTAGTGGCAAGGGTGTTGTGGGTTAGTTGTCGCTGCTGCCATGAATTGTGTTCCCCTCATGTCTAAATGTTCCCTAACTTTCAGTATTTTTGTTTCTGTGTGCAGGTGTTCTATTGGTGTTGTTTGAGTGCATCCTGTAATGATACGAAGTGCGTTGTTTTGTATTGTCTGTAAGGTGTTTATGTGTGTGTTTGAGATAATGGGTGCCCAGCATGGGCTAGCATAGTCCATAACTGAGCGAATACATTGTTTGTATATGAGTGATGTTGTTTCCTGCTGGTGTCCAAAGTTTGTGCCTGTTAGTACCGTAAGCGTGTTAAGTCTTGACGTACATTTGTTTTTAATGTCCTGAATGTGGTTTGCAAAAGATAATGATGTGTTGTATGTGACCCCAGGTATTTTCGTCCTGTGAGTGTGTGGAATGTTGGTGTTGTTCAGTGTAAGCTATGGAGTTATCTGATATTCCTTTTGTATTGCTTGTAAGCAAGGTGATGGTTGATTTTGTGGGTGCTACTTTGAGTCTATTGTGTGTGAGCCAGTATTGTATACTGTTTATGTATGTTTGTAGGTTATTTGTAGCGGTGTTGATGTTGTTGTGGGTGGATGCTAGAGTGATGTCATCTGCATATGATGATAAGGTAAGCTTGTTATCTATGGGTGTTGGAATGTCATGCATGTATACAGTAAGTTGAAGAGTGTTGGTGAGAGAACAGAGCCTTGAGGGACCCCGTTCGGAAAAAGCTTGTTTTTGGATGACTTGCCATTAAATGTGACATGTGAGTATCTTCCTGAAAGATAGTTGCTCAGCCATCTTTTAGTGTTATTGTGCATGTTTGTGTTGAGTACTTTGTTTATGAGAGGGAAGCGTGGGATAGCATCAAATGTTTTACTAATGTCTATTGTTGCTAATAGTGTACGTTGAGCTGGTCGTCTGGAGTTGATGCCATCCATGATGTGCTGCATGAAGTTAGTGAGTAATGTCGTGGTTGAGTGGTGAGGTATGAATCCATGTTGAGTAGGCGATAGTGGTATGTGTGGGTTGGTGATTTGTAAGATTAGTCTTTCTGTTATTTTGAAAGGTGTGCAGAGTAAAGTAATGGGTCTATAGGAAGCTGGTTCTGTTGGATTTTTGTTTGGTTTGAGTATTGTAATAATTTTACCTTGTTTCCATATGTCAGGAATAATACAGTGTTGGTATGAATATGTGCTGATATTTGTGTTTAAGGTGTATGTTAGATATGTTGTCTGGTCCAGTAGCCTTCGAATTCTTGATGTTTTTGATGATCTTGGTGGTCTGGTCTGTATTGAAGGGTGTAATGGTCGTGTCGAGTCTGTAGGTTTTCTTCTGCCTAGCTGTTTGTCTGTCTGCGTGTTTCTGGTTGTTGTCTCTGTTTAAGTGACTTATCTTTGCGTAGTGATTAACTAGAATGTTAGCTTGTTGTGTATATGTTGGGATATTATTTTGGCTGCGACAGATAGCCGCGTGTGAGGTGTGAATGCGGCTGTTAGAGTGGGTAATGCTGTTTATAGTCTTGTATAGCCTGGATGTATCTGTGGAGTGGTTTAGTGTTGTTATGAATTCCCTAAATGTTTCTGTTTGTTTTTCTTTGAGTTTGTTGTTCATTTCTGTGTTGAGCTGTTGTATCTGCTGTTTTATGGTTTCTGTGTGTGGTGTTTGTGTGTTACGTTGCCTTATGAGGTGGGCTATTTCTCTTTTGTAATTTGGGTTGTATTTCCTAATGTTGCCCTCTGGTATGTATTTGTTTGCATTATTGATGATCTGATTAAATGTCTTGAGTGTTGTATTGATGTTTATGATGGGTGTGCTGTTTAATGTGATGAATTGTTCCTCAGTCTGTATTTTGAACTGTTCCCAATCAGCTTTCTTGTACTTTCTGTAAGTGTGCCTAAGGCTGTTGGGGCAGAGTGTAGAACGTGTTGTAATGATGATGGGCAGGTGGTCTGATGACAGTTGTTTTTCTGTTCTCCAGTGTGTATGTGCTGCTAGTGAGGGGGAACAGAACGTTATGTCTGGAGAGGAGTTTGAGTATCCTGCTTGATGTGGAATGTGTGTATGTTCTTCTGCATTGTTAAGAATGAAGAGGCTGTTTAGTTGTGTGGCTATGTTGGCGCCACTGGTGTTGCTTTGGTTGTGCAGGTACCAATTAGTGTCTTTAGCGTTGAAGTCTCCTCCTAAGATGACATTAGTGAGAGAGGCCAGATTGTGTAACTGTGGATTGTAATTGGCCGGCACCTGAGGTGAACTATCTGGTGGGATGTAAATGTTGATTAGTGTGGTATTGTGTTTTGTGCGTGTTTTAATGCTAACTGCCTATATTTCTATCGTGTTATCTGCTTGGATTGTGTTTGTAATGTTTTGGGTGGCATCAATGTAGCTAATGCTTTTACGTATGTAAGTGATGAGTCCACCCCCGTTACCCCTAGTACGATCTGGACGGATCGCCTTGAAGTCAGGGATGGTGGGTGTTTTGTGTGTGCTTTTTAGTTTTGTTTCTTGTATAAGTGCTATGTGAATGTTTTGTTTGTGTACGAAATCCCTAAGCTGCATGATTTTGTTTGTGAGGCCATCTACGTTGTACTGTAATATGTTCATATTATACTGCTGTATGTGTCTCATTGTGCTATTGTGTCTCTGTCTTTGTGTATGGTGACATGTGTAAGTTGTAGTGGGGCCTGGATTGGTCTTAATGTCGCCGGAGAGTAAGAGTAGTCCGGGGAGCACGCAATTGCTCCCCGTAAATGAAAAAATAGCACGCTGAGAATAGGTCCGGCCCCGGGAGCCGATCAGCACTCTGACCGTGCCACGAAACAGGCCGTCGACTGCCAGTCTGGCCAACCGTAGACAGCCCGCTGCACGGATTTGAGGAAGTTTGGCCACCAGCGCGTTGATGTTTTGGTTTGACGTCGCCTCTTCTTCGCTTTGACGTGTCCCGCGCTGGAGGATACAGCCACTGTTAGAAGCTTCCTCGTCAGCTGCTAACACTTTTTTCACGTTGTTCTAGCTAACTGTTCAGAGGTTTTTTATAAACAAATTTCAGTTTTCTGCTCAAAACGGCTCTTTCTAATTTTAAAATTGATTATTCAAGGAAGGAAGATGTTGACTTCTATTTTGTGGCAACAGTTGATGATATTTATGTTACTTTATTGATTAATGAAAATGATTAGGCTCTTCAAGTTATAAAAGATTTCTTTCGTAATAATTGATAAATACGAAACACAAAACGTAAATGCAAACAGCTTGTTGTCGCACCTTAGACCTACATCTTAACGTGAAATCTGAGACAGGACCTACCAGGGAAGTCGGAAATTACAAAATTCTCGTTCGGACTCGATCTCACGACCTCTCGATCAGCAGCCCAGCGTCTTAACCACAAGGCTACCCAGGGTATGTATTAATCTACCAACCAATTTCTTTGTATGAAAGGATGAACAACTGGGTTTGCTGAGCGCCTCATGCCCTCGCCAGTAATCACACCAGGGGATGATGGATTCGTAGTCAGCGATGGTAAATACTGTACTACCGAGGCATACACACATACACACACATATTTTATATATATATATATATATATATATATATATATATATATATATGTGTTGTGTGTGTGTGTGTGTGTGTGTACACACATATATTATAGGATCACCTGAAGACTAAAGCTCCCAATGTGATATTTTCATTAAAACTAACGAAAATATCACGACTTAACCTAACCGTCAAGGGCGTAAAGGGCGTACAGTTGACCTTACCCGACATTCAATTTAATAATTCATTTTTATATTTGGTACTTTAAAGCAAAAAACAAGAATACATGGGGGCTCTAGTCTTCAGGTAATCCATATATATATATATATATATATATATATATATATACTGTATATATATGATGAATAAAACCACGAAGGGAAAAACACAAAGTGGTGCTCAAGCGCTTTCGTCTAATGACATCCTCAGGAACACTGAAGTAAAGAAGAGTTCAAGACAATATATAGGTTACAAAAATACAGTATATATATATTATATATATATATAATATATATATATAGTAAGTATAGAAATAAAATTGTGGGAGGAGCAAATACATTTGTACGGAAAACTGACAATTTTAGCACTTTGCCCGAAATTCAACATAAATTCAAATGGCTTGTTTACAACCAATTTTTTTTATAGTTGTCTGAATGATACATAGGTCACAAAAGAATAAAGAAATGAAAATAAATATAAATTTGTAAGTTTGTAATTTTTTTTTTTTTATCTATTCTCGCTTCCAATTTATATTTATTTTCATTTCTTTATTTTTTTGTGACCTATGTATCATTCAGACAACTATAAAAAAAATTGGTTGTAAACAAGCTATTTGAATTTATGTTGAATTTCGGGCAAAGTGCTAAAATTGTCAGTTTTCCGTACAAATGTATTTGCTCCTCCCACAATTTTATTTCTATACTTACTATATATATATATATATATATATATATATATATATATTCTTATGTGTCCATTTTAATTGTAATATTTCTTTCGTATATAATCTATGGTGCTGGGTGGTTTATTGGACTTTTCAACTGGTTGGCTATTGGGAAAACAATTTTTTCAGACTGTTTGTAGAATTTTTTGGAATATTCTGTAAGACGATGGCACCATTCCCTTTGTTTTCATTAAATTCTTGCCACTTAATTGCCTGCTTTAATTAAATACTAGTTCAGACAGTAACTGACAGACAGACAGTCAGAGCTGGGCACTTGCGGTTTTTTTTTGCGGTACTGCGGTACTGCGGTACTACCGTGTTGGTCGGTACCGCGGAAAGTACCGCGGGAAATTTGAATGCGGTAGCGGTACTGCTGTACTTTCAGCGATCCTTTGCGGTACTGCGTTATGCGGTACCGGTTTGGTAGTGCGGTAGTAGTACCGCAGTACCGCAGTACCGCAAAAAAAACCGCAAGTGCCCAGCTCTGCGGGCGGAGTAGTAGTTCTAATAACCGTTATAATAATTTTTGTTCTCTGTACTGGTTTTTTTGTCTAATTTCATCTATATAGTTCTTTTATATTTAGTAATTTAGCAGCCTACAGATTATGTTATCTATTGAAAAAATCTTTAGAGGGTTTTATGGTCTTTAATTTGAGTTGCCGATTGGGAATTTTTTTTTTGCTTGTGTATTTAACCCATTTACTTTGTAATCTCCGTCTATTTTTTGTTTCTCCTTGAAGATGTGAATATATCACGAAAGCGCTCGGACTTCGTGTTTCCTTTTCCTTTTCCCTGTGGTTGTTTGCTTATATATATATATATATATATATATATATATACTGTATTTTTGTAACCTATATATTGTCTTGAACTCTTCTTTTACTTCAGTGTTCCTGAGGATGTCATTAGACGAAAGCGCTTGAGCACCACTTTGTGTTTCTTTTCCCTTCGTGGTTTTATTCATCATAAATATTTTTCACGTGTCACTTTCGTGAAATAATTTTCATATATATATATATATATATATATATTAGTGATGTAGCGGATGTCATTTTTTTCACATCCGCGGATGAGGATGTTTGATTTCAACATCCGCGGATGCGGATGCGGATGTCTACATTTTCGTTATTTTTTAGGATATATTCGAGATTTGTTGTGTTTAACGTATATAATAAGTTATTATATAGAGAGAGCTGTAGCTATAATGTAGTATAATTGATTAATTGTACAATAATTGCTGTACTTTTCTCTGAACATATAAAATAATATCAAGCATCTAACTAATATAGAAATCAATCAGTGAATTCGTCTGCAAATAAATTCGTTATATTTTGTTGAGTTTCAGCCACAATTAGAAACCATAATTGTGTTACCAGGATGCGGGACGTGAACCCAACTCAAATGCACCCCACCGACCTCTTTCCCCAACCTCCACCCTTATAGAAAGAGATCTTTATTAGCTTGATAACTATTTATTATTAAGTTTAAAGTTTTATTAGGCATATTTATAAATGAGTAATTAAAATAAAGTAAACTAAGATGTTCATCGTTTAATGTTCAAACTTAATTATAGGAAGGTTATGCTTCAAGGAACATTAATTTTTCTGCCTTTTCTGCTGCCAGTCTGTTTCTCTTTTCATCATATATTAATCCAGCACTGCTAAATAATCTCTCGCTTGGTACGTTTGTTGGAGGACAGGCTAAATGTTTCCTTGCAAGTTTACTCAAGTATGGATAGATATTCTGCGTATTTTTCCACCAACTAATAGGATTGTCACATGCAGCCAGGCGTTTTTCTTGGTGATAGCTCTCGATCATTTTTACTACATCTTTTGACATCGCGTAGGTCTCGTCATCGCTGCTTGACTCAAGAAACTGAGAGACAGATTCTGTGATAGATTTGCTTGTTGAAGGTGTTGGTTCTGTCACTGAAACTTTTATTCTTTTGGTGGGTGCGAAGCGACAGATTCAAGAGATTGAAGCTCTTCAACTGCTTTGCCATGTGATGATTTAACTCGTTCTAATGTACTAGGTGAAAATAACTTAGCTTTGTAACGTGGATCTAAGTAGGTTGCAAGAGAGTAACTTCATACAAGAACAGCCTCTCGTCTTGTCGCTTGCATCACTTTTGCGCACAATGAACTAGTTCTATTAATATAGTAGAATTTGATAATTTCCGCTTATTAATGACGTTATATATATATATATATATATATATATTATACATAACGTCATTAATAAGCGGAAATTATCAAATTCTATTAATATAGTAGAATTTGATAATTTCCGCTTATTAATGACGTTATATATATATATATATATATATATATATATATATATATATATATATATATATATATATATATATATATATATATATATACATAATACACACAGACCGTGCAAGGAACGAGGAACTCTTCTAGAATAATTAAACCCACTATAGTCCGAATAAGTAATGGTAAATGACAAATACTACAGTTTTTCTTTTTCATGATGCTAGCCCGACGTGGGCAACGGGTCACTCGCAAAGAGGTCCCGAAAACATAGCTTCCCTCACCAGCTATCTGCAAAGCAGATAGGATTCAGGATCCTGTCCAAAGCTGGATCCTATCTGCTTTGCAGATAGCTGGTGAGGGAAGCTATATTTTTGGGACCTCTTTGCGAGTGACCCGTTGCCCACGTCGGGCTAGCATCATGAAAAAGAAAAACTATGGTATTTGTCATTTACCATTACTTATTCGGACTATAGTGGATTTAATTATCCTAGAAAAGTTCCTTGTTCCATGCACGGTCTGTGTGTATCATAAAAACCTCAGGGAACCATTCTGAGTTAATTCCCATATATATATATATATATATATAGATATATATATATATATATATATTATATATATATATATTATATGAAAAATTATTTCACGAAAGTGACACGTGAAAATATTTATGATGAATAAAACCACGAAGGGAAAAGAAACACAAAGTGGTGCTCAAGCGCTTTCGTCTAATGACATCCTCAGGAACACTGTTCCTGAGGATGTCATTAGACGAAAGCGCTTGAGCACCCTTTTGTGTTTCTTTTCCCTTCGTGGTTTTATTCATCATATATATATATATATATATATATTATTATTATTATGTATCCTGTTTAGATTTTAATTTGTATCTTTTAATTTGTATATATATATATATATATATATTCCACGTAGATTTAATATTAAAGTTTGCTTATGTATTTATATTTGAAGTTTAACTTAAAATAACTTGGTGGGGGGGGGCGAGGAATTCTGTTATTTCTTTCTTTGTTTTAAATTATTTTAATTATTATAAACTTGTTGAACGTTTCTAATTAAATTAATTCAGATAAATTAAATTATATAATAATTTTAACCCCTTTATGTTTACATTAATTTAATGGAATTAAGAGGAAATATCATTTGCTTAATTTAGCTTAATAATATGTAGTTTTCAGTTGAGAATATATTGTATTTGTAAAGAAAATAAAGCGAGTTAGCTATAAACGCAATACATTTTTAGGATCATCTGAAGATCAGGGCCTCCAACTTTTTTTTTAGTTAGCCTTATAAGCAGTGGTGTAGTGCTAAATAAAGAAGTGAGGGAACGCATTTTGAAGTGTTACTCAGATGCAGGGGGGACAATGGCGAGCGCGGCGAGCCCATACAGCTGGGGGTCCGGGGGCACTGTAAGCCCCCCGGGAAATCTTTTGAAATCTGACCAATTTCAGGGATATTTTGAGGTCATATGCACTGGATATTAGGATATATTCCAAGGTTGAAGATGCAGTATTTCCAGTGTCATTAGATATACGACATCCAGTACGATCATAAAAATAGCTAACAACTGGAATGATTAACTAAAAAAAAGTTAACAACTGGTACGCCGTGGTGACTGTTTCCCAGATCTTTATAGGCTAGCATTGCCTCAGTCGAAGCTAAAAGAAATGAACAGTTAATGATTCTTTCTCATATTTCTTCTAGGGGTGGGAATTAAAATTTCATGACGTTAGAGATTTGTAAGTTCGGATTTATTTGAAATAGTGAGGGAACGCCGTTCCGTCTACCAAAAAATAAGGGAACGCCGTTCCGTCTACCAAAAAAGTAAGGGAACGCCGTTCCCACGCGTTCCCACAGCATTACACCACTGCTTATAAGGCTAACTAACGAAAATATCACGACCTAACCTAACCAGTCGTTAGGTCAACTGTACACCCTTGACGATTGGTTAGGTTAGGTCGTTATATTTTCGTTAGTTAGCCTTATAAAGCTAACTAAGAAGGCTGGGGGCCCTGATCTTCGGGTGATCCCATGTTTACTAGATTATTTAGGAACCTTTAATAATAATAATAATAATAATAATAATAATGATAATAATAGGATCACCTGAAGATCAGAGCCCCCAGCCTTCGTTAGTTAGCCTTATAAAGCTAACTAACGAAAATATCACACCTTAACCTAACCAATCGTCAAGGGAGTACAGTTGACCTAACGAATGGTTAGGCTAAGTCGTGATATTTTCGTTAGTTAGCCTTATAAAGCTAACTAAAGAAGGCTGAGGGGCCAGATCTTCAGGTGATCCCTAGATTATTTAGCGAACCTTTAATAATAATAATAATAATAATAATAATAATAACAATAATAATAATAATAATACCATGTAAAAATACAAGGTGTTTCAGGTCGACCCAAGAAATATGGGAATTGGCGAAATTTGTAGTTTGTATTTGGTATTTGATATTTTGGTATTTCTAGGGTCGACCTGAAACACCCTGTATATAAATTTTTGTATGATTTTTTTTAGTGTTAATATTACCAAATTTATGTATTTTATGTAGAGAAAACGTTAATGAATGGTGAAAATGGTCTCGTTTTACGTACGCTATTACGCACGAAACCCCAAACAGCCGTGTTAAATTTCCCTACTTTTTCCTACATACTCCATTCATTTTGTTAGGCCTACCTTACTGTAAGTGCGAAATTTACGGCAGATAAAACCGTTCTGATATTTGAATAACGTTTTAAGTGAGGTAAAATATAAAAAATAATACTTTAAATTGACGTAACACCGCGAAAGTGCGTTACATATTTTATGCAGGATACAGTACATTGATTCTAGTAATTCACTCTCAGTGTTACTATCAATGTTGTTCACTTGATAGTTAATAAGGGATAACGGGGGCATTTCTGAAAGAGCAAAAGCTAAGACGAGATAAGCTCAAAAGCTACCTTGATGATGTAGGGGTAAGAAATGTATTGTGGACGTGGCCCATGCGACAAGGGGACGAAAGCTCTTGTGTTGCAAACTTTAGTCCAGTCTACGCATATATATATATATACCTGGGTGATATAGTGGTTAGCATTGGTGACGACGAATCCACCGGCCCCGGGTTCGATACCCGGTGACGGCAGTCGGCGCGCTGCAAACCCAACTGTTCATCCTTCCATACAATAAAATTGGTTGGCAAATAAATGGGTACCCTGGGTAGCCTAGTACTTAAGACGCTGGGCTGCTGATCGGGAAGTCATGAGATCGAGTCAAGGGGAGGACTTTGTAATTTCTGACAAAGAGTGGTGGGTCGTGGTTCGGATTCCATGTTAACCTGTAAGTCTAAGTTGGAGCAACAAGCTTGACCTTGTACGCGAATGAACAATTCGGGTGGAAACAAAACCAAGGTGTGTGTGTGTGTATATATATATATATATATGTGTGTGTGTATATATATATATATATTGTGTGTGTATATATATATATATTATATATATATATATATATGCAGGAAGGAGAAGCCGAGGGCGAACGCTCGCAAAATGCCCCCCCCCCCCCCCCCCCCCCCAATAGAAGAGAAGAGAGCCAAATTACAAATAATATTTTTACTAATTTTTTTAAATTTTGAAAAGGTTGTGTAGTGTGTAAGGTGCATGTATGTGTAGTGGGGAATAGAGGGAGAAGTGTGCTGGACTGCTCATAGGGTAGATGAAACACATAAAAAGATCAGCTAAGGAGGACATTGGCAGGAGAAAGGGAAGTTTCAGCACTCCCTCTCTCCTGCCTAACGTCTCCTCCAGGAGTACTCCCCTGGTTGATTGGTGGTCTACAATCTATTCCTTATAAAATATGTACACAGTGTATACACACACACAGTATTATATATATATATATATATTATACAGTGTTGGGAGCAACGGCGTTACTTTTTTAGTAGCTGTAGCGGTAATGCTGTTACTTTCGAGATGATGTAACGAAAATGGTAACGGGACTACTTTTTAGAGCGATTTCAATCGTTACTCGTTACTTTCAAATTGATAATTTGACGAGTATAATTTATTAGCTGTTAATTAGCTGTTAGCTCGTCCAAACCAGGAGGACTATCAGATGCCAATTTTGAAAAACTGATGTTCCTGAAATCGAACAACACACTCCTAAAAAATTTGCAAGATTAGTTTTTTTTGGACAGGCCATTTTTTGATTTGAGTTTATATTTTGATTGTTTTGTCATATAGAGTATAATTTGGTATTATTAAGGCTTTTTTATTCTTTAGTCTTTTCTTAAAAGTAACGGTAGCGGTAACGGTAACGGTAACGCGTTACTTTTTCATAGAAGTAACTAAAGCGGTAACGACGTTACTTATAGAAAGTAACGTGCCAAACTATGTATATATATCAGTGTTATCCACCTCAATGAATTTGACCCGAGAAGAACAAGCAAAAGTAGGCCTAATAATGGAATGAAACATTGGCAGTAGTGATTTTATTGGAAATTCATTATGTACTTAATATTTTATGCTTCTTCATCTCGTTTTTATGACTTTTTTAACGCTTTGGGACATATTATTTACAAGGTGCTTCCTACTAGCACTCCTAATTTTGTTCCATTCTTCCTGTATCACTGTATGTAGCTATACTGTAAAGAGTATTTCGAAGTGACGTTTGTAAAGTGCTTGTATATTAGTAGGAATTTTGAAATGGCGAAGACCAAGACAAAAGACTTAACGGAATGCGGCTTTCCAACCAAAGAATTTTCCAAGTTACAATAGAAGAACAGCTAAAGTGTTCACGATGCGTCGTTCAGACTACATTTACACACTTTCGTTTTGAGTAACAGAGGATAATTGGAACTATTGTGTCTGATCGTACTGTCAGAAGAAGGCTAAAGGAATATGGATTGAAAGTTGTAAAACAAGAAAGAAACTTTGGTTGTTGGAGGTCAATCGCGAAACGAGGTTGCAGTATGCGAAAGAACATGCAAATTAAACGTCTGTAGACGGCGCTCCTCTGTTTTGGTTTGATGAGTGATTCTGAAGTAAGTCAAGCAAATTCTGAATGTAAGATATTACTTCTCATATTATCCCAAAACGTGTTTTATCTATTCTAAATCTGCCATTGTTTGATACCCAGTAACTCTGTTTTGCAAATTTAGGGCTCTCTGCGACCACCAAAGTAAGGAGGAGAGTTAGCGAAGCATATTCCCCAAATTACATAGTTCCAACAGTGAAATTCGGCTGTCAGTATTATGGTCTTGGGATGTATGTCTTCGTCAGGGACTGGAAAACTGTTTCTGCGCGAGGGGGAGAACGAATTCAATCACCTATACGAACATTTTAGAGCACCTCTCCATGAACAAACTACCCCCAGATTGTATGCAGCCGAGGATATTATTTCAACATGACATTGCCCCATGTCATATATCACGCATTACCAAGGATTGGCTCGTAAAGGAGCATATCAGATTGATCAACTGTTCTCCTCAGTCCCCTAAGCTAAAATCTATATCGAACACCTGTAGGCAGTTCTAAAGAATCGCATCCCAAAACACGATTGTTCATCAAAATTCGAGCTACACGTAATGATACAGGAAGAATGGATAAAACGGGACAAACATGTGATGGACAGTATGTCCCGAAGAGTTAAAGTAGTCATAAAAGGAAGAGAAGAAAACACAAAATATTAAATACTTACTAAATTTTTAGTAAAATGGCTGTTGTGAATATTTCATTATATTTTTACTTTTCTTTCTTCTGAGGGCAGTTTTGATGGGGTTCCTATTATTTAAAACCACGACTATATATATATATATATATATATATATATATATATACACTGTATATATACACACACATGTGTGTGTGTGTGTGTGTGTGTATAAATTAAATAAAAGTGCTCTCTTACCGAATTAACATCGTCATCCAAGTCTCCCTTCCCGTTACACGCCCTAGTTTGTTCTTTATTCTTGTTATACGACAATCCAGTATCCAACGGATTCATTCTCCACAAGTAGTTCACGAGCGTCAGTTCAAGCAAAGCCAAAAATACGAAGGCTGAAAAGTAAAATCATATTAGTTTGTTATGAATTAACGAACAGAAAACATATTACTTCTAAATAGTTACCGAATCAAAACATTATGAAGGTTGTAAAGTTTTTCCTTTTCTTGAAAACAAAAGAAAATTAAGAACAAAAGAAAATTGAAAACCAAAAAAAAATTGAAAACCAAAAGAAAATTGAAAAAAAGAGAAAATGGATATTAATTAAAAAAGTCAAGTTGGACTACGAATGAAGGCGATAGTCTCATAGTTTGTATCTTTCCTTTTGCAGCCAAAAGAGCGTCTCATTCTTCGTGGCACTGATTCACTCACACTGTTGACGGTATCCTGCATGAGTGATGTTCCACCTTTGTTGTATCACATTCCAAAGATCAGTAGGGTTGTAAGGATTGTCCTTGTTTCTTTAGATGTAAACAATATCCATAACTGCTTGATTGGATTCAGATCAGGTGACTGTGGAGGTCATTCCATTCTGTTAATCTTTATGCTTCAGATAATTCATGTAAATGTTGGACTTGTGGTGTTTCGGGTCGTTATGAAGTTTTGACTCGGTAAGCGTTGACTACTTGGTAGGGCATGGTGATTTAAGATGAACCGGTATTGGTCTTCCTTCATGGTACCATTTACTTTTACATTTACTCGAGTGCCATACTCACTGAAACAACCCCATATTATTATTTGTTCCCATGTTTCATAGGTTTTATACACTGCAGGGTCAATTCTCCGTTCAGTCTGACCCTGATGTACTGCTTTATGTGTGTACCAATCAAATCATTTTGGACTTGTACTCTTCACCTGTCTTCAGTGGTAAAAATCTTTGTATTTTTTGGTCCATTACATTAAAAAGATATTCTGACCGTAGTGGACTAAGAAATAAAAGGATTTTACTGTTGAATACGTAAACAGTCCTTTTTACAGAATTGTCCGAAATGGATTTGTTTGGTACATGATTTGTTTGGTACATGGTACATGGTACATCGATTTGTTTAGTACATGAGGCAGTCCAGCAAGCGCAGACTCGATGTGAAATTGACTCTGCAGTGTAGAAAGCTTTCTGCTACTGATGTTAACGTTTAATGTTGTTTAACCTCCGTCGTAACGGCTGTAGGTCCGTCCGTCATGTGACAGACGGACCTACAGCTTTACATGAGATCCGAACCATCTAAGGGTCGCTACGTCATCTGAGCGAAATGGACGGCTAGCCATCCAACATCTGAACAGATCTAACGTCGCGTTACCGCTCTGCTCGAACGGGAAGCGGTGTGGCGACGTAGTTACGATGTAGCCCTATTCGGTGTCAATTATATCTCATATAAAAATGAAACAAATGAACAAACGCAGAAAGACACAAAGATCCGAAATTTGGTACTATTTTTAAGACTAAATACATACGAGGAAAAAGTGTAGCAAAATGAAACACTGAAATATGAAATTGTATTCACATAAAAATAAATCGGATCAGGCGTGGATAGGAAATGAAAGTCGTGTTGCGTCTTTTTCATCCCAAAAAATAAGATTCAATTCAATTTTTTTCCAACTCGATTTATGAGGCTTTTTTTTTTTTTTTTTTTTTACAAAATGTATATTTTTTTTTTTTTTTTTTTTTTTTACAAAAATGTATATAGAACTGCGATTATGAATAATCGTTTTCAGAAAGTGATTCTTTCTGGTTTACATATACAGACTACAGTGACGGTCAAAATTAAGGTGTCACAACGAAGAAAATAAAACTATGGCGGGATTAGTTGGATTTACTGCCGTGGAGGAAGTAAGTACTTCGGGGGGAACATTAAACAAGAGTCAGGGAGTGCTGGAACTTCCCTTTCCCCCCATTACTGTCCTCCTTAGCTGATCTTTTGCCGTGTTTTATCTACCCTGTGAACAGTCCTCACTGCACATTCATGCATCTTACACGCTACACCAGGGCCGGCCAAGTTGTTTTTTCAGCGGGCCACTTTATAAAAAATCAAAAGTCGAGCGGGCCACCTTAACATTTTATCATTATCATTAAAATATCACAATTAATAACTGCAAATACCCGTTTATCAAAGTAAATTTATACTAAACTTTTGCCAAATACAAAATCTTAAAAATTACAAATAAAACTTACTTCTGAATACAATGTTCCGTGTGGTAAAGCGATCGACAAGAAACAACGTCGAAGTGGTAGCAAAGTCACTAAGATTCTGAAGGGTAGGGAAATATTGGCGTCTAAAACAAACAGTATATATCACTGATTGTGCATATAATAATTATTTTGTATTTATTTTAATTTTTTTATAGAATTAATATATTTTTTTATTTATTATTTCTGAGACGGGCAACCTCCAAAAGTCAAACGGGCAACTTTTGGCACGCGGGCATGGGGTTGGCCGGCCCTGCGCTACACAATCCTTTTAAAATTAAAAAAGAAGGTATCGTTTTTAAGGACCTCGGAGACTTTAGTTTCGGCTCTCTCCTTCTTTTATAGTGGGTGGGGCGTTTTTGCGGGTGTTCGCCCTAGGTCCTCTCCTTCATGCATTAAAAAAATAAACAGCAATAGTTTTTGTAGGATACACATTTTAAGTGGAAATTACATTACATTTTTGCCTATACTATTATAACTTGTTATGGCGCCAATATCTTTTCACCAAAAAAGGCAAATTTTGGGCATCCTTTACAGCAATTTCGCCAAATATTCTGGTGTCAAATTATTCCACTCTTCTTGTAGATCAGCGTTTCTTAACCTTTTCGACATCAGCACCCCCTGTAGTTAGGTCTAGGCAGTCCAGCACCCCCTTCACTTGGTTACAGAGACTACAGTTGCTACACTACTACAGGGATAAAGTAAAGTAAGTAAAGTACTGCTTGATAATTTATTTTGTTCATTCCAGCATCCTCTAAAATCGATTTCAGCACCCCAGGTTAAGAAACACTGTTGTAGATATTCCCCAAGTTGAGTAGAGTTAGTTGGACGTCGCGAGTTTAGCTTTCTGTGAAGTTCATCCCATATAATCTGAATTGGAATTAGAGGTGGGGATTGAGGAGGCCACTTCATTATTCTTAATGCCCCATCTTTACTTTTGCTACTTCTATATCTTTAGTAACAAAGTGTTGTATGTTTGAGGTCATTATCTTGCTGGAAGATGAAGTTATTCCCAATCAAACGAGGATAGGAAGGAATGGCATAATGTTGTAGGATACGATGGTGCCTCTCCTTGTTGAGGTTTCCTTCAATTTTCACTAGGTCCCCAGTTTCATTTCTTGCAAAACAGCTCCATATCTTTACGTTACCACCTCCAAGCTTCACTGTAGACACCATACAGTTCTCTTTGAACCTTTCTCCAGCTCTTCTTCTAACAAACTCTCTTCTCTTACTGACAATATTTCAAATTTGCTTACATCTATCCAAATTACTTGATTCCAGTCTTCTAACGTAAAGTTCTAGTGTTCTCTTGCCCATTTCAATCGCGTTGGCGTATTGCTATTCATCAGATAAGGCTTCTTAACATCTACACGACCATTCAATTCTGCCTTTCTTAATCGCTTCGTGGTAGGCCGAAGTGGTGGACTAGGGAAATAGGAGAGTTTATAAACGAGCGTAATAGAGCGTATAGACTTAGTAAGCGCAATGGCACGGCAGCTAACTTTAATAGATATATCGAGCTTAGACGTCAGGTTAAAAGATCAGTTAGGAATGCCAAGCGTAATTTAGAGATAGTTATAGCTGCGGATAGTAAACATAATCCAAAAAAGTTTTTTCTGAATACGTTAATAATCGTAAGCCGTAAAAGATAACATAGGCCCTCTAGTGGATGTTAATGGCGCTTTGGCTTCTGACGCTCAGGCGATGGCGGGTATTTTCAATAACTTTTTTGCGACAGTTTTTACCGTAGAAGACGTAAATAATGTCCCCGACGTGGACGATATCGTTTCATTTAGTAGCGAGACTATTTTGGATGAAATAACTGTTTACGAGGCTGAGATTGCGCATTATATCGATAGGCTAAAAGTTAGCAAGGCTCCAGGCCCTGACGCTTTTTATCCCAGACATTTGAAAGATTTGAAAGACGTTATCGTACGTACGCCCCTTAACGAAGATTTTTAATCAGTCACTCGAAACGGGGATTATTCCTGAAGACTTCAAATTAGCTAACGTCACGCCTATTTTTAAAAAAGGCGACCGCGCAGTAGCTAGCAATTATAGGCCCATTAGCTTAACGTCAATTGTCGGTAAACTTTTGGAATCCGTAGTTAGGGATCGTATCATCGAACACTTAGAAAGTAGAGATTTGATTAATAGTAGTCAGCATGGTTTCGACGCCATAGGTCTTGTTTAACTAATTTGTTAGAATTTTATAACGAAATAGTGCGCGAATACGATAGGCATAGAGCAGCTGACGTTATTTATTTAGATTTTAAAAGGCGTTCGATACAGTTCCGCATAGGAGACTAATTGCGAAGGTCAAAGCGCACTGTATACGCGGTCAGGTAGCTAACTGGTTAGAAGAATGGCTTCGTGCTAGGAGACAGAGGGTCGTAGTTAATGGTAGTGAATCGGGTGGTTAGATGTAGGTAGCGGTGTCCCATAGGGTTCAGTGTTAGGCCCATTGCTATTCGTAATTTACATTAACGACATAGATGTAGGATTGACTAGTACGTGTCAAAATTCGCGGACGATACTAAAATAGGCGGTAAGGTTGTTAACGAGGACGATAGAAATAGGATCCAAGACGATGTAAATAGGATTATGGAGTGGACAGATAAGTGGCAGATGCAATTTAACGTAGACAAATGTAAGTTTTGCATATAGGTTCTCGCAACAATAATTACACGTACACGATGGATGATAGGGAGTTAGCGAGCGTTGACGAAGCAGTAGATTTAGGCGTACGCGTATCTAAGGATTTAAAGGTTAGGAACCAGTGCCTGGAGTCTTGCGCAAAAGCTAATAGGATGTTAGGCTTCATAGCGCGTAATTTCGAGTTTAAATCGAAGGATATTATATTGCCCCTTTACAAGTCCCTAGTCAGGCCTCATTTAGAATATGCAGTTCAGTTTTGGCGCCCGTACTTGCGTGAGGATATTGATAGGTTAGAAAGGGTTCAGCGTCGTGCCACGAAACTAATTCCGTCATTGCGCAATAAGCCTTATGAAGATAGGATTAAAGAGCTAGACCTTTATTCACTCGAAACTAGGAGATTAAGGGGGGAGCTTATTGAAGTTTTCAAAATCGTTAATAACATCGATAACATAAATTTTGACAAATTGTTCACTTTCGATAATAGTAATACTCGCAATAACGGATTTAAGTTGCGTAGCAGACGTTTCATTACTAATATCGCTAAAAACTTCTTTACGTTTAAAGTAATTGATAAATGGAATAATCTTCCCGCGTCAGTCGTTCATTCTACCAGCGTTAATATGTTTAAGAACCGTCTTGACAGACATTTTAAAGGTATTAACGTTGTTTAATATAAAAAAACAGTTAGCAGCAGGAGCTCTGGTGGTGGTGCTCGAGGATGAGTCTGTTGACGATGAATGCCAGCTTGTGACATGCCAGCGTGTGATGCCAGCAATAAAATTATAAAAAAAAAAAAAAATTAGACTAACACGAACGTAGATGTAGCTCGTAGCGTAAACTAACCCACTTTTTGTTTAACTTTACCTACTTTTTTACTTTGCATGTCTGTAACTCTCTTTTCTTGCATGTTTGTAGTTTGCATGGTATGACTGTGAGTTAAGACTGTGTTTGCATGGTTTGTAAGCGTTCTTATTTTACTTCTTTTCATCTTTCACCCCTCTCCTATTCTCTCCGACTATTTTTCTGACTTGTCGGCAGTGGCCGGCGGATGATGATGGTGAGTCTTTTTTCTCTTTTTCTGAATGAATGTTAACCCTCGAGTGATAGGTGTTGCTTCTTACTTAACCCCTTATTCTCTTCTCTTCTCTTAACCCCCTACTCTTTCCTTTCTCTCGGGCTAACCTTAGAGTGGAGCTTAGGGTCTTTGTTAGCCTTAGCTTCTGTAGAAAGGTGTTCCCAGAAATAACTTGTTATATAAGTTATGTATATTTAATCATCGATGCATTCATAGTTTAAGTGAAAGTATGAAGGGTTAAAAATCCTTTTACATAGAGCACCATTCCGCCCATACGCCCACTTCGGGGTACGAGCAGCTTGCAGCAGCATTGGCAAACAAATAGGGGGTCAAAGTACTGACAAGGCATGGTTCATCACCACTGACAGCAACAGTGTTCTGTGTTAGTCGTCTAGTCCAAAGAACCCCCACAGCCGTATTTGATTTATTGCAGCTTTCATTAATTTGTACTGCAGACACCCCCAGTTATTATCAGTCCTGGTGCATGATTCTTCAGGAGCAAGATGCACCGTAAATTTGCGTTTCCTCCCCAAATTTACACAAATTTACCTGTATCAATCATAGTCACACTCGTACTACCGTAGGATATATATATATATATATATATATATATATATATATATATATATACACACACACACACACACACATATTGTTCATTTTAATGGATACTAATTTTTTTCAAAGTTTGA
The DNA here is from genome assembly GCA_023014485.1 of Bathynomus jamesi. Taxonomy (NCBI): domain Eukaryota; kingdom Metazoa; phylum Arthropoda; class Malacostraca; order Isopoda; family Cirolanidae; genus Bathynomus; species Bathynomus jamesi. The sequence continues at coordinate 598,276 of JAJOZX010000679.1, forward strand.
GCTGCGAGAAACAAATGGGAATCTTAATCCTAATTGAAAATAAATTAAATATATAAAAAATTAAAACGAACAAGAAACAAAGTTAATAATTTTCTATTTCATTAATAAAACTATAAAAAATACAGTAAATATTATAAAAATGAAATAAAAAGATTGACAGCAATTTTAATGACTGAAATACCGTCGTTCGATATAAACAAAGAAAAAAATGTTAAATTAAGTTACCTGTGCAAGTCCCCATCCAAACGTCGATGGCTTTAATGTAGGACACCTGAGGGAGTCCCCCTTGAATGCCTAATTGGGTTGGAACAAGATCAAAATTTAGCATCGTTGTTTATAAGAAAATAAATCTAATTTAATGGGTGAGAAAGGAATCTGTTTATGTAACATTAGGAACTTAGGCTCTCTCTCTCTCTCTCTCTCGTCTCTCTCTCTCTCTCTCTCTCTCACTTGATGATGCTGACGAGACGGTCAAGAGCGTCGTTACTCCCAAGGATGTCCTTGCAGGGACGTAACTGACGTCCATCCAGAAGGAAACCCACGAGATTACGACAAACAAGATGGTTGGAAGATACGACTGAACCAGATGAAATCCGAAAGAGCGTCGCATGTAGAATTCAGCCACGAGACAACTGTAGTTTCCTGTTCATAAAGTTTTGCGTTAAGTTTTGTCTGTAAAATGTTAGCTGTAATTCATTGGTGAAATGCAACTGTAAAACTTATCTGAAGCATTTCTAGTTTATATATATTTTTTAAAAATGTTACCTGTAATTCTTGTACTGTTAAAATAAGTATCCTTTTTTTATTAAGTTTTCTTCTCTAAATTGTTAATTGCAAAATTCTATTCGTAATTTTCTGCGTAACTTTCAACTATAAATGCGTTTTTGTCAGTTTTATGTAAAATTGATTAATATGTAATTAATATGTAAAATTTAGCTGTATGTCCTCCAACAGATTTTGTACAAAAATCTTATTTGCGGTTGCTACAGTGTCAAAGACAAACTTTAACTCATCGAGTTACGAACTATGTACAATTTGCTCTACTGTACAGTTAGATTTTCCTTTTAATTACCGATGTTAATGTAATATAAAATGTAAATTGAAATTTAACTTAGAAATATTAACGTACAGTGGAATATTAAATTTTAATTACATAACTCTGCTATGCTAAAAAATTACATCAAACTTAAAACCTTTAAGGGTAATTAAGACCTCTCAAAAGCATATAATATTATGTGAATATTCTCAATGGCGAAAATCTGAATTGGGGGAATCAAGCCACAGTATGCTAATAGAGTTATTAGAAACGCGAACTTTTAGCCTCATGTAAGGTCTTCATCAGATACGAATGGAAAAGACGAGACGGCGGCGACGGTCACCCCTTTCCCAATCCCCCTTCCTCACTTCTGTCCGGGCTACGTCGTAGCCAATGTATGTCGTAACACCGCTTCCCGTTGATCAGCGAAGTTAAGCGACATTGGGTCTGGGTAGTAGTTGGATGGGAGACCGTTCTCCGTGTCCAGATTATGTAGCGACCCGTGGTTCGGATCCCACGTAAAGCTGTAGATCCCATCCGTCATATGACCTTAGATGTTGCGAAGGAGGTTAAACAACCCCAATCATTATTATTATCATCACTTCTGTTCCCCTCCCCCAGTTCTTGGGTTATGAACTGACAGTCGTTCCTATCCGTTTTCACTCGTACCTCACAAAGATATCAGAAGTAGTCGAAAGTTTGTCTCTAATAAATACATTAATGCTTTAATTTGAAAGCATGTAAAGCACGTTCCTAAACTTCCAAATGTCCCTGTTATGGTGCCACATCACCTAAACTCCCCTCACTCTTTCACCTTTTCAATTAAATTAATAAATTCGGTTATAAATTCATACTATTTTTAATAGTCGGTAATAAATTTTTTAGAAGGAAAATAATTTAGAACAGAAATAACACGTCAGAAAATGTTTACTCAGTTTTGAAACGAGAAATACAATCCTTACAAAAATTTTCGTAGTTCCTTTGGGGCGTGCGATTCCTCCTCCCCCTCCGCCCCAGCTTTTTTTTTTAATCGGACCATACCAGATTACTTTCACCATTGAGTTTATATAGATTAACATAGATTAAGTTACGTTAAGTTAAAATCAGGTTAAATTAGGTTTATTAATGTTTTTCAGACCTTAGATTTCGACCACAATGTTGTTGCTTAAGTATGACTTACTGACCAAAATAGACTTATTTTTCGAACTAAAAATATGAAACTAAATTCTTTATTTAGATATTACCAATTCTATGACGTATTAAATACTGCTTTTCTACTTAAATTTTAGGACTTCTTCGGTTTTAATCTATATTTTTTATATATGGAAATATTTACGAATAGCTTTTACGATATTATGAAATTATGAAATTATGATATGAAATTATGATATTATGAAATTATGATATGATATTATGAAATTATGAAATTATATTATGAAATTATGAAATTATGAAATTATATTATGAAATTATGATATTATGAAATTATGAAATTATGAAATTAATACAAGAGTATCACAAATGATCCCATTTCATTGATCTTAACCCTTAGAGAAAATATCTGTTGAATCAGAATTTCAAAATTGTTGCTTTTCCTTTCAGAAATAGGTTATGAAGAAAAAGTATATATTTTGGTTCTTTTTGTTATAGAAAAGTTTCAAATTGTGAAGAAGCATCTTAAAAGTTTTTAATTAAAAATAACATCAGCGATGTAAGAATTTTAAAAATTTGATGATTGTTCAGAAAGCTGAAAAAGAGTTCAGATATTTTGACTTACTCTAATCTCGTACAGATTAAACAAATTTCTTTTTTACAAAAGTTTGTCTTAATAAAATATTTTTAAGGTAAAATTTACTCGTATATAAATTCTAAAATTAAATACATTTTATAACATCACATTTTCAATTTGATGTATACTCTTTAATCATTAAATATTAATTAAAAAAAAATTCTGTCTCTCTCTCTCTGTCTGTTTCTCTCTCTCTCTCTGTCTCTCTCTGTTTCTCTGTTTTCTCTCTCTCTCTGTCTCTCTCTGTTTCACTCTCTCTCTCTCTCTGGTTCACTCTCTCTCTCTCTCTCTCTCTCTCTCTCCTCTCTCTCTCTCTCTCTCTCTCTCTCTTCAACCTTTTTCCGTACCTGCCTCTGGCAGGGAGGGAGCGGAGGTGGGGAGAGAGCCTTCTACTTTTCTATCCAGTTTTCTGCTACTGCTAGGATAGTTGAAAGAAAAATAAACTTGTTTAATAACAGGAACCTCCCAGAGTGGACCAGAAGGTATTTGAGGCTTCCTCTTGTCCTTGTAACTCCTTGTAACTCTCTCTCTCTCTCTCTCTCTCTCTCTCTCTCTCTCTCTCTCTCTCTCTCTCAGAAGTTTGAACAGTTCTTCAGTGAATCTGTTCAAGAAAAGGTTAGACCGAATCTTGCACACTATTTGAAGGTGTATGAATTTTTCCCTGGCACCCATTGCCATTGGTACCTCCTAAGTATGGGCAGCAAGGCCTTTTGAGATACTACTTTTCCTTGTAACTCCTTGTAACTCTCTCTTCTCTCTCTCTGACACAACAAAATAAAAAATAAATTATTCAAATGATATGATTGAAGTTAATCTCAGACAATAAACTCAAAAACCCAAACAAAGGGATGAGTGCCTTTGTCTCAATCTGGCACTTAGATAAATATGGTTTGACTTCCTTTAATCGAGATTTTGGAAGATAGACGGGACCTACAACTGAACCTGGATTCAAAATCAAGGCTGGATACAGAATCGAAAAACAGTGCGTTGGTCTCCCATTCAACCACTTACTTTTCTCTGTACGCACAAAACAAATGGTATATAACCTTTGGTTAGCTTCCGCCCGAATTGTTCATTCTGACGAAGGTCAACTTTTCACTCCACCTTAGACCTACAGTTTAACGTGGAATCCGAACCACGACCCATCAACAGCCCAGCGTCTTAACCACTAGGCCATCTAGGGTACCCATTTATCTACCAACCACTTTCTTTGTGTGGATGAACAGCTGGGTTTTGCTGCGCGCCGGCTGCCGTCGGGTCTCGAACCCGGGGCCGATGGATTCGTAGTCAGCGATGCTAACCACTACACCACCGAGGCGCATATATATATATATATATATATACACACACACCCGACCCTTCCGATCCGACCCTTCGTCGGAGAGCGGGCAGCCGGTCTTGAAGACACCACAAGCATAAACGAAGTCAATTATCTCAATCGAGGTGACTTACAATTTCATCCATCAAAAAGCAACATTACTGCTGCAGGATTTTCCGCTGGCCCCCTTTTCAACAAGTCTCAATCGGCCCTCAACACTCATCCTCTCGCCGGCAGGCCAGTCCGCCTTCAGATGCATCTACTTCGAAGTCCAGGTCTGTCAACCTTCTAGGAGGCCACAAGCCCATTTGGCCTACCTTTCTGCCTTCGTGTTAAGCAACTCTCGCGTAGCCTACATAACTTCAGTGTACCCTCAGCTTAGCGAATAAGCTATCTTCAAAGTGTTCCCACACAACCGGTAATCTAACTTTCCCATTACGACTGCAGTAGGCCTAATCAATTATTTTATCGTATTCAATTATCTTACCGTATTTGTATTCGTTCATTTATTTCTCATTTGTGTATTTTATTTTACTTGCTTAATGATAATCGTACATGATAATCGTGCATGATAATCGTACATGGTAATCGTACATGTGTATTTGTGCATTTTATTTTACTTGCCTAATGATAATCGTGCTTTCATTACCTCATTATTATTAGCTTAATCGCTTATTATCGCGTGTTCACTGCCACGTATATCATTAGCCTACCTAAATTAATGTTTCTTGTCAGTATTATATTCACTTAACGCTTATACTGTATAAACCATTTCTCATGTTAATAATCAGTCATTGTAAAATAGCACAATTACCGTACACATAATTGTTAATCACTGTGAACAAATAATTCATTTATTTTTCTAATTAAACAGAAAACCACAAAGTCATTTCTCTCTCCTTATTAAAGGTGACCCTAAGTATTTGTTTCAAATTAATTCATAAATTATAGTAAGCCTACTTTCCAGGGCACTAATATATATATATAATATATATATAATATTACCTATCTGAAAAGCTTCCTGACATGTTGTAGCGACAATGTCCATAATTTCGAATTGGGGCATTCGTAGGTTCTTGTACATGGTGATGGGCTTCTCACGCTTCCATTTTAGATTCAATTCCTTCATTGTTTTCGAGACTGAAAGATTAAAAAAAAATTCATAATTGGGTACGAGACACTTTATGATGTAAAAGAAATTAATTACAATATTAAGTTCTATTACAGAAAAGTTTCAAAAGGAAAATGCTTTAATATTTTAATCGTGTATCGCGGGCATTTATCCAAAATTAATTTAATTACAGGTGAACGTCAGTTTATGAGAGATAAAATAAATTGAACTTTTAATGTATAAAGATGAGATCCTATAAAGCAGTGGTGGTTCCCAACCTAGGAGTAAATTACCCCACTATTTTGTTGGGTAATTACACGCAATCCAGAAGTTATAAAAATAATATTGTGATAATTCAGAAGTCAGGGCTGTGGAGTCGGCACATAAAAAACCGACTCCGACTCCGACTCCTCAATTTTTTGTCTATCCGACTCCGACTCCGACTCCGAAGGTATATTAATTCTAAATCTGCTATGATGATAATTACACAAGAGGCATTTCATCACCACCACGTGAAGCATCATCATCTGTGGTCATTGTTACGGTAACTTTGTCTGTAGTAAAGAATCTTGTAAGTGGTGCTTGTCGTTGAGTAGATTTCTGATCTTTTGTTAACTTTGAAGTAGTGATGGATCGAGTGGTCGGTTTTTCACAACCGCGGTTGCGGTTGTGTTTGCGGTTGTCGAATTTTTTCCAACCGCGGTTGCGGTTGCGGTTATCATATACTAGGAAAAATGCGTAATTATTAACTGGATTTAGCCACTATAGTGCGATTTAGCCACACTTGGTACATAATATATACTAAATAGTATTTATTTAGTAAATACCTTATGTTGAACACAAGTTTTGCAATACACCGCTACCGCTATTTGTGTTGCAAAACTTGTGTTCAACATAAGGTATTTACTAAATAAATACTATTTAAATGAAGTATATTCTAAACTTATATAGCTATTATGAAAGAATAGGTCAAATTAATTAAAACCATATTTTGCACTAAGTGTGTTACCAGGATGAGGGACGAGGACCCATCGCACTGTTCATCCCACCTACCACTTTCCCCAGCCTCCACCCATTGTAAAGTTATGGATTATTATTCATTTGAAAAACTGATGTCAAACTTAATGACAGGCAGTGTGAATTTCAAGAATAATATTTTTGCTGCATTTTCACCTTTCAAGCGGCAACGCCTTCATCGTACAACGTTCCCGCTCCACTGAAGAGCTGCTCGCTTGGAATGCTACTTGAAGGGCAAGCAAGATATGTTCTTGCAATACAGCCACGTTCTTTGTATTTTAGTTCGTTATCTTTCCACCACTGAGAGGATCATCGTCGGGAGCAATTCTTTTTTCTTTGTGATAGTTGTCTAGAAGAACTCGCATCTTCTTGTTGATCCTTGGTGAACTTTCTTCTTCTTCACTGCTTGAACTCAAAAATGCGTTCATCGAGTCCAGTAGTGACGACTTTGAAGAACTTGGCTCAGGAGAATCAGTCATTCGGGCTCTTTTTGGCTGCTTTTTGACTGGTTCAGGGTTTGTCACATCAACATTTTCACACAGTCTTGCTAGTTCTTCCTGAACCTGCTTCAAAACATTTGGACTAGAGAAGAATTTTCCCTTGTACCTAGGATCGAGATAGGTCGCGACAGAATATAGAAAATTTACTTCTAGAGTGTCAAATCTTCTGTTAAGTTCAGTACTCATTGTGAGAAGCATACTCTTTACTCCTTCAGTACTCTCGCTCAAGTCATTCAGATATCTTTTTAGTGAAGTTACTAAGGGAATTACTTCTGATATGGAGGAGGAACGAGAGCTCAAACTTCTGGTGATCTCATCGAATGGTTTCAGAATCTTGACGCATTGGTCGATCAAGAAAAATCAGCCTTAGTTAGATCTCTCACTTTGGAATTAATAGCAAAGTACAGGCAAAGGGGCTCTTTAACTTCTGATATTCGCTCCAACATGTGAAGAGTGCTGTTCCACCTTGTTGGAGTGTCATTCATAACTGCAAGCTGCGATTTGTCAAGACGACTTTGAATTTTTTTCAGCTCATCCTGGGCCTGCGTTGAATGGTTAAAGTGGCCAGCTATGGAGCGTACCTTGGCAATAACATCAGAGACAGATTTCTGAGTAGATAATCCTGACTTGATCACTAGTTGGAGTTTGTGGGCAGTGCAGTTCAAGTTGTTGACACCACTGAGAAATAGAGCTTTTTTAATATTCGCTCCTGAGTCTCTCATCACTATATGCACAGCTGCGTCCAAGTGCCACATTTTGATCATTTCATCAAATTTTTGGGACAAATATTCACCAGTATGTCGTTCATTAAGAGGTTCAGCACACAACACTAAATTAACTCTTTCAAATTTGCTGTTTATGCCGTGGCCCGTTAGTGACATCAAAGATACACCAGCAGAAGTATCTGACCAAGCATCAGTAGTAAATGACAGTTTGCTATCTTTCATGTCTTTCAGTATGTCATTCACTTTATCCACAGCCAAAGGGTACATTTTGTTATAGACAAAGTTTTCGTAAAAATGTCTCTGTTTTATTTTATACTGTGGACTAGTTTCACGTAACAGCCTCATGAAACCTATATCCTCAACATGACTGAAAGGCAAATCGTCCATTACAATCATTTCGGCGATCTTTTGATCCAGAGATCTTGATTTGTGGTTATTTATATCCCAAACTTTAGTTTTGGAAAGAACTGATCTATTGTCTCATTTCGTTGCTTTGTTTCTTTTTTTCATTTGTTCAAGTGCGGTTTCCTTTGATTTCTTTTTCGATAATTCGTTTTGTTCATTAGTTAATTGTTCATATTCTTCTTTGTGCATTGACTTCATATGATTTTTAAGATTAGTTGTACTACGTCCCTTGCGAGAATATAGTTTATTACAAGATCACATTTTGCAGTATCAGTGGATTCCTTACTAAAATATTTCCACCACACACTGGTCTCCATTTCTGTTAATATAATGTTTCAAATCTTAATTTAAAATCTGTGAACACGAAAAATCAAAAATAAGTACTTATCAGTTATCACTGTCAGTAATTGCAATACAGTAACAGTTAAGAGCAATAATGCAATCACAGTTGTATCGTTATTCAATAAACTAAACATTACACAATATGAAAAACCGTTGTAGATATGAAGAGCTCATAACATTACACCGATAACAATCAAAGCAGAACCAGGACTGATGTTGTCAACTAGCAGCGAGTTGAGACTGCGCAGGTCCGTTTAAACACAGACCACTTCTTTACCCCCTTTTGGGGGGAGTCATGTTCGAGAAACCACCCCTTTGGCCAACCAAGGCCATTGACCAAGTTACACGAACCCGAGAGGTCCGTCGAGCAGGAATAAGCTTTATTGACTATTGTACTAAAGGCGATTTTAGTTTGAAGAAAATTAAATAAAAATAAATGTTACTTCATGGAGCTCACAGAGTAATAACTTAGAGCGCAGTTTAAACCAATTTTACTACGGCAGCCGTATGACGTCACGTTTAAGCACGCATAAGGAGACCCATCATTTTCTTTTTAAAAAAAGAAATATTTCTAATTAACCTAAAATTAAAATTAACTAAGCTTTTACAACCGCAACCGCACTTATGGAACGGCGGTTGCGGTTACGGTTGCGGTTGTGAATTTTTGTGCGGTTGTAGTGCGGTTGCGGTTGCGGTTATTCGATCCATCACTACTTTGAAGTAGTTGGAAGGTTTTTATTACTATCTTTCTCAATGACAACTTCTAAAATTTTGGGATGGAAACGCTGCAAATGTCTTTTCAAATTTGATGCTCTGGTTGGTGCATTTTTATCAGAGCCAGTAAAACCACTGATTTTTGCTTCACATAATTTTTCACCATCATCATCTTCTATCATACACTGACACACGAAATGTTTCCCATCTGTGGTTATTGTAAAATATTAAAAAACTGCAGACTTTGTTGGAAGTGTCTTTGCCATTGTGAAAGGGGTTTTAGACTTGAAAGTTAAAAACTTATGAAATTTAGAAAGAACTCGAAATTAAATAAGCATTAAAAATAAAAAATATTATCTGAGAAGAAAAAATGAATTAATGGCATTAGTGTCTGAAATGGAAAACATTGTGTTTATTATTTAAGTGGTTTAACCACCATAGCTGCCAGTGATATCACACACAAAAACATATTTTATTAAAATTTATATTGAGGTCGGAGTCGGAGTCGGTACATTTTTACCGACTCCGACTCCGACTCCAGCAGCACCAAAATTGCTTCCGACTTCGACTCCGACTCCACGACTCCGACTCCACAGCCCTGTCAGAAGTTATACAAATATTGGATCACCCGAAGATCAGGGCCCCCAGCCTCAATTACCAAATGATATCTTCGTTAAAACTAACGAAAATATCACGACTTAACCTAACCAATCGTCAAAGGAGTACAAATGACCTAACCGGGCATTCAATTTAATTTAGTATTATATCAATTGGTACTGTAAAGCAAAAAACAAGAATACATGGGGGCCCTGATCTTCAGGTGATCCAAAATATTTAACGAGTGGGGTAATGAAGCTGGATTAGAATTGGGTTTTGGGTAACCATACAAAAAAGGTTGGGTACCCCTGCTTTAAAATTTAGAACCTTCGAAACGAATGAAAGATACAAAACCCAGTTTTCAACCGAGATAAAAATGAGAAAACTGAAAAAATTAATGGGTTAACTTTTATACTTCATAAATTTTATGAAAACTAATTATAATTAAAATTTATATAATTTAACATAATTTTATATAATTTAAAATTTATATTCCATTATCGGAAAGAAAACGATCAGGTCCTATCTCCCAAACAACAAGAGAGCAGACATTAAGAACCCATTCGAAACCCCCACCCCCATCCGGGAGTAAAATTGGGGCGTAAGAAAGAGAGAAAATGAGAAAAAAATATTCCCACATTCGAATTAAAATCTTTCTTAGTTTGAAATTATTTCAGGAATTGCAAACAATTGTTTCCATTTCTTTGTTTGAATTTTTTTGTTTCAGTGCCTGGAAAATTGTTTCGTTTCAAAATGGCGGAAATAGAATGATAAATACGCTCACAAAAATTATAATTAAATACAGTATTTCGTTAAAAAAATACTTAATCGCCACCAGAAAAATAGCAATTCGATGGATGAGCGAATTGAAGGCTGTAAATAAAGAGAGACTGCAAATACCAACAAGTCAGAGATTTTGGGGTCGAAAGAAAGCCGCACCATTTCCACTTTGAAATAACTGCTTCTATCGCCCTCCGTCCAGAACCCCGCCCTCCATTCAGAGCTCCCCCTCCCTCCCTCCGTCCAGAACCCCGCCCTCCATTCAGAGCTCCCCCTTTTGAAAAAGACTTGTTTGGCAGAGGATAATGGTAGCGTAAATGACAAATACCAAATACATATAATGCGTAACAATAACAATAAGAAGAGTTTGGGGTTGTTTAACGTCCTTCGTAACAACAAAGGTCACGTGATAGAGGGGACGTACAATTTTAAGAAGTGGTATCCGAACCATGAGTGGCTACATCATCTGAAGGGGAGAACGGTCACCTATTTAATTACTGAAAAGACCCGACGTTACTCAACTTCCCTGATCTAACGGGAAACGGTGTCGCGACGTGACCACGACGCAGTCTGTAAAATGCGTAAGACCTGAAGATTTCGTTACAGTAAACCAAACATGAGTGCTGATTATCTCTACTGTAAATTATTCATGATATACACCAGGTAGACAAACCCTGCATGGCTACATGAATGCTGTTACGTAATCTATTTGTGAACGGAACAGGTACAATAACTTTCTGTTGTCTTGGGAAGGAAACACAAATTTGCGGGGCATCTTGCTCTTGACGAATCATGCACTCGGGCCTTGTTGATGCACGGAGTGTCTACAGTGCAACCTAACGCCAAATGAATGTACAAAGGACTATGATCGACGGTACTACTCTGGTTATAACAAATCAAAATCGACAGTGCGTTTGAGTCTATGCTTGACAATGATGCTACGAACTGCTCGTGCCGTGAATGGGAATGTATAAGTAGAGTGGTGCTTTGTGGAACGATAAAACCATTTCTGTCTAAAAACTTAATCTGTAAATAGTCTTCCTCTTTTAAAACACAAACACGCATGCACACACATCCCACACACAAATATATATATACAGTATATATAAATTTGTGAGTGTATATATATATATATTTATCATAAAATGGAATCCGAGAGTAACTTTAAACAAAGCGCAGCGAATGTTATTTCAGTTCATATGAAGAACTTGGAGTAAATTGGATTTATAAAAAGACTGTTTTTGAATGTCAATCGAACCCTTGAGAACGAAACTAAATTGACTGAATTGATTTTTTTTGCTTGGAAATCTTTTTCAGTTATGAATAAACTCTTTTTTTTATATCAGAATAAAGAGAATTAGTAAAGAAAAATGGAACGAAATGCGTCCATAACTTACCATATATATATATATATATATATATATATATATATATATATATATATATATATGAAGTAATAAAGTATGAAGTTTAGGGCCACCCAACACTTCACCGCCGTCAAGGGTATCTTAACCGTTCCATGTCCTGCCTTACCACGCCAACAAATTTACAAGGCCCACAACCACCACTCTCAAAGACATACAACCCACAATTCCACAGTCCATTCGACATATATGCTTTTATTATAACTTAAAAAAATAAAAGAAAAAGTACGAAAATTATCCAATGTATATTATTATTATTATTATTAATATTATTATTATTATTTTGGAAAAACTTAGAGTTTAAAAATAAAACTATATACGTGTATTAGTAAAGTTAGGAAGAAAAGACAGAAAGACAGACTGAGAGAGAAAATTAGATAATAAAACCGTTTAATGCCAGTTTGACTGGTTGAAATGGCTGAAACAGCCTTACAATGACTGAAAAAGCCATACGCTCGGTTCAGCGCCATGAAAAGGTAACTTTTCGAGAATCAAATGTAGAATTCGGACCCCAGCCTTCTTTAGTTAGCTTTATAAGGCTAACTAACGAAAATATCATGACCTAACCTAACCAATCGTCAAGGGCGTACAGTTAACCTAACGATTGGTTAGGTTAGGTCGTGATGTTTTCGTTAGTTAGCCTTATAAAGCTAACTAAAGAAGGCTGGGGTCCGAATTCTACATTTGATCCCTTTTCGAAATAACACATTTTTGCTCTTCAACTATATACTTCTCGCTCAAATATTTGTGATAAACCTTATCAATGAACTGTAAGGGGAAGCCATTATCAAAAAGGAACACTATCGTTTGACATTTTAGCTGCCAATAAAAAGAATTATTGGATCACCTGAAGATCAGCGCCCCCAGCCTTTTTAAGTTAACCTTATAAGGCTAACTAACGAAAATATCACGACTTAACTTAATCAATCGTTAGGTCAACTGTACGCCCTTGCCGAGTGGTTAGGTTAAGTCGTGATATTTTCGTTAGTTAGCCTTATAAGGCTAACTAACGAAGACTGGGGCCCCTGATCTTCAGGTGATCCAAAGATTGTGTTAAAAAAGTTTAATGATAATATTTTAGTATTTCTAAAATTACCATTCTACTATTGGGTTTTTCTAATACAGGGTGTCTCAATATACATGCAACCCATGTCACTGCTAATAATTCTGCCAATATTAATGTTCTCGTTCTATTTTCTCAGATTTGAAGAGAGGAGACGATAACAACTAATAATTATCAATCAAAATGCCTTGGACAAAGGAGGAAAAATTTTTTTGCGTCACTACTTATTTGGAGACGAAATCATTCAAAACTGTGCAAGCGAAATTTCGCAGCAGGAAGTTCAACTTCAACAATTATCCCCAGAAAAGCCAAATTTATCGTTGGGCACACAATTTCAAGCCACAGGATCAGTAACAATCTCAACAAGAAAGCAGAAACACCCAGATCTGGTAGGAAGGTGACTGCAAGATCTCCTGACATGTGAATGCGGTGAGAGATTCTGTCGGAAGGAGTCCGAAAAAGTCAATCCGAAGACGTTGCCAAGATCTGGGTCTTTCACGTGCGTCAGTGCAAAGAATCTTGATCAAGGATCTTCAGCTGTACCCATACAGGATCCAGATCAAGCATAAACTCACACCAGCTGACATGGCAAAACGTGTTGTGATGTGCCGGTGGTTCGAGAACAAGATCGAAGAGGATCCTGACTTTCTTGATGATGTTTGGTTCAGCGACGAAGCACACTTCTTGCTCAGTGGGTATGTCAATAGCAAGAACAATGTGTTCTGGGGCACACAAGCCCCAGACGAGGTGCTTCAGAGCAAAGCTGGGCACTTGCGTTTTTTTTGCGGTACTGCGGTACTGCGGTACTACCGCACTACCAAACCGGTACCGCATAACGCAGTACCGCAAAGGATCGCTGAAAGTACAGCAGTACCGCTACCGCATTTTTTGCGGTACTGCGTTATGCGGTACCGGTTTGGTAGTGCGGTAGTACCGCAGTACCGCAAAAAAAAACCGCAAGTGCCCAGCTTTGCTTCAGAGGCCCTTGCACTCTGTGCAGGGTGTCAGGGTGATTGACAACTTCGCTCGTCGGCTTCAAGTGTGTCTGCAGCGCAACGGCGGTCATTTGGAACATGTGCTCTAATAAATGTATCCTTTGATCTAGAGACCTCAAATCTTCAATTTTTAATTGTTATCATATCAGCTTCCAGGAAATGTAATCGTTTTTGGAGTTTATTTTCTGAGTAATAAATTATTATCATGTCAATGGGTTCCATCTATTTTGAGACACCCGGTACAAAGCCAACCTCTATTCCTGCCCCGAGCAGCGTGCTCCAGGTGAGCGTTTCTGACAAAAGTAAGACACAGCTTTCGTAAAATGTTTATTAATTTACATTCCTAAATTTACATTGAATGTTTGAGATTTTTTGATTAACTGTTAATTTAACTAATAAGGGAGAATAATACAGAATGGAGTTACAATACGGTAAATACGTTAACCGACCTTTTAGTTCAGTTATTTTTCAATTTTTTTTCATGTTTCACCTTTTGCAAAAATGAATCTCAAATCTCGTATAAAAAATATCTCGCGAAAAAGTCCTCAACATCGTGATCGGTGGGTATTTCGTAGGCGTTCTGTTGTTGGTTAAAAGAAGGTCGTAAGTGTAAACCTTTATTGGTTAGCTTTTAAAACCCTCTCTCAATTTGCTTTTTAAACTTAACATAGCTTATTTTTCGCCAAATTATCGCTTTGTACAATGATAATTTTATAATGATCATTTTATAACGTTTTAATTAACAATCAATTAATTAATAATCATAATAAAAATAATCATTAAATTCCGTTTATTACAAAAGCAAATGTTTAAAGTTCATATTTCTGTCCAGACGTTCCATTGACGAGGTTATAACTGAGCAAAGTTAATAAACAAGAATGGCTGAAGTCCTTAAGTTTGTCTTTTATGTTCAAGAAGTAAAAAAAAAAAAAAGCCAGATTTCATTTGTTGCAATACTTTGTCGTGGTAGAGTGGCTATTTTTCTATGAATAACCAAGAATAGTAATGAGCTATTTGGTCATATTTTTTAGATTAATATTAATGCATATCTTCACTACTTTTCATGATCTAGTGGCTTAAACAAAAGAAACTTTTCCATACAACGACAGAATGTGGATTTAGCTTGTGATGGGCATTCGGCTAGCCATTTATTTTCATTAATAGCGAGAAAAGATTAGGGTAGGAACCAGGAGTATCCCTTGTAGTGAACCTCAGTTATTTTGATTCTTATTATTAAGCTTTCCTTTCCATGTGACAAAGCTGTCAGTAATACTAACTCAATCGTCTCTTGTACTTTGCATCAGATTTGAACTGTTTAGTCCGTTACTTGTTGTCGTAACTATTTGTTACATTGGATTACCCGAAGACTAAAGCTCCCACTGTCAATCGCCTTTAACGATTGGTTAGGTTTAGTCGTGATATTTTCGTTAAAACTAACAAAAATATCACGATTTAACCTAACCAATCGTCAAGGGCGAATGACATTGGGGGCTTTAGTCTTCAGGTGATCCGTTACATCTTCACAGGACTAAAATAATATAAATTAAAATTATTAACACGTTAAAACTGAACAAATTTAAAATTATGTCAAGTGAAGATTCGAAGTTTGCAGCTGGAACTCTACTCATTAAGGTTACGAGTTTTTTTTTTAATATACTGTACAGAGGTTCTAAAATTCTTAGGTCAGATTCTGAGCGAGACGATGATAAACTTCAAAAATTATCTAAACAAATATCTGTCTTACAAACTGTTGCGTATCTCTGATCTTCGATGCGAATCAGGTTCTGACAATGGTTCATTGATATGATGAGAAATAACGGCATGCTGATATAGGCGAGCACGGAGCTGTGAACTTCGAATCTTGAATATAATATGATTATTTTAGGTCCCATAACTTTTGAAGATATTTCGACGAGATATGTTCAGGAGTTCAAATGTCATGTCACTTTCAAAATTGGTACAAAGGTTAACTGCGTTTTCTGGCGTCTTTTACTTTTGTAGCTTAACCACTTGTTCTTAGGGAGATATATATTTTCTGCGAGTTAAACGGACTGCCTCATCAAGACATAAAAAATAAGGAAGAATTTTTCCAAAGTGTTCATTAAAACCTGTAATTAAAGAAATGATAAATGAAGTTAAAATATTTCAACGATAAAAACGTGTTTACCATTTTTAAGAGATAATTACAAAGTAAGAACAAAAGAGATACATTTTAAATGTAGTAATTTCCCATGTTTATGTATCATAATTATAGTCAAAATTCCCCTTTTTATGGTTCAATGGATTTTAACTAGCGTTTGAGATATATATATATATATACACACACAAAAGGTTGACAGAAGTAAGTAGACACCGCGATGATTATTCTCAAGAACAAATGGCAAAGCTTATCAATGGAATACCAGCTTTACATAATACAAAGAAAACAATACGATTCTAATTAATATAATGATTCAATAGATGTTATTATTCGTTGACTTTTATTATCGAAAAGTCAACAAATTTCTCTCTCTATGCGTCTCTGTGCGTCTACTCTGTCTACTCTAGTTGGTCATACAATTATTTGCATAGAAGAGATTAGGCTGAGGTTTAGGCTTTAAATGTAAACTAAATTAATTACTATAGGGATAAATATACGTTATCATTTTATGGGGTTTTATATTAACACTCGAAATTACGCCTTAATACAAAGATGGGTGCTTTCCTGTTAACGGGAATACCCAACCGCCCGCCACCAAACTGTTTGGGACCTTTTCCAGTTTGTGTACCGTTTTTCATATAATTTATTTTTGATTGGTCATACAACCGCCGTCGATTATAACAACTTTTTAAGAGAGGTAAGTTCTTGATAACCTAACCTAACCTAACCTGTTTTACAGGTATGCGCAAACGACATTTTGAAGAATCCAAAGAAAATTGGTGGGCCTAATCACACTGTTGAGATTGACGAAAAAACGGTACATAAACTGGAAAACGTCCACTGTTTGTTATGTATTTTTGCTCTCGTCATTTTCGTTTAAACTAACGAAAATATCACAACTTAACCTAACCAATCATCATGACCTAACCGGGCAGTGAATTAACCTAACAGGTTAATATAACGGAAAATGCCCGGTTAGGTCAACTGAATGCCCAGTTAGGTCAACTGTACGCCTTTGATAATTGGTTAGGTTAAGTTGTGATATTTTCGTTAGTTTAAACGAAAATGACGGGAGCAAAAATACATCATAAACAGTTTGGTAGTTCCGATAATACGTAAGTACCGAATTTATTAATCATTTAAATGACATTAGTTAATATGTAAGCGATAATCAGTTAGTAGGGGGCCAAAATGTCTTTGTCATCTAAAATCGCAGAAAAAACGTCGCTGTTTTCGATACATTGTCGCCACATGAATTCCGCAAGATACGAGTCTAGATGATGGCGGGCGGTTGGCTATTCCCGTTAACAGGAAAGCACCCAAAGATGACTATCCTGTATTAGTACTTGTAGGTTATCTTCCCCCAACCAATTTTGACAGAATATTTTCGTTAAAACTAACGAAAATATCACGACTTAACCTAACCAATTAATTATCAAGGGCGTACAGTTGATCTATTATTAATTATAACATTGTTTGTTTCTGGAATAGTATTTACTATTTACTAATAGATCAACTGTACGCCCTTGATAAGTAGTTAGGTTAAGTCGTGATATTTTCGTTAGTTTTAACGAAAATATTCTGTCAAAATTGGTGGGGGGCAGATAACCAACAAGTACCACTATATTTTATACAATGATTATTATTTAGAACAAAGATTGATTATATATTTCATACAATGATTGTTGATTGAATACGAAATATGAGGGTTCCATACGCGGAATATTATACACAGACGAGATAATTGGATTTTTACAAATTACAGACGAAATAAAGAGATTTCTTGGGACGGTGGTTTGGAAACGAAATGTCGTGAATTGAGTGAATACGAGTGATTCTTGTTGGTTGGTTGGTTTGGTTGGTTGGTTGGTTGGTTTGCTCATTGTATCAGTTGCTCGGAGACACTAGCACTGTTTGAGAGATAACGATAGAATAAGAATTAGGCATGGACTCTCGCAGGATGTAATTTTGGGTATTCCTCTTATTCCTTTCCATGGCTTGGTTTCTTGGTGAGGTGGTTGTTGGTTTTCATGGTCCTTCTGATGGTTCTCCAAAGGGCTGTTCCTAATGGTTGTTTTGTACCAATAAATTTCCGCCTGGTGGCAGAAAGAGACGTTCGTGGTTTTAACTCTTTGGGTGGCGAGTTGACAACGTCGTACCGTGTCTCGCGCCACTCAGGCCTGAATTGGAGAGGGAAAACATACATGTATAGATACGAGGGATTTCCCCTTCCCTGAACCCATGTGAAACCGTACAAATACGGTAATACTATTTTAAGGGTTAAAGAACTGTGACGGATTTAAATCTTGGATTAGTTTCCATAGAGGTCTCTAAGGGTCATCTGGTCCTCACTGAGAATGGCCTTGGAGCCATTTGCTAGCAAACTTACATAATGAAATGCCGTGGCGAGTTTCACAAAGCCTTGTCGTAAACCTATAAGACTACAGTGAGGTAGTTATGACTTCACCTATAAATATATATATATATATATATATGTAAAGATCTTTGTTATCTGCATCACTGCCAGGAAATTACAATAAGATTTTTAATCAAGTTGTAGCAGCCATTAACAGAGAGAGAGAGAGAGAGAGAGAGAGAGAGAGAGAGAGAATTTTAAAAGAGTTTATTAACAAGGAAATAATAAAAAGTGGCCATATTACGGACAAAACTGTTCGAAATTAGCATCAGATTCTCATCAGGTGAATATAATAAAGAATGAATTAATTAAGTTAATTAAAAAAACAAAATAAAAATTACAATATTACACGTTGTAAATCTAAATTAATATATTTCATTAAAATCGAAGTTGGGTAAATAAAACCCAGAAACTTATAAAGGCTTTAGTTATAATATTTTGCCTAAAGCGTTTTTAATCATACTATAAAGGCTTTGATGACGGCTTGGGTTTCTCGTTTTCAAGGGTTTCTACTATCCCGGTTTTCTGGGACAAAATCGGCCGTCGTCCCGGGATCCCGGGATTTCCCGGTTTATAAAAAATAATGATAATAAAGTCTTAAAATGGTTAAGTATTAGATAAATATAGATTAGTTAGTTAATATTACATATAAATATATAAATATTTTAACACAATAATGATAAATATAATAAAGGATAAAGCCTAGGCCGAGTCTCAAACACTGCAGAAACAAATACGGTATATAGCGTAGGTGGCTATGCCTACAATGCTAAGGGAAAACAGGAGATAGTGGGGAATAAAAGTAAAAGGTTCTTGTGCAAAGTTCCTGACCAGTCATGCTTAGCTAGCTACGAGGGTAGGAGGAGACTGGAAACCAGCTCTCTACTCCACCAAATTCTGCAAATGAGGCGGGATGCTGCAGAGAGGTCGACCGCAGGTCGATCCTGAACCATCGTTCAAACCCTCATGAAGTATATATATATATATATATATATATACAGGGCGTCCCAAAAAAATGTATACACACTTTAAATAATTATAAAGGCAGTGTTTATTAAAATACATTTCATTTTCAAAATGTAATAGAATCTACAGACATTATTTAATTGTTTTGTCAACGCCTGTTTTCAAACTGACGTCCGTTCTGGTCCAGGCACTGCTGATAACGCGAAGCAATGGAATCGCAAACATCACGAAACATTTCGTTTGGTATTTGTGTGCATTCTCGTTCAATGGCTGCTCTCAATTCAGCGACTGTTGCAGGTTTTATAGCGTAGACTTTGTCTTTTAAGTATCCCCATAAAAAAAAGTCTAGTGGTGTGAGGTCTGGTGAACGCGGAGGGTATTCTACGAAACCCCTTCGTCCAATCCACATCCACATCGTGCCAAGTACCACTCGCAATACTCCACTCTTCGGTCCGGATCATCTTCATTAATAGCATGGACTAATCTTGGAATGTAACTTTTCCATTGACAGCGCTTCAAAATGCGTTGGACAGACGATTCTGAAATTCCTACCTCACGACTCGCTTGCCGCACAGATTTTATTGGACTTTGGTGATACGTTTCCAGTACTCTTTCTTGCTTTGTGGGCTTGTCGATGTCCGTGGTCTTCCGGAACGCTTCTTGTGGACATTCTGAACAGTTCCATCGGCTTCAAACTTATCTCTAATTCGAGTGATGGTAAGTCGCGTTGGTGGATCTGTTTGAAACTCCCTCCTAAACTGTTTGCACTTCAACTGCGTTTTCACACTTCCAGTAGCATTTTAGAATGATTTCCTTTGTTCAAAGCTTAGTCTGACTGCCATTATTAATTCTAATGGGTTTAACTTGGAAAGAAAGAAACATCAATTGAGCTATCAGCTGTTAAAGTGTGTATACATTTTTTTGGGACGCCCTGTATATATATAAAATAATGATCCTCGTAGCAAGTTTTCTATCTTGAGTCTAAGATCATTTTATATATATATATATATATATATATATATATACACAGGGTGTTTGAAAACTTTCTGTACCAATTGTAATGGGGGATAGGCAACACCAAGACAAACCCTTTTCGTCTATAAGTGTATGTCCGCTGACGTCACCATTCGGCGCGAGAGGGCGCCGCTGCAACTGGCTAAAAGGTGAAGTGGGCTAGACTCGCGCTTGCCGGGCATTCTTAAATCGGACGTAGTACGCGTAACATGTTTATTTAAAGAAGGCATGTTTATTTAAAGAAGGTGCTGAAAGTTGCGACCGGTAGCATCAATGCATGCCCGACAGCGTCGAAGCATTGACCGACGTACACGTCGAAAGATTCCCGGCATTTCGGGAACAGTTCCAGCGGCGACAGCGATTCTTGCTACGAGGTCTTCTTCTGAGTAAATGGGAGTCTCGTACACGAGGTTCTTCATGTGTCCCCACAGGAAGAAATCGAGGCATGTTAAATCGGGCGATCTCGGTGGCCAGGCTACGGGCCCACCCCGGCCTATCCATCGGTCCCCAAAAATGGCGTTCAGATAATCCCGCACATCGTTGCTGGAGTGTGCTGGGGCCCCGTCGTGTTGAAACCACATTCGTCTACGAATAGCCACGGGAACATCTTCCAGCAGTTCCGGCAACGTTTCTTCAAAAAATATCCGATAAACCCGCCCGTCGAGTCGGGCAGGCAGCAGGTACAGCCCAATCAACTTGCCATGGACGATACCCGCCCAAACATTGACGGCAAACCGTTCTTGATGAGCATGCACCCGTGTAGCATGTGGATTTGCGTGCGCCCACACGTGAGAATTGTACATGTTAAACACACCCTCACGTGTGAAACAGGCCTCATCTGAGAACAGCACATAAGCCGGAAAATTAGGCTGCACCGCTGTCTGCTGCAGAAACCAGCGTGCGAATTCCACACGAAGAGGGTAATCCCGAGGTTGTAATGCCTGGACTCTCTGACGATGAAACGGATGTAACTGCTGCTCGTGCAACACTCTCCAGACCAGGTCGTGGTTCACACCGAGGATACGTGCAACACCTCGCGTGCTTGCGCTTGGATTGTCCTCAAATCGCCGTTGGATTTCTTCTTCCATGTCAAGAGTGCGCACGTTTCTCTCCCGACCAGTGTCATGCATGTTTGCATGGAATGTTCCAGTTTCTCGCAGTCGCCGATGCAAATGCGCAAACGTTTGGTGGTTTGGCACACGTCTGTTTGGGAAGCGCTGTCGGTACAACCTCACAGCAGCTCTTCCGTTTCCATTGGCAGCCCCATACACCATATGCATGTCAGCCATCTCAGCAGTCGTGAAGCGCTCGATGTTACGCGTACTACGTCCGATTTAAGAATGCCCGCGGCAAGCGCGAGTCTAGCCCACTTCACCTTTTAGCCAATTGCAGCGGCGCCCTCTCGCGCCGAATGGTGACGTCAGCGGACATACACTTATAGACGAAAAGGGTTTGTCTTGGTGTTGCCAATCCCCCATTACAATTTGTACAGAAAGTTTTCAAACACCCTATATATATATATATATATATATATATATATAGGGTGAACCAAATGTAGGTGGACAGTAAATGATAACGTTTATTTTGAGAATACATATTTAATTTTTTTGTATACTATAATACAAAATAAAATTTAAATAAATTTAGTTATAATATTTAATATAATAAAACACAAACACCATAGTTATAATGAACACCATAGTTATAATATAATATAACACAAACCGTATTCAACCTACTGTCCACCTACTTTTGGTTCACCGTGTATATGATGAATAAAACCACGAAGGGAAAAGAAACACAAAGGGTTGCTCAAGCGCTTTCGTCTAATGACATCCTCAGGAACACTGGAGTGAAAGGACAGATCAAGGCAATATATAGGTTACAAAAATAAACATACATACAGTACATACATATTCATATATATATACATATATATATATATATATATATATATACACATATACATATATATATACATATATATAGTAAGCATAGAAAAAATTGTGGGAGGAGCAAACAACATTTGTATGGTAAATTGACACTTTAAGCACTTCGGCCGACATTCAATATAAATTCAAATGGCTTGTTTATGAAACAGGTCACAAAAGAATAAAGAAATAAAAATAAATATAAATATAAATTGAGAAAAAATTAATTACAAAATAGTGCCTTAGTGATATATACTGTATGTCACAGCCTAAATAACCATAAAGAAATAAACCGACAAATAAAAAACCACAAATATATATACACACACACACACACATATATATATATATATATATATATATATATATATATATATACATACACATATACATATATATGGTAAGTAAAGAAAAATTGTGGGAGGATAAACACATTTGTATGGGAAAATGACACTTTTAGCACTTTGGCCGACCTTCAATATAAATTCAAATGGCTTGTTTATGGAACAGGTCACAAAAGAATAAAGAAATAAAAATAAATATAAATATAAATATTGGAAGAAAAAAAAAAAAAATTACAAAATAATGCCTTAGTGATACAGTATATATGTCACAGCCTAAATAACCATAAAGAAATAAACCAACAGATAAAAAACCAAAAATTGTAAGTGGAGTCTACAAATTCAAGCTCAAAAGGGGAAGTTTACAATCAATTTAATAGATGATGCCAAATTGATATATATGTCACAAAGAAATAAAGAAATAAACCAAAAAAAAAAATAAATAAATAAAAATAAAAAATAAATAAAAAATAATAAAAAATAATAATAATAAATTGAAAAATAAATTTTAAGAGAGGCACACCAATTTATAAGGGAAAGATTACCAACGGTTTTTTAGTTATTGTCTGAATCATGCATATTATGGTCACAAACGAATACAAAAGTACAAGTAAATATAAATTGGAAAACAAAATGATGCCTAGATGATATATAAAGAACCATAAAAATATATACAACATATATACGGTATATATACGAAATATAAACGCAATATATACAGAATATATATATATATATGCATAAGGGAAAAAATTACCAAAGATTTGTTTTTATAATTATTGTCTGAAAAAACGGTAGGTCGCAAAAGAATAAAGAAATAAAAATAAATATAAATTGAAAAAATTACAAATAATACAACTACACATGTATACCCGCATAACCAAATATATATACATATACATACATATATACAAACACACACACACACATATATATATATATATATATACAGGGTGTCCCGTAAGTCTGGACCCATAGGGAAAAATAATAAAATTACAAAATAGTCCAAAAATTTATTACATAATCTGTTCAAAGTGTCCGCCGTTGTGTCGCACACATAGTTGAAGACGCAATCTCCACTGCGACAGCACTTTCTGAATCACAGTCGCAGAAATTTCTTGACACGCCTCCACAATGCGTGCTTTAAGGTGGAAAATGTTCTGAAGTTTGACCTCGTACACTTTGGCTTTCAAGTGGCCCCACAAATAAAACTCCAGCGGAGTAAGATCATAATAAAAAAATAATAAAAATAATAATAAAAATAATAAAAAAATATATTATAAATAAATTTTTGGACTATTTTGCAATTTATTATTTTTTCCCTATGGGTCCAGACTTACGGGACACCCTGTATATATATATATATATATATATATACAAGCTTGACCTTCGCGAAATGAGAAATCATCGCGCAGAACCTTTGTAAGGTTGTAAGGTAAGGTAAGGTACATACACATACAGTATATACATATATATTAGGGTGGTCCAAATCCATAGGGGGAAATTTCAAAATTGTCTTAGATAGTCTCCACAAGTGTGGTCTTTGTCCATTTAGTGTCCACATGGTCTGTGCAAAATTGCAGCGTGATTGGTGAATATTTAGAGGTCGCCCCACTCTGAATATATATATTATATAATGTACTTTTTCTTCCGTAGGTCCGATGGCTCAAACTCGATCAATTCCAAAAGTTTGGCTTCTAGGGATGGCAACTGGAACTTTATCCACGTCAAGGCTCCCTACATGCCTTGACGCCCTCCTCTTGGGGCAATACCACCACATCAATCAAAAGCAAACCACCTCCGACAGTCTGAACCAGGCATGCCAGAGGGTGATTGAAGTCTGGACCCGAGCGCGGATCCCAACTCAACGGATCGACTCCTGTGTCCGTAAGCTTTCAAAGCTTTCAGACCGCTACAAAACACTCAAGAAGCACAGGACCAGGCAATGTGCCAGCGATAGAATGAATGAAGACATCTTCAAAGCGGACATCCAGGAACTGTTTGACATCGCAACCAGTGATGCCATGAGCACAATCGTCAACGTTGAGGACCGAAATTTCCTGTCCATGCAGCGCAAGGACGTCAATTCTTGCAGCATGGCTGGCATTGATAAGGAAACGACTACACAAGAGGACAGAAAGCGATCCAGAATGGAGAAGGAAGCCAAGAGGAAGGCAAGGCATGAAGCAACACAGAAAGATTTGGAAGAAGCAGGAGTGTCATCAATTGATCTTTCCTCTTCTTCTTCTTCCCTTTTTTCGCAAGACGACGACGACTATAGACCATCGGTTCCGATTCCTTCTTCGTCTGAAGCTCCGGCACCAAAGCGTCCCAAGAACAAGGTTACGAACATTTTCCAATCTCCAGAAGTCATTGGAGCAATGGATCGCACCAATCTTTCTGACCGGAATGCTGTTTTCGTAACTGGAGCTGTATTACAGGCCGCGGGGCATGATCTGTCTGGGATGACGTGCTCTCGGAGCTCTATTCATCGCTACAGAGAAAGTGGGCGAGAACAGGCAGCTCGAGAAGACCTAGAATCATTCTCTCTAGAAGACCCTGTCCTTCTCCATTGGGACGGAAAGCTTCTCCCCGGCATTGAAGGAAGAAGACGAATGTGCATCGGATAGCAATCCTTATAACATTCAATGGACAGGAGAAGCTGCTTGGTGTCCCAAAGATGAAACAAGGAACTGGAGAAGCACAGGCCCAGGCATGCCTTCAAACTATGAAATTATGGAACGTGGAACAGCATGTGAGAGGTCTCGTCTTCGATACCACTGCGTCAAACACGGGTTTACATCGCGGAGCCTGTGTCAGGATTGAAGAAGCATTGGGTCACGAGCTAGTTTGGATCGGTTGTCGACATCATATACTTGAAGTCGTACTTGCTGATGTCTTTGCCTCAATATTTGGCTCAACAGGAAGTCCTGAAACAGGCCTTTTTAAGCGATTTCAAAAGGAATGGCCATCTCTCTCCCACGAAGCATTTGTCTCAGCATCGGACAGCTTGTTCGAGAACCCTCAACTCCAAGAGATGAGAAAAGAGATGCTCACTTACTTACCTAACGCTCTTCAGGCAAGCCAACCTCGTGACGACTACAAGGAGTTCCTTGAACTATCTTTGCTCTTCCTGGGGGGAAAGACTGGTGGTCAACTCTTTATCCGAGCTCCGGGTCCCATGCACCACGCGAGATGGATGGCGAAGGCGATTTATGCGCTCAAAATCTATCTCTTTCACTATCAATTCAAGCTCTCAGCACGCGAAGAACGAAACGTGACTCAGCTGGCTTTATTTGTCAGTCTGATTTACGTCAAGTACTGGCATGAAGCGCCAATGGGACACAAGCTCCTCTCAATGATCTCAAAATGCTGCATCTTCTGGAAAAATATCCACACGGAGGAGCTGCACAAGCGGCGAAGACAGCTCTAAGACGCCACCTGTGGTACTTGTCGGAGCATCTGATTGGACTGGCCTTCTTCGATAATAGGATCGATCCTGATACCAAAAGGAGAATGGTTCAACACCTCCAACATCCCCAAAAGAATGGCTGCCCCCGACGAATCGACATGGCGGAAGCTGCTGTTGAAAATGATGTGGCATCCTTCGTCACGAAAAGGACATTGACCCTCTTTGATGCCTTGAAAGTTGGAGGTAAGGAGAAGCGCGCCAGTTACTTCAAAAAGATCCACGGGAATGGCCAAATGACAAGAACTACAGGGAACTTAGAGATCGCGCCTTAAAGATGAAAGTCGTCAATGATGCTGCCGAGCGAGGTATTGCTCTCGCACAACGCTACAATGACACTGACACGAAACGAGGACCAGAAGCAGTACCTCCTACAACTCGTAGCCGCCCACCGAAAACAGATACCAATACCATCCAAGGCGACTCTGATGCAGAAGAAATAATGAAGATACACCCATTATCATGTCCTATTGTCTTACCGTTTTCTTTCATATTCTTTGAGAACCAAAAAAAAATTTAGTTATTCAGTTGTCTATATATTTTCCCAAATTTTCAAAAAGGGGGCAAGTGGGGCGACCCCTAAATATTAACCGAATAACGTGAAACTTTGCACAAATACTGTCCACACCAAGAGGCATAAAACCAACCTTGTGGAGAGAACTTAGTTGATGCTTTAACTTTTTGGACCACCCTAATATATATATATATATATACACACATATATATACACATACATACATACATATACATATACACACATACATACATACATATACATATACACACATATACATACACATTTAACTGCAATGACCACGCACATACTCACATACACATACATACACATACACGCATACAACAAAAAATTGAAAAATAAAATTGTAAGAGAAACCTACAGATTTATAAGGAAACAAAGACAAAAACAAATTTTTACCAAAGATTTAACAACCTGCCCTTTTTGTTTAAATCCATTCTGAAGGAATTCAGAGCAACGGGATCGAGTTGAAACAGACCTTTACTCATGTTAAGGTTATTTGTAAGTTGAATTATAGCCGACTCAAGAATATTTCTATTAACAATGTTGCTAGAGTGAAACAAAACTGAAGCATTATTCCAATCAATACAATGGGATAACTCTGACAAATGGACAAAAAGGGCACTGGACAACTGTCCCGTTCTAACGGAATATTGATGCTGTTTTACACGCGTTTGCAAATCCTTTCCCGTCTGACCTATGTAAAAGGAATCACATTGCTTACACCCAATTTTATAGATAATGCCTAAATTATTGGTAGGGCTATTTTTTACTATGATTTTTCACAATATTGTTATATGAAAAACTACACTGATATCCAAAAGTTTAAGTACATTAGCAATGCCTAAGAAGCCCGGGAAAAATGGAAGTACTAAAATATTCTTTGACAAGGTGCGAGTGTTATTATTCACACGATAGAAGGTTCGTTTAGCCTTATTAAGACAAGATTCCATGAACGCAGATGGGTAACACAACTCACTTCCAATACCGTTGATATTTTCCAATTCGGCATCGATGTATTCCGGACTGGCGATCCTAAGAGCGCGGAGAAACATTGAGGAAAATATGGCCTTTTAATAGGGGTGTCATGTCCAGAGTAAAAGTGTACGTAGGACAAATTGTTTGTTTTTTTCCGATAGATACTAAACTTAAAACCGGGCTATCCCTATGAACACGCACATCCAAAAACGGGATTGAGTTGTCTTGTTCCACTTCTAAAGTAAACTTAATGGAGGGGACTTGTCATTTAACTGAAGGAGGAAGTCATCCAGGTCACGATTCATGGGCCAGATACACAAAATATCGTCGACGTACCGCAACCAAGGGATGCCAACCCCCAGGATTCTCGGAATGTAAGTAATTTCAAAAAACTCCATATAAATATTGGAGAGAGGGGCGACAAAGGGTTGCCCATGGCCATCCCAAAAACTTGTTGATAACACTAGGCAACAAAGATTTTGTTACAGAAGACCAAATAGGTGCTCCTAGCTAATTTCGGTATGCTGATTTCAAATCTATAATTAGATTTTTTCTATCACGTCTAGATTTTGTGTAAAATGCAAATCACTTTTAGTAAAATTTTCTACCACGTCCAGATTTTGGTTTTAATCGGCTTAATGCCAGTAATATGAAACTTGCTTTTCAAGGTTAAAGCAATTTTTTTTGCCAACTATATACAAATTCGAACAATTTTGATAAATAAAATTTATCCCGAGTTGGCAACACTGAGTCAAGAGCATAGTAACGGGCAACGGCCCAACGGTCAGTCGCTACGTGACAGTCAAGCAGAACGGTTGTTGAAGCTCTCTGCTGATGAGCAAGTGACAGGTTGTGGTGACTTGTGTGTTTTTATAGCATTTGTTTTGTACTACGGTGTGTATTTCTTTTTATTTTGCACATCGTAATAATTACTTTCTACGTTTTTTCAGATATTGTATGGTAATTCAAAATGGCATCAAATAGACGTGCTTGTGTAAATCACCCAGACAACTTCTGCTTTGTCTGTGGACAATATACACCTAAGCCACAACGTAGAAACATAACAACAAAGATTAAACTTGCCTACAAGTGTTATTTTGACTGTAAGTTAGGAGACCAACAGAGGGACTGGGCACCACATATTTGCTGTGCACAGTGCAATGCAATGTTAATAGCTTGGATGAATGGTAAAAGAAAAGCTATGCCGTTCTCAGTCCCCATGGTTTGGCGTGAGCCGAAAAATCACTTCAATGATTGTTATTTTTGTTTGACAAAGATTGCTGGTTTCACAAAGAAAAACAAATCAAAGATCACGTACCCAAACTGCGAATCAGCAATGAAACCAGTACCACATGATGAAACAAATCCACCACCAGTTCCACCAGCAACGATAACAGACAGCAGTTCATCTGAAGATTCTGCTAGTGATATAGAAACAGGGAAAGATGGCATATATGTTCCAGATGCAAATATTTCCCCACATTTGTTAAGTCAAGCGGAGTTAAATGACTTAGTGCGCGATTTGGAATTACCAAAAGAAAAGGCAGAGTTGCTTGGTTCAAGACTTCAAGAATTTAATCTTCTCCAACCAAACACCAAAGTTTCCCATTTCCGCCATC